>CAUJNA010002724.1:543592-551092 GCA_963377175.1 Effrenium voratum | reverse complement strand
GTTGCTCTGGCACGCTGCCCAGGCGCGCTCTGTTCAGGCGCTCTGCCCGGGCATGATGCCCAGTTGCGCTGGCACTATGCCCAGGCGCGCTGCCCAGGCGCGCTGCCCAGGCACGCTGCCCCGCACGTGTGATTTGCATTTGCGGCCAGATATCGGGCCCCAAGCGCGCAAACAAGCACTCTTTCCATGTTCGCACCGTTGGCCCCTGTGCGCACAACGCGTCACCAGCGGGCTGCAGCGCGCCTAACTGGCCCGCTCCGCGCGCCTGCCTAGCCTGCGGTTAATGCGTGCTGCAGCGCACGGAACCTGCGGCTTAGGCGTGGTGCCTGCCCAGCCAGGCACGCTGCCGGTGTGCGCTGCAAGCGGCAAGCTAACTCCTTCAGGGCCGAACTGTGGCTTCTAGAGTAAAACGCATCACCAACGGCTTGCAGAACGCTGCTGCCCGGGCGCGCTGTTCAGGCGTGCTGCCCGGGCGCGCTGTTCAGGCACGCTGCTTGGGCGCGCTGCGCAGGCGCGCTGCCCATGCAGGATGCCCAGGCGCGCTGCCCCGGCGTACCGCTGTTCAGGCGCGCTGCCCGAGCACGATGCCCAGGCGCACTGCCTAGGCGCGGCGCGCTGCCCGGGCGTGCTGCCCAGGCGCGCTGCCCAGGCACGATGCGCAGGCGCGGTGCCCAGGCACGCTGTTCATCGCCACCGCTCAGGTTTCCTCTACCTCCTACAGGCCGTTCCCTACGGTCACCTCGGAGAACGCCAAACTCGTTTTGCTGGGCTCATCGGCCTGTTCGGGCGCCAGCGCGCTCGCCATAAGTCTGATGCTTCATTCGGTGAGGAAACAAGTTGGGAGACAGCCACCCGGGACCAGCATCACCCGGCCGCCGCGCGCGGGCGTTGCGCGCTTTGGCGCAAATGGGGTTGCAGACTGGGGGCCCGGATGAGCTCCCGGCGCCGCGGGCGAGGGCCGGCGACGGGATCCGCGTCAGCAGTGACGCGGAAAGTGTTGATGAGGGTGAAGGTTGGGTCACCCCGGCCCCTGCCGAATCCGAGGGCGTCCCGGAGGCTCCTTCTCCGTCGCGCGCCGTGTGGACGCGGCGCGGGCCGCCGGGGCGTTGCGCTGTCATCCCGAACTCGGCGCGCAGGGGGCATTGGTTGGCTCAGTTGCGCGGGGCGCCCGCGGTGCCGCTGGGCCAGGCCCGCGCAGCCGTCGTGCTCCACCAAGCCCTGAGCGACCGCCCCGCACAGCGGTGGCCACAAGAGGCGCTCGCTGGCATGCAGGACCACGAGCCCTGCACTCTGCCGATGTTGGTTGCACGTTGTCGGCCCCCGGATGCCTACTTGCAGGCGCCCCTCCAGGAGGCGCTCTTGCAGGTCTATGGTGGGGAAAGCATTGCTGCGGAGATCGCAGGGGCAGCGGGCACGCGCCCCGCTTTGGGCCGCGCGAAACTGATGCAGTAGCAGCCGTTGCTAGGCTTGCAGCCCCACGCCGCCGCCGCCGGCAGCGCCGCCAAGGGCGGCCGAGCACTGAGCCTGCACTCCCCCAGGAGCAGCGCGCAACACCCCCGCCTGCTGCGCCCACCCGGAGTGCGGCGTGCGATCCGTTGGTCGCCATGTGGGAGGTTGATTTGGTCGCAGAACTCCGACGGAGGGTCCTCCTCTTGGTCCGACGCGGCGTTCCGCCTGCCGCATCCCTCTGCCAGTTCGTACGCGGCCGCCGCTGCCGCGTCCAAAGTGACGCGACAGTGCCCTGCTGCAAGGAGGGCAACGCGCTTTTCTAGCTCCGCGCGGGGGATTTTTGTCTCTCCGCGCCTGCGGTGCAGCAGCGTCCCCTGAACGAGCAGAAAGAGCTTCCAACCCTCAGCTGAATCGGGATCCCGCTGCGCTTCAGCAAGCCCGGCCCGCATTGCGTTCTTCAGGGCGCCCCGGATTGGGCCGGGAGGCGCCTGCAAGGTGTAGCTCAGCGCAGAGCGGAGCGGGCGGCCGCGCTGGCCCATTTAAGGGAGCTGTCAGCGGCAAGCGCCGCTCTCGTGGCGGCGCCGCTGGCACCCCCCTCCAGCAAGACCATTGCAGCCCTACGCGACCCACAGCGCAGGCCGCCGGCGAGACAAGTCCCGCTGCCGCCTGATCGGAAAGCACCCTTGTCTCCCTGCGGGGTGGTCCGGGGCGGCCTGAGGGTTCCACAAGACGAGGGTTCCACGAGAATTCCACGAGGTTCCAACGAGGTTCTGCGAGGGGGGGTGGTGCGAGCACTGAAATGACTGCAAGATTGCAAGATTATTTTTTGCTAGCCACTCCTTAGTACTTGGTTCAGTATTGCCAGCACTTCCTTTTGGATTGCCACTACGTTCTTTCGTGTTGCTAGCACTTCCTTGTGGGCTGGAACAACTTTGTTTAGTAGCCAGCACTTGCCCCCAAAGCTTTCAGCTGTTGGGAATAAATATCCAAGCAATACTTAAAACATCTAAGCTCCCTGCCAGATCCTCATGCGGGATCCGCAAGCATTGTTTTGACTCAGTGGGAGCACGGTAAAATAAAACAAGGTTCCACATTGTGTAAATATCCTTGGGGGGTCGTTTGAGGTGCGGCGACAGGTTGTCTGATTGCATTCTCGCCTTCATTCCGGCTGTAATTCCGTGGGGCATGGACTTGCCATGAGGTCATCCTTGGCCAAGGACGGGCTGGGCTGCGGATTTTTCTGCGGGAGCCGGGCATGTTTCCCCAAAGGCCGTGTGAGCCTATATCAAGGTCCAATGCGCTCCGATGTAAAAAGCATAAAAAGGAAAGGCATCCGTATGTGCAGGACTGAGAAAATACGTCCAGTAGCTGATGGAAATAGACCCTTGTATGCGAATGGAGCATGGTATGCAACTTCAACAGTACTTAAACAGTTTTTGAGTTACAAGTTTTGCTGGCACCATGGTTTCGAGAGTCGGCTCTGGTACTTTTTTTCCTGGCAAGGGGGGAGGGAACCAATTAAAATTGGATTCGGCTTCATGGCATCACACACGTGAGAAGCCTTGGAAAAAACCCTCGCGGAGCCTCGTGGATGGTGGCAGCTCGGTCAAGGCAATGGCTTGACAACGAGCATCTTTTTGTACAGTTTTGCCAAGCTACATGACTGCCTCGTGTGTTCCCTGTGTCCTTCATGGACCGTAGTCTCCTGACTCGAACGGGGCAAAGGCAAAAGGCAAAAGGAGACATATGTCCTTACACGGCTCCTGGTTGAGCTCCTGAGCTTCAAAGCTGGCTGGCTTTCGGTCAGACTGGACATGTCTTCCTGGCCATCCTTCTGCCATCCGATGCATGATCCTGGGCTGATGTTCTATTAAAGATGCATTCTGGTGCTTGTTTCAACAAGCGAATCTGGGGAATCTTCGGGTTGAGATGCGAAGGATGCGACGTGTGTGCCGTTGAATGACTGACCTATCTGCAGCTAGGTCGCTGTGGCAATCCGCAGCCATCTACTGGAACGAATTGTTGTGTGCAAAATACGTCCATCATGGAGCTCATGTTGTGCCCTGGCTGCCTACAGTGCTGGGGGCCTAGCTGCCTAAGCAGAGCCCCTGCTTCATCTCGCTTGGGAGGGGTAGTGTGCTTCGAAGGGTTCCACACCCATGGCCAATGATCAATTGGCTTTGGCTGCGGTAGGTCTAAGTTTCCCCTCTTTGCTGAGCTTGAAGCCTGGAACCTGCCCCCGGAGCCACCCAAGCCTCTAATAAACGGCGCGCTTAGTTGGCTTGCTGAGCCATCTATGTGGGTTCCGGGCCCGTTGTTGGGCTTGGATCATTTCTGCAGGTGCCGCGTCGCGATACTTCTGGCCCACGCCGCAGCGACGCGGACCTCGTCCGACCTGACGCTGACCACCAGCTGCAATTTCCTGGACTATTTTAACGTTTCAAAGCAGGCCGGGCAACTCACCAGGGAGCTAGTCCGCATTTGACCACGAGCTTCAGAAGCTGATATGGCGACCGGGTGATGTCGATTTCTTTGTATAGAACCAATTGTGCACGCCCGCCGCCCCCCAAACTCCTAAACGACCTCAAGTGGCGATTGTTTCAACGGATGCCGCCAGATTTATCGGGAAATGCCAGCGACAACTTCGATTTTCCGAAAAGACGATTTTTTCTTTATTTCCACATATTTGCCCTTGTTGGTTTTAAAGGGAAGTCATCACTGTTGAAAATATGTTCCCATTTTTCCCGCAGGTGAACGACGACAGCTTGAAAACGGCGGTGAAGTCCAAGCGCTTCGCCGGAGAGTGTGTTTTGGAGTGGGTGACCTTGGGATGGCTTTCAAGGGAAACGAAAAGACATTTTGTCCTTCTGTATCCTTCTGTCTTTTTTGGTTTTGTCGCTTTATTTGTTTGGTGGGGGCGGTGGCTAGAAAGAAACATGTCCACTTGAGAGTTGGTTGTTTCATTAAAATGCTTTGGGGTGGACATCACACGCTAGCACGCCACGCAGAGCATCGGAATGCCGAATCCCAGTGCGCGGAGTTCGACATGACAAGACAGAGGGGGAGGGTCGCTCAGACCTCCAGAGATTGCTTGCTTTTTCTCTTTGTGAAAAGCACATCTTCCCAGCTAATTTCTAAACACAGCTCAACACACGTTGGAAAAACCAGCCCCTAACTTCCCTTGAGAAACAATCCAAATGGGATAGGGGACTGCTAGAAGTGCTTGGCGTCCTTCTCCTCATCTTGCCTTTTGCTTGTTTCCTTCCCGCCAAGGGCTTGCCAACCTTGTCAGTTCCAAAATGCTTTTCAAACTTAGTCAATTTAGTAAGCCAGGGCTGGCATACCTACTTCCCATGTTTCATCTTGGTCTGAGCTTCCAGACACTGGCCACTGATTCGGAAAGGCCTTGGAACAACTGAGGTCCTAAGAACTTTGTCCGAGTGTACCGCCTGGCTTGGTTGGACAGTTAGGCCTACAAAAGCCTTGACAAGCACATCGCTTGCACCAAACGGTAAGCCTTAATTCTCCGTTCAGGACATTTACAAGGTATGCCCCAGCGGCGGAACCAGCTGCTTCGGCGCCTTTTTTTTTTTTAACCCCGCTACAAACATTGCGCGAACAGCTTGAATTGGCGCGTTTCCTAGTTGCACTTCTGCTCTGTCTTTGTTTCTGCTTACTTACTTGTTTATACCCCCTCCTTTCTTTTTCTGACTTTCTTTCTTACTTACTAAAAAGAACTTGTTTTTTGTGTTCTTCTCTTTCTTCCTTTCTGCCCTTCTCGCTTTCTCCCTTTCTTTTCTTTGCTTTCCTCTCTCTCTCTTCGCTCTCCTCTCTCTCTGTCTCTCAGTCTCTCTGTCTCTCTCTCTCTCTCTCTCTCTCTCTCTCTCTCTCTCTCTCTCTCTCTCTCTCTCTCTCTCTCTCTCTCTCTCTCTCTCTCTCTCTCTCTCTCTCTCTCTCTCTCTCTCTCTCTCTCTCTCTCTCTCTCTCTCTCTCTCTCTCTCTCTCTCTCTCTCTCTCTCTCTCTCTCTCTCTCTCTCTCTCTCTCTCTCTCTCTCTCTCTCTCTCTCTCTCTCTCTCTCTCTCTCTCTCTCTTTCTCTCTCTCTCTCTTTCTCTCTTTCTCTCTCTCTCTCTCTTTCTCTCTTTATCTCTCTCTCTCTCTCTCTCTCTCTCTCTCTCTCTCTCTCTCTCTCTCTCTCTCTCTCTCTCTCTCTCTCTCTCTCTCTCTCTCTCTCTCTCTCTCTCTCTCTCTCTTCCATTGGATCTATCAATCAATCAATCTATCTGCACCTGACCTTGCGAAAGTTCCGCGCCGAAAATGCTGCGCTTGCCACAAAATTTGAACTTGGGGTCTTTCCTTCTCTACCTCTTTCTTTGTATTTCTTCTTTGTTTTCCTTTCTTTCTTTCATTCTTTCATTCTTTCTTTGGCGACCCTGACGTTCGATTTTTGGTATTTCGGATTTCTTTCCTTTGATAGGGGGTGGACAGATCCACCAGTTTATCGGCCAGTCGTCGGGACGTGCCGATCGGAATGGAAGGTGTCCATCACTGGTTTTTGCATGTTTTGGAAAATATACCCAAGGAAAGGGAGCGGCGCTAACACTTTCAGGGTCGCCAGAGACGGTTTGGTGCCGTGGCAATGCAGTGGTGCTGGGCGCAACCGGAGTGCTGAGCCCCCTTCTGGAGCGAAAGGGCAAGGCTCAGCTGGAGGCGCTTCTGAAGGCCGTTCAGGATCACTCAGAATGATGCGCTCTGGCAGGAAATGCAAGAAATTGAAGGAACTGCGTGAGGGTTGTGGGGCTTGAGCTGTGAGCTGGGTGACGAGCGATGGAAAGTCCTGACGGCCGCTTGGAGAGATGGAAGGGGGTCTTCCTTGGCTGGCTGGTTGAGATTAAGAAGTATTGGAAGGTGCCACGCATCAAAGAGGCATGGAAGATCAAGGTGGTCAGTGATTACCAAGCCCCGTCGCGCGCCCTATGAGAGAAGTTGCGGAGGCCCTTCCGGTCAGCAGCATCGTGAATGGAATTCAACGACGCCCATTTGGGGCCCACGATTTCTACTTTGGGTGCGCGGTCTAGTCTCAAGCCGCGCCCTGTCGGAAGTCCACTGGCTCTTTCCGGCAAGTCCAGCGAAAGGTCCGTCGAACAGCTGCTTCCTCCTCTTGCGACGCACCTGCAATTCCAGGATCCTGCCACACCCTGCAACCATCTCCTGATCCTTGCTGCCCGCCCACGGCTCCTCTCTTCTACACAACCCAGCCCGTTCTCGTCCATAAGCTTCGGTCTCGTAGTCTCCGTGACCCTGCCGGCAAGAGCTATCCACCGTGGCAGCATCTGCACCAGCTCAAGCCCTCCTGTAGCCTCCAACCAATGATCTTTTTTCTCTCCCGCTGCATCAGGTCTGCAGCTGCCTTTTTGGAGGCCAGCGACCTCTGCACACGTGCCTCACCAGATACGGCTGACAAGAGGAGTATCCGCACCGTGGGCTTCAAGCACATCACTCACAAGCGGCGCCGCCCCGTCCAGGTTGGCGGTGGATTTCAATTGCAAGTGCAGCAAACTCGAGGCAAAGCGCGCTGCCGAGAGCAAGGAGCTCCATCGGCGCACGCCGCAACACAGCTCGCACGCCGCCTTGCGCATTGCCAGGCGTGCCAAAGAGCGCACGTACGCCGAGCTTCTCGCGTCGCAGTCCCGCTGCCGTGGCTTCGACCATCGAAACTGGGGGCTGTTGGGGTGCGGAGGCCGCTGATTTCATCCGACACAGCTTGCTCGGGCGCGCCGAAGCTGACAGCAGGATCGTGTCAACGGCAAGTTGAGCACACCCCCACACGGGCAACCCGTTGGCAATGACCACAATTCTCCGGCCATCTGCTGGGGCAGGCAGCACCCACGTTAAGGTCGCAGACGAGGGTGTGGGTGGTGACCAGCGCCCCAGCCTCACGACACACACGCGGCCCCCCTCGCGCTCGCAACGCACCAGCCCTTGGACACGCTGCCCGGTGGTCTCCCCAAGCGCAGCAAGGCAGTGGAACGCCTCAACAATCACACGAAAC
>CAUJNA010002724.1:521092-533592 GCA_963377175.1 Effrenium voratum | reverse complement strand
CGAAGGTAGAGTAGGAGCGGGGAGGTTGTGTTGTCCTTGATGTGTTTTCACACGGCGCTGACGACACGTCTTCTCAATATTGTTCTTGCAGCTTCCTTTGTTGCATGTATTGGCCGGGCCCTTGACGCGGCGTGGTTGTGTTGAATTTGCTTTCCCTCTTGGCTCCAACCGAGTTGACAAGATCGATATGTCCGTCCGGTTGAGGCTGGAGGGGAGCTTTCTGACAACGGCGGGCAGGTCTAGCAGCCTTTGCAGGCTTAGAGAAGGAAGTCCTTCACAGGCGGAAGTGGGCCACAAGTACGGGCGATGTTACTCACCTAGGCATGGACAAGTGACAAGGATTGAAATTCAAAGAGGGTATCCAGTGAAGCGCAGAGCTTGCTTGTTGTTTCTGCTTGTGTATGCTTGTGGAATTTGGCTTGGAATTTGGCCCACTCAAGAAAGTCGGGTTGGCAAAGCGGCTGCCTAATCATAGTGCCTCACAAGGTCTGTGGGCCATTGTCGGCCCCTTGCTAAACGATTCCACTGGCATGAAAATGCATTCTAGCTGAGGAACGTGGAGAGCGGCAGGTGGTGGGAAATGAAGGAGACTGTGCCTTGGGCCGATGCGAGCGGGGCCTCGCGATGCACAGGGACTCATTAAACTGTCACAGAACCAGGGGACTTATGTTTCCTCATCGCATGTGGTTTTCCCCTGAACTCTGTTTAACGCAACGCAATCAAATGGCACCAGCAAGCCGTGTTTAATTTTCGATTGCAATGCATGTGCTAGCGGAACCTCGTTTTTGGGACCGTTTTTGGGGGGTGCATGTTCAATTATGCGTCTGTTAAGATCCCCACCCACCCCCAAAAACACGCACACAAAAGCGGTTGTTGTCCTTATCTAAGCCAGCCCAAGGGCAGCCTTAGCGTGCAGTTGGAACGACAAGCTCAGCAGGGCCAACCTCCAACGCCATGTCTTTGTTGCATTTTGCTTGGATGTTAGGACTTTAACTTTTTGCCAATTAACGGGGGTTTCCATTAAACCGCTAAAAGTTAAACTTTTAGCAGGGGAGCAGAAAGCAACATAAGCAACCAAGATGTCCTTCAGCTTCCCCAAGCGAAATTGGCAAACATAGGGCCGCCGAGGTCGCTCACCAATTCCCGCGTCTTGCGAAAGACGAACTCGCCCGTGGGGAAAACCTAGGGATTTGGGTGTGTCTTCTTGAGGGCCCTTTTGGTTCGGTTCAACAGGGGCTCTGAAAGGATAATCGACAATTCTGGGTGGGTCAAAGTGCCTCAGACGTGGTTGCAATCCCTGGGAGGGGTTGGCGCTCAAAATGTTCAACTGGCTTGCTGCCTGGCTACACACTAACTTCCATTTGCGTAAGAATATGTGTTATTCTATGTTATTTTCCCCTGTTGGCTTTAAAGGGAAGCTATCACTACAGCGTTTCCGTTTCTCCAGAAAACTTAGGCAAACAGAGGCTCAGCTTGACTCTTGATATGGGAAGTCTGTGCAGGTCGTTTGGGCCAGTGAGCGTATGTTCACAGGGTTCCATTCTGTCATGATTCCAGGGACGGGGGCAAGCTGGGGATGTATTACTGAGCAGCTTGCCTTTCCAGTGTCTGGGGTTGATATTTTTTGGGATGGCCATGTCAGTGGTAAACAAACAAGTTGACGTGTTTGGGCCACTTCACTGAGGTGCTGTGGGTACATGGCGGGTCCTTGGTGCGATCCCAAGGCCTCCAAACGGCTTTTCATGCTTTTCCCACACCTACAAAAGGTTAAAGTTAGCGCAGGCAGCGCAGGGAGCAACCAGGGTTTAACATTAGCGGCCATTGGTTCATGGTTTCCTCCGTGCTATGGCGGACTTGTTTTTGAAGCACTCTCTTGTTTTGGCGAGGGTTTCTATTTTTTGCGGGAAACTGGAGGAATACGGCCGGCAGCCCTGACCTCAGATCGGCTCGCCAAGGCGTGGTGCAGCCAAAGCCCGCCGCCACAGTGGACGGGGTTCCAGGACTTCACGGGTTTGACGGGATTCGGGCCACACGGGTTTGACGGGCCTCACGGGCCTCGCAGGTCGCGGTTGTGACGAGATCAACCCAACAGTTAACAGGCTCGACGTGCCTGACGGGCTCCACGTGCTGGGTGAAGCATAGATAGACAGAGAATCAGATAGAGATTTAGACAGATAGGAGAGATCGCTGGAGACACAAAAAGTGGGATTCGGTTACATTACATGGATAGATAGATAGATAGATAGATAGATAGATAGATAGATAGGTAAACATATAGATAGATAGATAGATAGATAGATGGATGGATGGATAGATAGATAGATAGGTATACCAGATAGCTGAAGTTGTAGATAGACAGATGCATACATAGAGGGATACATAGATATATAGATAGGAGAGATAAGTAGGTAGAAGGATAGAAAGATAGAGACAGAGAGATAGACAGATACATCAGTTGGATTACATTAGAACAGACAAACAGATAGGCAGACAGATGATGCACTAGATTATATTAGATTAGGTAATCTTCCTCCCTAACAATTCTAATTTGAGGGGGGGGGGGGGTTGTGAAACACGAAGGGGCCCAAAATAAAAATGTTCAAAGGGGGGGGACCCCGACCAAAACGGTTCTCCCGCTTGCGCCTGGGAGGACATTATGGGGCCCCTCCCAAAACTGGTGCCTCTAAAAGAAATTGCTGGAAAACCGCCAGGAGAATCACAACGCTTCCAAGTAACTACTGCTTGCGGGCTTTGAGCGGCCACCAAGCCGAACTGTCATCCCAGAAAAGGGTTGCATTTTTCTGCAGGGTTGGGGTCCACAATTGAAATATTTCAAGGGCTACCCCCCCAAAACAAGACATATTTGCCCGTGTCGTTGGCATGACCAGAGCTTAAAGCACCAGTTTTTCCAAAAGCGTCTCTGACCCGACGGGCTCTCGCGTTTGCGTAGCGTGCTTCCGCGATGCGTTCATGGGGTGCGGGCGGGAGCGCTCGTGGGCGCGGACAGGGCCGTGCCCGTGAGATTCCACACTCCGCGCCCAGCGTGGGTTGTCAGCCAACAGCCTCAGGTCAAGCTCAACCGCGCCGAAAGCCACTGACAAATTGGGTATATCACTGTTGTATTATGTGTGAGGTGGGGGAAGGGCGGGTTGACCTGGATTTTTGCATGGCATGACTGCGCCAAATAGTGACCTTACCAACCTTACTCACGAAGGTCGCGCAAGAATGAAGGCATCCCGCCCGCGACACAAGCGAGGGCGACCGCCAGTTCGCTGCTTGAAGCACAAACTGCTGAAGCGCTCGCCGTCATTTTCAACCACTCTTGGCGCAGAAGTAAGCTGGTTTCACCTGCATACTGCGTGCGCCACATGCGGCGCGTACGTTTTTTTCGGTTCTCCAAGGCAAACGCATGGTCGGGCAGAACCTAAAGCTCGCAACCTTAGTCCGCCTGTCCCCCATGTGAAGCAAGTCCGTTGCACAAGCCATCAAGTTGTTCTTGGGTTCTGGGATTGTTGAACTACCACAGCAAAACATGCTTGACTACGTGCAAGTTTGTTTGGAAGCCTGGTGCTCCTCGGCCCTCAGGCTCGCAGGCTGGGTCCTTGCAATGCTGTCAGAAAACTTCCTTCACAGCTGACAAGGGCTGTGCTAAGGCTCGCGGCAGCGCGTACAAAGCTTAAGTGTAATCTTGCAGGCGCTGTGCCTCTGCATGTTCCCCCCGTCGCACAAGTGATAAACGAAGTACATTTCTAGGCGCCGATTTCATGTTCTGTGCGTGCAGCTGCCTCAAAGCACTCATCACTGACTGGCAATCACGAGGCGGACGCAGAAAGCGCCAAAGAGCCGTCAAAAGATGCAGAAGCTTCTTCCATGTGTGTTCGACGCTTTCCTGAATCCACTTGGATGGATCACAGCTTCCAAGACTGCACTGACCAGCTTTCATTATGTTTCATTCCCTTAATTAATGTCCACCTACGCTTAGTAAACTACCCCTAAAAACAGCTAAACGTGTTCCCAAACCAAATAATAAACTACCCCTAAATAAAGCTAAATGGGTTCCCCCAACAAAATTGCTCTGATCCTTTTTTTTTCAGGGGCAAGCTTTCCATTCAAGCTGGCTCATCAAAAAATGATTCCAATTCCATCAGATCCCAAATTCTTGAGTGATTCCCTTCATCAAATTATTTTTCTAGAAACCCTCAAAAACACAACTTGACCCTGCCAGCAAGGCTACCCCCCATGAAGCCTCATGCACTAAATAATTCCTGACCCTAAATAAAGCTAAGCTGATTTCCACTGATCCAAAGATTGCTTTGATCCCTTATCTGTATTCGGGGGCAAGCTTTCCATTCAAGCTGGCTCATCGGCTCATCAAAAAATGATTCCAATTCCATCAGATCCCACAATTCTTGAGTGATTCGCTTCGTCAAAATCTTGATCTAGAAACCCTCAAAAGCACAACTTGACCCTGCCAGCAAGGCCACCCCCAATGAAGCCTCATGCACTAAATAATTCCTGACCCTAAACAAAGCTAAGCTGATTTCCACTGATCCAAAAATTGCTTTGATCCCTTATCTTTATTCAGGGGCAAGCTTTCCATTCAAGCTGGCTCATCGGCTCATCAAAAAATGATTCCAATTCCATCAGATCCTAAAATTATTGAGTGATTCCCTTCGTCATTTTTTTCTAGAAACCCTCACAAGAACAACTTGACCCTGCCAGCAAGGCTACCCCCCATGAAGCCTCATGCAC
Source organism: Effrenium voratum (assembly GCA_963377175.1). Lineage (NCBI taxonomy): Eukaryota > Dinophyceae > Suessiales > Symbiodiniaceae > Effrenium > Effrenium voratum. The sequence continues at coordinate 528,840 of CAUJNA010002724.1, read as the reverse complement.
TAAATAATTCCTGAGCCTAAATAAAGCTAAGCTGATTCCCACTGATCCAAAAATTGCGTTGACCCCTTATCTTTATTCAGGGGCAAGCTTTTCATTTAAGCTGGCTCATCAATTCATGTTTCCAATTCCATCAGATCCCAAAAATTCTTGAGTGATTCCCTTCATCAAGTTCTTTATCTAGAAACCCTAACTAGTATTCCCCCCAAAGCAAAATTAGAAACACAACATGCTCAATACTACTTTAGAATTGGCCCAATTCTAAAGTAGTATTCGAAACCAAAAAAACAGAGCCCAATACTAAACACATTCTAAACTTTTCCCGACCCTGACTCTTTCCCCTTAACTTTATTTAGGGTCATTCAGGGGGGGAGAGGCCCTATTTATCGATCAGATTCCATGGGTGTCAAGCGGTCTGGTTGTTCAGGGTCTTCGCCCACCATGAGGGCGGACTTTTGACCAAAAGCAGCCGACGAGACCGGCAATCAACAACCATTCTCCTTTGGTGTCCAAAGCGCACCAGAGTAACACGTATGTTGGTTTCGGTGCATCGCGATATCAAACGGGCCAGCCTTGAACTCATAGGCTGGCCTTGGACCCATAAAGTCGGCCCCAATCTTGGCTGAACAGAGGGCACCCCCAAGTCATCAACCTCAATTTTGGGGATGGTATGACATTCTGGGCCCTCTTGACAATGCTGAAGTATTCGCAGCAGGTTCGGCCCGCTCTAGGATTGCTTCCACGCCTGCCAGTTCCGTTTCCGCGACTGCCATCAGCTTCCTGGTCGCAAAGTCTTCGATGCCAAATCCAAATCATTAGGGAATCCCAGCTATTTGATCAAAAGGACACCTACGCTCAGTTGGCCAAAGCGAATCGACTTGAAAGTGACCTGACATTTTTTTGTGATTCGGTGATAGAAAAGGTGGTCGGGAATCAACAGGCGTGGGCCTTGGGAAACTTGAGGACGGTTACAGATTCCCTTAAGAACCAGCTTGCGCAATCCGAGCTGCTCAGAAAGGTGAGCCTTTTCAGCAACGGCGGGAGGGATGAAGGGCTCCTGCAGCCAGTTGATCTTTTGCTTAGAGCCTTTTTTCGCACATGTGCAAGGAAGCACGAAGAGGTACTTTTTCCTTAACGTGAACACTTTGCGATGTGATCTGTCCGTATCTCTCACCGTTCGCGCGCCCCTGCAGGCTCGGGTGCGGGGTCTGCCGGGTTTCCCCTGCGAGCTGCGACGGCGTTGCGGACAAGCTGGTCTACGAAACTTTGGCTTTCCCTACTTGTCTTTCAGATGACCCGGACCCCTCTTGGCATTTCGGGAGAAACCAAGAAGGAAACCATTGCTGCTTGAAACAACACAGTTCCTTTCTGTAGATTTGGGGGCCTGCAGTTTGCAGGGCTGCAATTCGTAACGCATGTCAAGTATCTTAGATTGTTCAGGCTGAAGAATCTCGGGCAACTGGTGTCAAGTCATGAGGAGGCGCGCCGTTCCTCTCTTGTTGTTGGATTCAATTGGGCACCCCAGCAGGCGCGACGCTTTTGATGTCACACTCTTACGTGTCGCAATCCCCCACGCCCGCCACACGCGCCCGAAATCGCTGTTCCGGATTGTGTTCACGAAGGCGTGTCTTTCGTGGTTGGTATTCTTGAATTTGGCCTGATTGCACATATAGGTTGCCTAAAGATACTCATCACTTACTTACTTTGCGAATCGAACATCCAAGTTGCTGCAGGGAAGGGGAACATTTCAAGCGTTCCTCTGAGGACCGCTACGGCAACCAACAACACATGAATGCGCCCCCTGCCAGGCGGGCTATGGTGAAGGGCTGTGTGCAAGTCAGTGCTGGCGTTCCGTTTGGACACCCCATTGCAAATGGTCAATCCCATTGGTGCATTTGCGCGTGCCCCAAACCCACATAACTTGCAGGAGCCCATCGCCATCCATCCCCACAGCGGTCGCGGGTCCAAAAATCCTCATCATGGGGCGACTTTGTCACCCAAGAACGCTGGTGCATAGCTGAATGCTTGATTGAGAGACGGAGTCAAACACATCCAGCATGCAAGGGCCTTGTTGAACCCTTCTGCCAATCTCCTCATGACCTGGCGCTAGGTTGTAGAAAGCTATTGCAGAATTTTGGGGATGTTCTGGAAATTGTCTTTAGCACCTGGAAAGAGTGGTGGGTTGGTCACAGCCGCTTTGTCAGTGATTTTTGGCGACGGTTTGGGGAGATTTCAAAGTGGCCAGGCACTATTCCTTCCTCGACGCGTGCGTGTTGGGGTGCCAGCGCTATGTAAACTTCAAGAGTGGTGGTGGCCCCGCGTGCAAGGCGCAGAAACCGGGTGCATCCTCGCATGTTGTGTTACTCAGAAAAACCAATGACCACTGAAGAGGGATGACTTTCACGGTCAAATAAAGAGGTCACAGGCACTGCAATTTAGGAGGAAGCGCGGCACGCGCCCTTTTCTGACCGCAGTGTTGATCGTGTCACAGAAGTTGAACCAGCACACTGCAGGATAAAAGCGTCAGTTTGTGCCTGTTTTACATTGTTTTTGGTGGGCAAGACAGCCCTCCACGGTCCAGCAAGAGCATTTTTAGAGGCCACCACGACTAACCGTTTGAGCATCATGATTTCGACATTTGCAGATGTTGGCTTGCATGAGGCGCCTTTCACGCGCGGCTGTGCTTTCATCGTGACACATGCTTGTGTTGAATTTGATAGGCTGCGAAAACTTGAGACTGTGGCTTTTGGTCCATCAAGTGTGCGGTATACGTGGGCAGCTTGCCGTGTCTTTCACTCGAATGTGATCCTTTGAGCGTTCTTGTACTTGACGTGGCTTTGATTCAGGCCAACTGGCCAGTTGGTTCTTCTGTGCTGGCAAGCTGCCACGGGGTGTTTGAGAACATCGGGGGCCTGATTTTGTGAATGTAGTGCTTTTCGGCAGCGGTTGCAGTTTGGCAGCCGAGCAGAAGCTTTGACTGTTTGAGTTTATGCGGGCTTCCACTTAGACATGGCTGGCTTCGGCAGGTGTGTGTGCGTGAAAAGAAGCACTATTTGAGAGGAGATAGTTGAATTGCATGGAGTTTGCACCACAGCCCTTCATGCAACTTCCTCTTCACAATGCGGTTTCCTAAATTCGTTGTTGAACAAGCCTGTCAAGGGATACGTCCCCACCAAACACTTTTGGGGACGTATCGTTTTGGCGTACGTTTTGGCTCAAGGAAAAAGAGCGTGCGCTGCCTTGCATCCTGCGTCGCGAGCCTGATGGCCTTTTATCATCACTTTTACTTGATGTTTTGGTGAGTTCAACTGGTTATCAGCCGCATTGAGCGTCTTCTACCTTGTCGCCTTCCTCATATTTCACTTGTATCACTTGTATGCCCAGGGGCATTCGCGGAGGGAAGAAGGCACGAGCGAGAAGGGAGCCGGATCCGCAGAAGGCGAAGGTGCGGCACGCCGACGGGTCTTAGGGGCCTGGGCACACCCGTGCAGGTTGGGTCAGTTCGGACTCGGAGGCGGAGTTGCAGGCTCTGATTTTTGAGGAGCCCGAGCTGGCGCCGGAGCTGGGTGCCTTGGCTGCTTCGGCGCCTGCCCCGCGCTTGTTGGTCTGGGAAGTTGACGAGTCCGAGAGCGAGGAGCGTCCGTTGCCCTCTGCTTCTCGGCCGTCAGTGACTGGGTTGAGACACAGGGGACTTCCTTCACAGGACAGGCGTCCGTCCCTTCCTTGGCACGGGCTTTGCCTCGCCTTGCTGGGTCTGGTTCGGTACTGAATCGAGCTCTTCGCGAAGCTGTGCAATCGAGGGGGGATGCTGGGTATCAGGAGCCTTTTGGTGTTCGAGATTTGGTGTCCGGAGTTGAGGGTGTTGTCATCTCCTTCGATTATCATCGGGTTTTGGACACCGATCATGAGCTCAGGCCGCCGGAGCGCGTTGGATTTTTGGCCGATGACTGCCATCTTCCGTTGAACGTTTGCGCTATCCTGGCCTCAACGTTCGTGCGAACGACAACTTTGTCGGAGCAGTGAGGGCGCTTTCTCACGAGCGTCGCTATACCTCTTTTAACCGTGCAATTTTTTGTACCCCAGAGGTGTGGCCCGAAGGGGAAGCTTGAGGCCTTGACATCTATTTATCCGCGCGCTACAACGTTCTTGAGGGGATCAACTCCAATCGTTGGTGCACGGCTATTGGAATCAGGGTGCCTCGCAAGCCGCAGTGCCCATTGCCGATGATTCAGGTGATCTTGGATCAGCGTCACCCGAGGAATCTTCGTCGGTGATTCCGCCATTTGTGGGGACCAGCCTCTGCCAAGTGTGTGAAATAGCAGCCTTTGTGCGATCCCGGTAGCTGCATGATCATTTGCATATTCATCCCTCATTTGCCTTTCATAGTGCGTGCCAGCAATGTCGCAATCATTGCCTGACAGAACAGACTCTTTGCAAGTGTCGTCAGGCTCTAGATCAAGGTCCCTTGTAGGTCAGATTCTCGGACATCGGGGCCGTACGACTATATGACCTTCAGAACATGTTCAGTCTGAGGAAATGGTACCCATGAATCAGCTTTTGAGTAGCGATCCGAATGATGTGAGCTCGGACCAACCCCAAATTCCTCAAATGACAGGTTGTCCAACAGTTCAGCAGTTTAATCAGCTCAACAACCTTGCCTGAGACTCGACCGCGAACATCCTTCATCAACAGACGAGCACGTGTCGTTGATGAAGCCCGGCAAGCTGTTGACCATGCCCGCCAATCCGATGTGAGTCAACGTAGGAGGGCTGAGGCAGCTCAAGAGATCTATGACCAAGCCAGGCAGGAAATTGCTAAATTGGTCCAGCAGATTGGTCATCAACTTGAAGTCATGAACCCAATGAACAAGGCCCTTCATGAGAGGGCAGCAGCAAATGCTCAGCCATAAATCCCAGATTGAACATGAGGTAGCTTCCAAAGATGCCCTCATTCAGCACATAACTCATCAGATTGAACGTCTGCAGCCTCAGGATGAAGGGACATCAGCAATCCCACGGTCAAAAGCCCATCAAGGATCAATGAAAGGCAGGTCATTGAGCACATCCGATTGCGCGGCGTCTTTCAGATCTTCGGAAAAGGTATGGATAATAAGTGATAGTATCTTGGGTTGATAGCTTCGGCTCCTCAAGGTGCGACCCTTGGACTTCATGATTTCGGTGTTGTCGAGGCTTTCCACTTGAAAGGATTGTCGTTTAAGTCGTCTGTAGCAGCAGTGGTTGAATCACTGATGCACCTCACCATGAATTCATCATCTCATTAATCCGGATGAGGTAGTCATTGTCAGAAGGACTTGCCCGGTCTACCTCCGCATCATGTAAAGCAAGAGGCGGGAGTTGAATTGCATGCGGTTTGCACCACCTCCCTTCATGTGACCTCCTCTTCACAATGCGGTTCCCTAAATTCGTTGTTGAACAAGCCTGTCAAGGGAAACACTTTTGGGGACGTATTGTTTTGGCTTACGTTTTGGCTCAAAGAAAAAGAGCATGCGCTGCCTGATGGCCTTGTATCTTCACTTTTACTTGATGTTTTGGTGATTTCAACTAAGATGCGGCGTTCTGCGCCGTGTTGGCAGACGTGGCGGGGCAGCGGCAGTATCATTGACGGCTTACAAGTGACAAGAACGGAACTCACCCCCCCGTTCCCCAACACTCCCCGCGTATGTTAAAATCATCTTTTTGGCATACGGCCGGTTGCCCCCTGTAGCGGGGTTCTTGGATTCTTTAAGTTTGGAAAAAAGAAACATCCCCGCAACCCTCTGGGGTCATCTAAGAAGCGTTCGGGTTTTCGGTGTTATGCTCTTCCGTGTGTGTTGCGTTATTTCCCCAACTGCTGGCTTTACCAGGAAACAGTCACTGGCTGGCACACGCACGTCTCAGGTGGGCATCAAGCTGATGCAGCACCGCCACAAACGCCCGGAATAGTGAAGGCTTAGATTGATCGCTGTCCAAGAGGCGGTACAGGGGGGATTTATGGGTTGTCGCTCCCCCTTTTCGTGAGGTCATGAGTGCTCTGATCGATTTCACCAAACTCACTAATTTGCATACGTTTTTTTGTTTCCTGTCACATATTACATGCTCAACAAATGTGTTTCAGAGCGGTTGTGGCTGCAAGCAGCAAGCTACCTTTCAGCAGCCTCGATACGTGGATCCCGTGCCGGAAAAGCGTGTCAGGTCGAGCGGAGTGCTTGGACACAACCAGAATCAGACATATCGTATTGCAATCGGCACCAAGAACCTGAGGGTCGTGATGGTGCGTTTCCGGTTTGCTTTCAACATGAAAACATGTCCCAGACCTTCAGCACCAAAAACACGCATGTCTCACAATCGCTGCCCCCTAAAAAGTTGGTTTCCTTTTGGTTTCCGTAAAAACGCCAACCAAAACGTGAACCCCAAACATCATGGCAAGCACAGTCCTGCAGGTCGCCAACCTGCAAGCCCCAACCGTCACCCAACAGTCATGCACAGATGTGGCGCAGGCGCCCGAATGCATCAGCAGCATCGCCTGCAACTGTGGCGCACGGTTTTCCTCCGCAGTGGTCCACTCAACTGCAAGCCCTGCCGATGCTCAAGCACATCTTCACAAGCATAGCCCCAAACCCTGTGAGACTTGTTGTTGCTTCCCCGGCTAAGGGCATCTACCACTGGATTCGTTCCAGGGGACATCAGCAAATGGAAGGTTTGGTTTCTTTTTACATCTCTCATTCCCCGCGCCGATCGCCAGGACCCAGAAGCCCATAGAGTCGGCTAGCGGTTGCTTCCCAGGCGCTCCTGTGCAGATGCCCCGAATCAACCCCGTGCCCAAGTTCTCTCTGAAAATCCTCTGGTGCCTGTTTTTGCTTACTGTTTGCGTGTTGTTGGTTTCGTTCATGTGTCAGGATGTAGAGGCAGACACATACATATCAACTACCAGCCAAGGACTCATTGCACCGTTTCGGAAACGCGGAGGTGAATGTCAAAGTTGCCCATCACTTGTTTTCAGCTTCCGAGTTGGTGGTTTCGATTGGAGGGCTATTTTTATAGGATGTTAGAACTTTGCTTTTGTTGTGTTTCATGGGTTTATGCGCTTTTGGTGGCTGATTCGGCTTTGGCTTTTCGCACCCTCTGCATTCCCACTTCGTTTATGCGGCTTTTTCAGCTTTTCGGGCTTTTGCTTTTTGCATCCTCTGCTTTCCCAGTTGGGTTTTGGCCTTGGCTTCCCGCATCCTCAGCATCATCGTTATGTTTATGTTTTGTTTATGTTTATGTTTATGTTTATGTTTATGTATGTATGTATGGGTAGGTGGGTAGGTAGGTGTGTTGGTATGTAGGTGTGTAGGTGTGCAGGTATGTAGGAATGTAGGTACGTAGGTATGTAGGTATGCAGGTATGTATGCATGTATGTATGTAATTTGTGTAATCTGTATATGTATGTATGTTTGTACGCATGCGCTTCTTCGAACATCACGGTAGTTGAATCATCATCACTTGTTCGATCATGACGGGGCTACTTTTTAGTTTCTTTGAGATTGATTTGCAGCCCCCCCCCCCCATGCTTTCTTACATACATACCTACCTACCTTGCCGGAGAGGAACTGATGATTCTGAGGATGTAGGAAGCCAAGGCAATATACAGCCACCGCTACCCATGACCTGCTGGTGATGCTGGCGGGACACGGGGGGTAGTGTAAAATACATACATTTCGTGAGAACATGCTGTAAGATACAACATGTTACTGGCCAAGATGAAAAAAT
>CAUJNA010002724.1:493592-516092 GCA_963377175.1 Effrenium voratum | reverse complement strand
GTAGAGTCACATGAAACTGCCGCACCTGCCAAAGTATCTGCTGCGATATTTCCCGCAATAAGCCAAGCATCTCGCGGATTCCGCGCATCATTAATTTCGCGGTGAGCTTTGATCCACTCTACGCACAAGCGGCCGGAAGGCCAATTATCCAACAGAATGTGTATCAGGTCCTGATTGCGCATGTACCGTTTGACGGAACTGGCAGAACTATGGTCATCGGACAACTTCCGCACGAGGTCCACCACATATTTAGAATCTGAAAAGATGTGGATATCACCCTCATACTGACATGCACGACAGCTGGAAAAAATTGCACAGAATGCCGATAATTCGCCACGTGCCGCACTCTGTTCACCAGGTGCAAAGCCACAGCCGGCACATAGGAAATTATCGATGAAGGCCCCCCCTCCAATAGGGCGGGTCACCTCCGCCTGGATTTCACGTTCGTGGGACAATTTGGATTGAACCACCGCCCACGCCGCACGTCGACCGACAAGAAGTGTCGGGTCACTGCATGCACCATCGGTAAAAAAGGTAATGCAATCCGGGGAGGAAATGGGGAGCTGAAACAAAAAGTCAACCTCGTGCTGAGCAAGGATATGACGAAATACACACTGAGATCCTGAGCAGGTTGGGAGTGGAAGCCACTTCCACTCAGGTCGCTGGTGCTGCAAAATGTCAACTGCAGGCTGATGTTTAACCCTGATATGCTGCGTAGCTGTGCACTCAAGGATATCATGCGTGGTCGATGCGGTCAATCCACATCTATTACAGACCTGGAAGTTATCGCCAGAACGGACATACTTAGCTTTTGCAGTACCACTGAGAAAGGCATTGGTCAGGCGCATTGCTAAAAAGCATAGGTCTTCATCGGGGACTGACTTCAGTGCTCTAAAGCACAGATTCCTGTCAATGGGCAATACCGGGGCAGCACGACGATCCTGCAGTTGGGAGGTAAGATACACATCCCACCAAATCCGAAGGGATCGTTTGAGCTCGCCACGAGAGCACTGAAGGATGGCGATTGGGGGCATCCATTCAGGCCCAGAAAGTATCCCTTCACACGAAAGCGACCATCCCACGACCTCAAGGTACCGACCTCAAGGTACTCACACACCCACTGATTCTTTCACACATTCGCACTCACTCACACTCAACTTCCACTGGCTTACTCACACTGACTCACTCTCGCTGACGTTTGCGTGGCAGGCACATTTAATAGCTGTCTAAAGGGGCTCTATGTTGTCGAGCGCGCGGCACTTTGGAGATGGCTTGCAAAGCACGTGGCAGGTGCAGCATGTCCCGTGTTTGCGTGGCAGGGGCAGCCTTTGGCAGGTGTAAAGAGGCTGAATGTTGTCGAGCGCACAGCTGAGGAGGAGATGGCTTGCAGGTTCCGTGGCAATCGCAGTTTTTTGTGCATCTGGGTGCGCGCTTGCGTGACAGGGGCAGCATTTGGTAGCTGTCTAAAGGGACTGGATGTTGCCGAGTGCGCGGCTGGGGGCCCCGTTTTGCGTGACAGGCGCGGCACTTTGGAGATGGCATGCGGGTTTCGCGGCAAGCGCAGTATTCTCTGCGTTTGGGTGAGTGCTTGTAGCGCACGGCGCGGCGCTCGCGCTTTGCACACGCTCACTCGCACTCATTCACACTCACTCACTCACTCACTCACTCACTCACTCACTCACTCACTCACTCACTCACTCACTCACTCACTCACTCACTCACTCACTGACTCCCTCCCTCCCTCCCTCACTCACTCACTCACTCCCTCCCTCACTCACTCACTCCCTCCCTCCCTCACTCCCTCCCTCCCTCCCTCACTCCCTCCCTCCCTCCCTCCCTCACTCACTCACTCCCTCCCTCACTCACTCACTCACTCCCTCCCTCACTCCCTCCCTCCCTCCCTCACTCACTCACTCCCTCCCTCCCTCACTCACTCACTCACTCCCTCCCTCAGACACACACACACACTCACACACCCACTGATTCTTTCACACATTCGCACTCACTCACACTCAACTTCCACTGGCTTACTCACACTGACTCACTCTCGCTGACGTTTGCGTGGCAGGCACATTTAATAGCTGTCTAAAGGGGCTCTATGTTGTCGAGCGCGCGGCACTTTGGAGATGGCTTGCAAAGCTCGTGGCAGGTGCAGCATGTCCCGTGTTTGCGTGGCAGGGGCAGCCTTTGGCAGGTGTAAAGAGGCTGAATGTTGTCGAGCGCGCGGCTGAGGAGGAGATGGCTTGCAGGCTCCGTGGCAATCGCAGTTTTTTGTGCATCTGGGTGCGCGCTTGCGTGACAGGGGCAGCATTTGGTAGCTGTCTAAAGGGACTGGATGTTGCCGAGTGCGCGGCTGGGGGCCCCGTTTTGCGTGACAGGCGCGGCACTTTGGAGATGGCATGCGGGTTTCGCGGCAAGCGCAGTATTCTCTGCGTTTTGGGTGAGTGCTTGTAGCGCACGGCGCGGCGCTCGCGCTTTGCACACGCTCACTCGCACTCATTCACACTCACTCACTCACTCACTCACTCACTCACTCACTCACTCACTCACTCACTCACTCACTCACTCACTCACTCACTCACTCACTCACTCACTCACTCACTCACTCACTCACTCTCACTTATTCGCGCTTAGTCTGTCACTGCTCTCTTACACCCCACTCACTCATGCGCTTAAGTTGTCATCAGCCGTGCGTTTGCTGAAACGTGGCTGATTCCTTCGCCTTTTTGTTTCTTGCTTTGTTTCTTTTTTTTCCATGTCCATGCTTCCATGAGACTTGACTGCAAACTTTGCATGTGGGGTTTTGCGGGCCCTTCACTTTCTGAAAACGGCTTTCGCCGTCCTTGAAGTTCACAGGGTTGGTGATACACTTATCTTTCTAGATCCCGGTTGCATGTCCTTTCGGTATCGTTGCCCTGTATGTTCAAAGGTTGGGCGACTATCGAATCTCCAAGGTTCTTGAGTTCTTGCCGAAGCGAACCCTCACATTCTTCAAGGGCTTTGGACATCCGCTTCTCCCCACTCACTGGGTCAAAGGAACTACCCAGCCCCCCAACCTCCCCGAACTAAAAGCTAGCATTTCTCAAATTTCTCCTCAAAGACCGCGCGTGGCGATCGTTTCCATGGTAGAGGGAATGGATCACTGCAAACATATCTTTCCGCAAGTTTTTCCAGGCGAGAAAGCAAATCTCCCCGAAGGTGAGCGGATGGAGCCGTTGGAGCCTCACTGCCGGCGGCTTGAGGAAGGAGTCGAAGTCCATGCGCCTCGCCTGGTAAGCCCCGAGAATTTCCACACACTAGTATGCTGCACGGCAGCCCCTCTCTGGCAGCAAGCAGTGGTTAACAACCCAGCAAACTTAACGGCCCCCCCCAGACTTGTTCAACAGTTTAAGCCCCCGAAAACATCCATATCAAAGCCACAACATAAGATGGGTTGTAGGCGTCTGTTACAAGAAACGCCCCCCGAACAACCTTACACAAAAACCAAGCAACAAGCCATGCAACAGAGCTTACATAACACTCACCAACAACTCGCAAATGAACTCACCCGGGATTTTGTACAAATCTTCTTGCTTATGCTGCGCATTTTTTTCGCTCATTCGTTTTCTTTCCTGCCGGCATCTGCTGCGCTGCTTCAATCTGTTTGACATTAGCAACTCTACCGCAGTCTGTTTTACATAACGGTCCCGGCGTCCAACTTTTAATGTTCGCCCATGGTCTCGCTATGTTGACGCAATTTAAACCATATTGCAATAATCAGTATCAACATGGTCCAAACCTTTCATAAAGTCCTTTGTTTTGCAATAGTCCAGTTTGCGGGTTTTCGATTGCAAAACACTTCGGGTTAAACTAGCTTATGATTTCAATGGTTGTCCATACGAAATACTTAGTCGAGAACTCCAACCACGGTCAAAGTGGTTTCTGTCAAATTGTGTATATCCTCAACTCAAAGTATCTTCATTGATGTCAGCATTTTTAAAGCCCAATGATGTTACAGTAAAACTTAAATCACGAGCAGCTTTACCAACGCGATGACTACCAGAAATAAGTCTAATACATTAATACGATTAATGTGATTCAGATATTTAATTCTATGAGTTCATATTTCCCATCTTTGTTTTTTTAAAAGTTTGTGATTTTCTACTGTTTCAGGTTGGGTCATCTTAGTTTTGTTGCTATTGGCCATCCCACAGTACTTTGCATATTTTGTTAGATAATCCCGATCATTTTCAAATGTTGTATACGGTGAGCCCTTGTCGTCTTACTTTTTGCTTTGCTGGTGATCATCAATAGCGTTAGCAAGTCCAGTCAATGCTTGAACATTCTTGCATCTTTTACCACATTTTCATTAAATCGGGAAGGTAAAATGTTCATTTTCAGTCCTGTATAGGCCAAGAGTATATATCCATCAAGTTCATGAAAAGCCGGGATTTTGCCAAAAGGGGCCACCCTTAATTGAATTAGACTCATTAAGTTCACCAAAATAATTTGATGAATTCAATGACTCCAAAACGATTAAATTCATTAAGTTCATTCAATCCCTGGACTTTGCCCGGACTATGCCCGGCCACATTTTTTGTGGATTGCATAAATTAAAATCACCAACTTAGTTTGCTTTAAATTGTCAAAAAACGGCTCCAAAAAGGTTAGGTTCAAACTCAGTATAATCCTGGACTTTGCCAAAAAGGGCCACCAATTTTTGATACAACAACCATATCATTCTACATATGATTGAATTCATCTTGCAATGACACCAAACACTGCCAGATTTAAACCATATTGTGTTAAATCACGTGTGATGCGTCTTACTAATCTGAAATTAACTTCATAAGTGAAACGCATGTTAAAGTAATGCTACATCCAGAATGACACTTATATCTTACATTTTGATTAGGCTGTTTAAGCTGACTGTCGATATTCAGTATTCCTTCGTTTAACTCGTTCTTAATTTCAGAACTTATGATATCGCCGTTTTCGCGTATGCGTTTATGCGTTTAAAACGAATATATTTGTATATATATATATATATATATTGTTCTGTTTTGTTCCAGCAAGAAGCATCTTGACATATGCAAGCGTGTTGAAACTGCATAGCCTTTGGTAGTGATGATGCTCTGAAACAACAGCAGTCGTTAACACATGCGACATCCACGGAGGCGAAGCACAGAAAGAATAACTTGAAGCACGACTGAGATTTGGGAAATAACAACCATGACGAAATTGCAAGTGCTGTCTCAGAACCGTCAATGCCGGCTGGTGTAGAAGTTCATTCAGTGGCGTCAGCTGATGAAATGCCAGAAATAGACCCATTGAATACACAAGAGGGCTGGGAAGAATGAAGAAGCACGAGAAAAATAACCCAATAGTTGAAGTAGAAGCAGTTAAAAAAGGTAAAGACGACGATGATGATAGGCAAACAAGCGTGTCTGATGCTGAAATACTGGACATGCACGAAAAAGCGATCGAACTAAAATTACAAAATGTTGAAAACGAAGATGTTGATGCTGAAAGGCTGTGTTAAAATTTATTTAACCAGCATCAAGTCGATGTGGCCTGAATATTTAGCGCAAAACCCAAGCACTTTAGTGACAACACAATTTCAACACTACATCATTTCAATGTCGATAAATACAATCAACTCAAGGAATCGTTAGATGATTAGAACCATACAACAACAAAAGGTTATGAGGACAATGTTTATAACAAACACTTCAATCATAAACCAAGTTCAACAACTCAATAGAAAACCTCTAGAACTTGTTTGGCTGAGAAATATTGCGGATTTGGACAACGACCTACATGTGACGAAATGCTCAAAGAAGCGATGACGCATGGATTGAAAATTGAAACCGCCCAAAAGAAGACAGACGGTTGAAACATCAGTGAACAATATCGACTTTGATGATTCTGGCCTTTCCCAAAACGATAGGAGACGATGGCAGAATGCGCAGGTTCAAACTGACAAACAAGTGCTTCAGCGTGACATGTTCGATGAAGTAGCACTGACCTAACAGTCGCATGAAGACACTTCCTCAGGACCACGGCACGTTGTTTGCTTAGAGGCCAAAAGAATGAGCAATAAAGGTTCCACATGCATCTGAAAGCAAGCTTTCTTCAAGGAGAAGCTTCAGAATGAAATGAGACCCGAGCTATAGTCGGCTGTCCTTTGTACACTGGAGCCCGTATGATGAAGGCGTACGGAGTGAACGACGCTTCTAAGCATTGGTGGGACATCCTTGATTCAGCGCTAAGGTCCTAATGGCCTTGTGCCGCCACGTGCTGACCATTGGACTTGTGTGTATCATTGTGAAATCCAAACCAGGAGCCCTATGGCCCTATTACCCGCCATAATGCATTATGGTTTGACTTGCCCAGTCTCAGGCAACAACGCCCAAGGCAGACAAGTTCTTGGTGTTATGTCCCTCCATGTTGCTGATCTTCTCTCTTGAAGTTCGCCGATTCCAACGTTCTGATGAACATTGATGTAAACTCCGTGCTTGCAATCGGTTTTCCATTAGACTTCTCTGACCAACAAAAGCCAGGCGTTCTTGTCCTCGGAACAACTAGTTTAACTTGAAGAAGTTTGCCAAGACAAGCTGTGAAACTCTGTATTTCCGTTGGCTGGTGTCGCAACGAATGAACATTCCAGAGCTGTTGCACCGTTCAATACTCAGACAATTTGTTGACTCAAGTGCGCTTGACTAGGTTGCTACGATCAATTGCGGCAATGCGGCAAATTCTGCAACTGGCGCAACCCATTTACTTATGAGATCCCCTTCAACACAACCAGCTGGATTTTCCGCAAAACATCCATTCACTTCATCGTCACTGTTACGGCGTATTACCATGCGTGTCACGGCATAAAGAACGAGAGGCCAGACCGCACATACAAACCAAGCGCCCAACAAAATTGGATTGCGGAGATTCTGATGTGGTTCCATTCAGTTTCCAGAGCATGCGCAAAGGGCCCATTGCGTGCAGAGATGTTCACCGAATCTAGAACCACACCTGCGTGTCATCCGGACAAGAACCCGATCAGGAGAAGCCCAAGAATCCAAGGACAAATGCATTTTGTTCGAGGAAGCGAAATCCTGGAAACCATGGTCATCTGGAATTCCTGGTTGTGGTAGAACTCCAGAAAGGGCCACTGCTCAGACAATCCTGGGTATAACAGGGACAGAAGAGAAGAACCAGGAGCATTCTGAGCAAGAGTGTGTGCCCACAGGCGTGACTGACACAGTCAATGAAGTGCCCAAAAGACTACGTACAACCTCGACATCGAGGACATTTAAATTGGAACGAGCAGATCCAAGATATTCCAAACAATATCAAGATTGGGAAATGGCGAAGGCACTCAGCAGAGAGGGTCTTGACCTCATGGACAAACCCAGCGCCAAGAAACAGTCTACAAACCTTCAAGCAGCCAGCGTTCGTGCTCTCCTGTTCATGAACATGCATCAGATGAACTCTTCTCAAGAGCAACGCTAACCAACCCACCTGCGAAGAGGACTGTGCAAAATCAGCCTGACTGTGGCTATCCGATTTGTCTCCCAGAAGGACTTCTCAAACTTGCAGGTTATGATCCCGTCGCGAAGAAGAAGGCCTACACTTCTATTCTTCAGCGTGTTCTTCAGTCCACCAAGACCAAGAAGATCTGAACAGAAAGAAATTTGTGTCTGTTTTGTTTCATGCTTTGTGTGTGCTTGATCCCAGATGCCCACTCATGTACGATCTTGTGCCATGTGGCTCAATCCTGGTGAGACAAGACAGGTTCGAGCAGAAGCGGTGGAACAACTGTCCCGCACTTGCTGCGTTGTTGCCACGGCAACAGGGCCCCTTGAGGTTGAGTTGGGTTGGGTTGGACCCCCTATTTCCAACCTCAGGGGTCGAAGGGTAGGGAAGGGGTTGGGAAGATAGATGCTAAAGGGGTCTGAGGGGGTCTGACCGCTTCCCAGCCCTGGGCGAAGGCGAATCACGAACAAAGAGCAAAAACTCCGGAAAACCAGACTCCTACAAATGCTTGCTTCATTCTCTTCACTGATTGTCAAGGGGTGACGGCCCAAACGAACCTGCTTTAAGAACAGTCATTACTAATTTCACGAGTTGGTTGGCCAAACCTCACTTCCACAATGCTAACCAAGCTTAGTCATGATTAGTAGATGTTTCCTACTGCTGACCAACCGCCCCTACCTCATGTTTTCCAAGTTGTCCCTTAAACCGCCAGCTCCTTTTTTCCGGTGGCTCTGTGGCTATTGGTCTGGGCTTCCAAGCCACGTTTGGTAGACAATAGGACCCCAACACCCCGCACCACCTGGGCGAGGGCAAGGATGGGTATAGAAATGACCTTCTTGCCCCAAGTACGTCTTAGGAGACGAACTCGATCGGATGTGCAAGATCCATGTTGCCAGCCTGTTTTTCAGCCAGTGTTGGTTGGGTTGATCCATTTGATGTGGCGCCGATCGGCGTGGGCTTGTTTCATCCACAGGTCACCTCACTCACTGTTTGTCTGCGTGTTTTTCAGTTGCTTGGTTCTGTTCATGTTCAGTTGATGTTTGGTTGGAAAGATGGCTTCCTTCGGCTTCGGTATCCCGAGGTGCGAGCGACACTATACCAACAACGATAGAGACTTTACCGTGCGGTCCTACGAGGGCAGGCTTCGGAAGTTCGGAAGCCTCTGTCAAGGCTGTGCCATGGTGGAACTATTTCTCACCAAGATCCCAACCCCTGATTTTCTGGAATTCCATTTCTGGCTCCAATTCTTGTAGGGGAAGACTTTTCTAGAACCAACCCGCCTGGGACACCAAGGCCCAAGCCGAATTGACCAGATCTGAATGCCACCAGTTTTAGTGCTGGCCCGCATTTTATGTTTTGGTCCTAAGGGCAAACTGTTACATTTGTGGCTTCCATGCCACCATCTAAGTGATCAACCACCGCAGTGGTATCGCAGAAGGGGCCACTTTCCACATTGATGCATCGCAGCACACATACACATTGCTTCTTGTTCATTTGCTGTGCCTTTCTTGTCAGTACATCAAACTGAGCCCTTGTCTGCGGTCTTGTCTTCCAAAACAACAAAACAACATTGGGAGTGGTTGTAAGCCAACTCAGAGAAATTCTTCCTTGTCAGGTAACCGCAAGTCAAGATTTGACGTTGCTCGTATGGGACGGATGCCCCCCCCAACAAGGAACTCCAAGCAAGCGGGAACCATGCGGCAAAATTTGGCGAACCCAAGCCAGGGGCAAGGGAATGCAAACCTTGATGTTGCAGGTGTTCAGGCTGAGGATGTTGCTTCTAGCAGTGGTTCAAGAGGACGTTGCAACCTACCCTTAGTTGTTTAATGGCTCGGCAAGTCCCAATCAACACTAGAAGGGTTGCTTTTTCCATCAGCTTCGTTGAGCAACTAGGCTGTGGGTCAGTGCTGGCCATGTGGCTCAGTGCTCATGGAACAACCCGAGCAAGGTGTGTTGTAGAACGCTTCCCTCCCCTGAAAATCAGAAAGCTGAAAAACGCAAAGGAACACATATCAAAGTTGCGAAGCATAAATGGCGGCGCGCTCCCATCTGTTTCGTGCGACGAGCAACATTTTTGGAGGGCTATCGCTTGCGAGTTGCCGCGCGCAGGGCTTTTGTAGGGAGAGCCGGTTGCTGGCTGACTACGCGTGTTGGAGGAATGCAAGAAAGGAAGCCATGCAGACCAGGGCGGGCGTTAACACATGTCAGTGTACATCACAAACAGCGCTCCCCAAGCTGCGCATGCCTTCAGGTGGCTGGAAGAGAAGTGCAATGAGGGGGTCGACATTGGCCACAGTGACTTGGCCGGCCCTTGCTAGAGTACCGCCCTAACCCTTAACATCTGCTGAGCCTAGGCCTGTGCGCCCAGGAAACCAACACGGGGCCCAGCATTGCGCCGCTGGAGATTGTAGACCATTGGGAAAAGGGCCTCGTGCGCCTTTGGCAAATCTGCCGCCCAGCGCGTTATCTTGCGCTGACTCGGTTAGCAGCGCAGGGCGCTGCCAAGTTTGCAAGTTTCATGTTGGGCTTCAGTATCTTCGTTCTTCGATGTGGCTTTGCTTGCAATCCGGCGTTTCATCACTGATGGCGGGCTCGGTCAGTGCTGCCAGTGAAAAAATTTGGCCATTCGCAGGCATTATGTCAGCAACCGTCGCCAAGCAAGGGCTTCCTAACAGCCGGGCAAATTAGGGTAGGAGCGTGGCAGTTGTGTTGTCCTTGCTTTGTTTTCACATGAGCGCTGGCAATGTCAAGGCTTGCTCGCAGGTTAAGGGTTCGCAGCGACTTTGCTACACATCTTCCAAAACTGTTCTTGCAGCTTCCGTTGCAGGTGTAGGCCAAGCCTTTGATGGAAGTTCTCCAACATACTTGTGCCGAGTTGACAAGATTGGTGCCACGAGTAAAGGGGGGGGGGGGGGCGATTTCACCAGGCACGGACAAGTGACAAGCCTTGAAATTTAAAGATGTAGTGCCTAGTGAAGCGCAGAGCTTGTTGTTTCTGCTTGCGCATGCTTGTGGAGATTTGGCTTGGCAGCGACCCACCAGAGGAAGTCGGGTTGGCAAGGTGTTGATAACACCTTTGGTGCGTCAGTCGGGCTTGCGCATGGGTTTCCTTGCTTTTTGGGTTGAAACGGCGTTTTGGGCTTCTTTTGCGAAGGGTTCTTCTTCTAAAAGCGGCTGCAAACTTCACCTGCCAACTTCTCGTGCCAACTTGCCGAGGAGTTATTTCACCTGCCAACTTCTCATGCCAACTTTTCGAGAGTTACTTCACCTGCCAATCTCATGCCAACTTTTTGAGAGTTATTTCACCTGCAAACTTCTCGTGCCAACTTCACCCGCCAACTTCGGCTGCCAACTTTTCAAGAGTTATGTCACCTGCCAACTTCTCATGTCAACTTTTCGGGTGTGGTCTCATTATCCTAAAAGCACAAGCTAACTTTTCGGTATTACTTCACAAGCTAACTTTTCTTTTGAAAACCTGCGCTACTCGACTCTTAATTCTTCTTCTTTTGGTAGGCACGACGGGAGCTTTCGAAACGTACCCCTCTGCGGAGATCGTGCGTGTCGAAGAGCTCTCGCTGTAGCGCCGTGCAAATTTGTCTTGACCGCGGCGAACGCCGTGCAAATTTGTCTGGATCGCGGCGAACCCTCTGCGGAGATCGTGTTTGGAAGCGCTCTCGCTGTGGCGCCGTGCGAATTTGTCAGTTGGTCTCGGCGGAGATCGTACGGAGATCGTGCGTGTCGAAGCGCTCTCCTGTGCATGGCGCCGTGCGAACTTGTCTAGAACCCTCTGCAGAGATCACGCGTGTCGAAGCGCTCTCGCTTTGGCGCCGTTCGAATTTGCCTTGACGCCGAACCCCCTGCGGAAATCGTGCGCATCGAAGCGCTCTCGCTGCGGCGCTGAGCGAATTTGTCTCGACCTCAGCGAACCCTCTGCGGAGATCGTGTGCGTCGAAGAGCTCTCGCTGTGGCGCCGTGCGAATTTTCTTGCTTTCGCTGCGAATGGTCTTTGAAAGTTGTCTCTTGGTTTGCGCGCCTGCTTTCGCAATCGCGGCGTCGCGGGTTTGATTCCCCCCCTGGTCCGCGCCAGCTCCGGCTCAAGAATAGCAATTCTCAAGTACCAAAGTAAAGTGTACGGAAACTGCGCTCCCGCAGCTCGACTGGAAAATGGAAACTTTGGAGTACAAAAGTACTACGCAAAGTGCGTTCCCGCAGCTCCTGCTGAAATTGCAAGTTTCAAGTACTCAAGTACACAAGCAGCACGCGAAGAGCATTGCAGCTCAGGAATGAAAATCGCAATTGTTTAGTACAGAGTAGTGCGCGAAGTACATTCCCGTTGCTCTGGCCCACAAGTAGCACTTTTTGTGTACAAAAGTAGTGTGCGAAGAACGTTCCCGCAGTTCTGGCTGCAAAACCGTTGAGTACAAAAGTAGTGCGCGAAGTGCACTCCCGCAGCTCCCGCTGCACAATCTCACCTTTTACTTACACAAGTATAAGCGCACTCCTGCAGCTCTGGCTCGAAATTCGCAACTTCCAAGTACAAAAATAGTACGCGAAGAGCATCGAGAGCTCCGAATGCAAAATCGCAATTTTTGAGTACAAAAACAATACGCGAAGTGCACTCCCGCATCTCCGGCTCGAAATTCGCAACTTCTAAGTGCAAAAGTAGTACGCGAAGTGCACTCCCGCAGCTCCCGCCGCACAATCGCACCTGTCACGTACAAAAGTACTAAGCCCAGCCGCGGCGATTACGGCCAAAGTATAGTAGGTATGAACTCCTGCAAGGGAACAATGTATTGAGAAAGACCTGACTCTGAATTTGTTCAGATTTTCCCATCTTTCTAGTTTTTCTCAGTTTTCTGAACTCTTCAAGAGGAAAAATGCATTGTGAAAAACGCGAATTCAGAAATTCTCTGAATTTGTTCAGAAAATTCTGAACTATTCAGACTTTTTCTGAATTTTTCCGGAGTTTTCAAAATTTTCTGAACTCCTCAAAACAGCACATGTACTGGGAAAGACCCGAGCTCATAATTTTTCTGAATTGATTCAGAATTTTCGAGGTTATTCAGATTTTTCTGAACTCCCCAAAAGGAAAAATCTAGTGGGAAAGACCTGACTTCAGAATTGTTCTGAATTTATGCAGGTTTCTGAATTTATTCAATTTTTTTGGGACTCCGAAAAAATTGCCCCAAGGGCCCATAGTGCAATGGCAGCGCATCCAGCTCCAGGCCTCTACCTGACTGGGCTCCACCCCTCCTAGCGCAGTAACACTTTTTTTGAAGCAGGGCCCAAGACATCTCACACTGAGCAAGCCATCCCAAGTCTCATAAACTCGAAAGAAGCAAGCCATTCCAATTTTTGAGAACAAAATCTCCCAAACACTCGCAAACTGCAAGCGATGCCAATCCCAAAAGAACAATCCGTCTCAAAAGCTGTCACACTAACCAAGCAATGCCAACTCTCAAAGCCCCAAAGAACAAAAACTCAAACTCTGAAACGCCCACGATCAAACAAGATCATGTCCTTGCAAATGTCACGGCAAAACAACTGCAAAGTTGCGCTTGCTTTCTTGTCCCAATCCCCCCGCGTCATTGCATGAGCCGCTGTCTTACCGAATCGTGCCTCAAAACATTCAAGCCACTTTGTGGCAGTCGTAGCAGACTGCGCAGACCGACTCTTGGCAAAAGCGTCAAGACATAGCGTCTCCACGTTTCATTGGGGCCAAAAAAGGACAGTTCTTCGACGACATTTCGGCCGAGGCCAAAAGTTCCCTTGCAATGATTTTGTGTCGAACTCTCAGCAAGCTTCTGCCAATACATTGCCAGTCTCAAGCGCGCAAGATTACGAGGCGACGCGCGAAAAAAAATACCTGAAAAAAACCAAAACAAAGTGATACAAAGTTAGCAGCACTTATTAGAAGTTACACTCACTTAGCTTGACTTACCAAAAGTTAGCAAAAACTGATCGAAATCTATATGTAGATAACAAACCTTACTAAAAACTTAACACAACAAAGTTCACAAGTCCAATAAACGATTATATGTTCCCGTAAGTGTTCACAATGACTATGCCCGAGTTGACCTACTTGCTCAGCACTTGCCGAGCACTTGCCGCCTGGCTGCCGCCCACTTACTAAACAGTTCTGATTAAATTTAGAAATTTTGAATTCAGGGTTTTCCCAATAATTTTCCTTTGGAGGAGAATAGATTCAGAACAATCCTAGAACAAATTTCAGCTCAGGTCCTTCCCAACGCATTTTCCCATTTCAGGAGTTCAGAAAAATTTTGCATAGATTTAGAAGAATCTGTTCCCGAGACTCAGAGTTCAGAAAGATTCTGAAAGAAGTTTGAAGAAACAAATGACTACATTAAAAGAAGAACATGCCCAAATTTGCGATGATATCCTCAGGGAGACCAGGGGAAATTTAATATCCAGAACCCTTTGGACATTGAATTTCATCCCCTTGTTCGTCTAGAATTGTTGAGCGAAGCGCGTCTGCATGCCTTGCTTAGCGCGAGAACATTTACTGTTTGCGCGAGTACGGGCTACCAAAAAATGCTGTTTGTTAGTCGTCGGTAACTTAACTTTCTGTAAGTTCTCATAACTTTTCCTAAGTGTTACTAACGTTTTCACCAAAAGAAGTCAGAAGCACGAACCTACTTTCTTCCGATAAAATGCTATAAGCGGTCGCTAAATGATCTTAGACAGCTACAAGTTCCGGCGAGTTTCGATAACCAGTATATCTTGTCAGTAACTCCTGCGGCTGGTAGTACACGAAGAGCACTCCCGCAACTTCAGCTGGCAATTCGCAATTTTACGTACAAAAGTAGTACGCGAAGCGCACTCCCGCATCTCCGGCTCGAAACTCGCAACTTCTAAGTACAAAAGTAGCATTCCCAGAACTCCGGCTGCAAAATCGAAATTTCTAAATACAAAAGTAGTACACGAAGAGCACTCCCGCAGCTCTAGCTCGAAATTCGCAAGTTTTAAGTACAAAAGCAGCACACGAAGTGCATTCCCATGGCTCTGGCTCAAGAATAGCTATTCTCAAGTACCAAAGTATAGTCCGGAAACTGTGCTGCCGCAGTTCTGGCTGCAAAATCGCAAGCGAAAGTAGCACGCGAAGTGCATTCCCGCAGTTCCGGCTAGAAATGCAAGTTCCAAGTACGCAACAAGCACTCGCAGGGCACTAGCTCAGGATTGCAATCGCAAGTTTTGAGTACTACGCAACTGGTAACTTTTTTGAGTACAAAAGTAGTCCGCAAAGTGCACTCCCATGGCTCTGGCTCAAGAATCACAACTTTTAAGTAATCCGTTCCCCCTATTAATAAATACGGGTCCCCCCGCTATTCTAAATAAATCCTCCCAAAAATATTTGCTGTTTTTTTGTTTAAAGGGTTTTTCGTTTTTTTGCTTTTCCAGACAGACCGCAGCCAGGTGACAAACGCAGTCTGCAGCCAGTTCTTTTACACCCTTCGAACCCTTTGTGGAGGCACTGGTTTCCTTAATATCCCCCAAAGATTTGAAACTTGTTTGCATTGAAGTCAGGGAGTCAGGGACAGCCAGGGACAACCTTTTGGGGACAGAGTCAAGAACAACCTTTTGGGGAACCCGCCAAAAGAACCCAACCTTTTGGGGAAGCCAGCTTTTGGGGAAGCAACCTTTTGGGGAATTGAGGAACCCACCTTTTGAAAAGTGAGGCTGGAAGCTTGCTAAAAGTGCCCCCTAATAAGGATTCCAAGACTTTAGTATTGGCTTAGTATTGGCGCAATGGAAAATCAATTGTGCGGAGTGGAAATCTGGTCTCGGGCCCCGGATTTGCATTTATTATTAATGGGGGTCTTTCATTAATAGGGGGAGCGGATTACAAAAGTAGTGCGCGAATGCATCCCGCAGCTCCGGCTGAAACATCTAGTTTTCCACACGTCACACAAAGGCCGTGCGCGAAGTGCGCTCTCGCAACCCCAGCTCGAAAACCACAGTTTTAAGCGCAGGAGTAATGTGCGGAGAGTGCGCTCCGTCATCTCCAGCTCGCAAATTGCAACTGTAAGGCGCAAAAGGAAGACCCAGTTGCACTTCCGCATCTCCAGCTTGAAAATCTTAACTTATGCGCGCAAAAGTACACTTCCGTAGCTAAGACAGCCAGCCTTCTTGCGTAGCCAAACTGCGCACTGATTTGGACAAGAGAGGTTGACAAAAGAAACGGGCGCAAAGAGTGGACAAGAGGTGTTGTAGAGCATCATGGGCAGCATCGCGCACAGCGTCACGCGCGGCACTACGCATAGAGCATCGATTCACAACATCACGCGCAACAGATTGACACGAGAGATTGCGAAGCATGATGCTAAGCTTGCTCATCAGAACTTGCAGTAGCTAGGCTTGAGCAGGGATATTGAGACGTGTTCACGCTTTGTTTCTCATGGTGGGGGAGGCGATAGAGTTGATTTAACGTGTTTCTTTGCTTCCGGGTCACCCTTCGTCCAGTTTTGCAGGGGGTATTGAAATTCTATGGCTACCAAGGGTATACAAAGTCTTTGGGGCGTTGTGGGCCCTTTGCTGGGAGATTACACTTTCAGGGGACGCGCGGAGAAAAGATGTATTTTGCAAATCCACCTTGGCTGAGGGACACGGGGGGTGGCACCTGGTGGACTGCGAAGGAGGCTGAGCCTTGGGCCAACGCGGGCGGGACGCAAGGCGCGTCGGAGTAGACTTTGGTGCCTGGGACCTTGATCTGGCTATGCTCGGAACCTGAGCGGCGGAATCCTAAATGCTTGGTCCAACAGAGTGCAAAAGCCAGGCGATTCACCAAATTTCAACATACCCACCCCAACCAAAAACCTATCGCGGGAAACCAAAAGACAATCGCCATTTTAAATTTTGGGCTTGAACATTTCTTGCCGCAGGTTTAAAGCCAAAGAGACTCGGGCGTGGTTGCAATCCCTGGGAGAGGTTGGCCCTTGAGGCGTTCAAGTGGTTAGCTTCCGCCTTTTTTGTTTTTAAGGTGCCCGTTTTCGGGAAACCCGAGGAAAACGCAGCCCTGAACTTGGGTCGGCTCGCCAAGGAGTGGTGCAGCTTGAGCCCACCACCGCGGTGGACGGGATTTGAGGACTGCTGCACTCCTCGCATGTCGTTTGCAGCTTTCCGCCGTGGTTGTTGAGAATTGAGGATACCACCTGGCCTTATTTTTGTCGGGGTGGGGCGGGGAAGGGGTTGTTCATCATTCTTAGCATGTTGTTTCTGTTTTGGTTTTGTGGGTTTCTTGGGCGCAAAAGTCAACATTTCTTGCTCGCGCGCCCAGATTCATTGAGCTTTGCGCAAGGCCATGTGCATTTCTGGCACAGGCGTGTGAGACATTCAGCGCTGTCCCCCGCTACATGGCAACGCAAGACCGGGTAAGCCCTCCTAACAACACTTCGAAAGTCTTCAGCGCGGCGCGCGTGGCGGCGACGAAGCCCACGCACTAGGTTCAGTCAAAGCCGCCGATGTCCCCGCCTTTCGGAAGAGCAAGCATGCTAGGAAGTGTATCAAAAAAACTCGGAAATCCTTGCTTCAAAGCCATGCAAGAAAACCCGAGGCGTCATGTTTGCCCGCGTCGGGTTTCTATGGGGTCAGGATCCAGTTGCAAGGACGCCGAGCACCCATCAGAGCCCAGAGTTTTGAAGGAGTTGGGAAAACGCAAAGTTACAGTTTCTGTGGACGCTGTTCCACGAGGGCACGCAGTCAATTCATGGCCATGATGTTGCAGGGCCCACGCACGCGCATTCAACGTGGACCGCGGAGGCGCAAGAGTCGGGCGAACTTCAGAGTGCATTCTGGAGTTGGTGGGCAGAGATTGATGCGCTCGAAATGCAACTGGAGATGCTGCTGGACCATTCTCATTTAGCTTTGCAGGTGCATCTAGAAAAGGTCTGGAAACGCCATCTTTTCTCCTGAGAGCCCGGCATTGTGCGATTTTGCTTGGAGAAACATGAGCCTGCAAGTTTGCAAAGAACAGGAGATCACCGTAACCCAAAGTTCTGCATCGTGGCTCTTGGCAAGATTGCGCAAGTCACGCCTTGCCTCGCCCATCAAACAACTGGCGCATGCAGGGAACTCATGTGGGCAAGGTCAAAGTTGCGCAACTGTTTTTCTCATCGGCTCCATCATCGCATGCTCGTCGAACATCCACAGCCCGTCCTTGTAGCATATGTCGGTCACTGGTTTGTGGAGGACGCTTTGTACGATTTGGCTGCATGCGGCGTGACACTTGCTAAGGATTTTGGAGCTCACCGCGTTGTCCTTGTACAACATGCTCATTGCGCTGCAGTGCCTGAAGATGGCCAGTGGCAATGGCGCCAAGGTTGTCGCTTGCCCGCCCAAGATTCGATAGAACTCAGCCACGTATGCCGCGCAGCCTTGCGCAGCTCGTTGAACTTGGCCCGTGGGAGCCAGCTTCGTCACTGAAGCTAGTGAGTGAGTCATGGCTTCTCAGGAGTCTCCGCACCCAGGCATCGTGACAAATGCATGTGTTTGAGGCATTGGCGCACGAGGCTGCTAAACAGTTGCCCACATGAGTTCCCTGCAGCGCCAGTTGTTTGATGGGCGAGGCAAGGTGTGACTTGCGCAATCTTGCCAAGAGCCACGATGCAGAACTTTGGGTTACGGTGATGTTCTGGCCGGTCCATGTCCTGATACAGGACTTCCAGCCAGTGCTCCCAAACACCTCTTCGAACAGCCGTTTCCCGTGAGCTCTCACCAATGAAGGTTGGCCGTGTACTCGAATCATTCTCTGAGTTCAAGCGCCAACTGTTAGTCAAGGAAGGTCCAAATTCCAGGATTTCTAACTCGCATTCCAACTCTTGTAGTTCCTGGCTTTTTCTACTGGAAATCCTCACCGTTGCAAAGATAAGAGTTCCAGCATATTAAGCCGCCAGGCGCTATCTCACTCATGCCTCTCCAACTTCTGGCTTTGTTGTAGGAATCGGAGATAGAAAGCAAGGGAGTTAACCTTTGTCATTCATATCACCTTCTTCCGTACATGCATACAAGCAAAGACTGCGGATCCGTGTGATCTGTTTGACATCTTGGCTTTTCTTGGCTTCAATTAAAAGAAGTAGTTTCGGAGCTTTGGCAACCTCAGGTTTGCAAAGCACTTGTTTCGGGCCGACAGGGCGGCGGGAAGAAAGGCTCGTGCATATTTATCGGCGCGCTTGCAACACTAGAAGCTGACTGGCTGCAAGTGTGTGTGTGTGTGTGGGATCGTGTGTGCTCACCTGCTCGCATTGTGACAGGTTGGGGTTTGCCCGGCTCTCAATTTCAAACTGTGGAAACGCAAGCTGGGCGCCGGGACAGCCGGCTTGTCCCAGGCAGATCTACTATGTACGTCTAGCTTTGATTTCGAGGACCTGTAAGCATCGCACCGATTTTGCACCAAGTTGTTTTTGGTCCTGTTTTGATCGAACAATATTCGTTTCAGCACGAAAGGCATCAACTCACCACAAACGCGCGTAATCAGCCGTCAGGAGCCCACGGAGTGTTTGCATTTTTTGCTCCTACTTGTCCAATGTCTGCAATTCTGAGCAGCTTTGGCTTTGCAATTGGTGAATTGATAGTTGCAGTTGACACATGTTTCTTTTTTCGCATTTGTCTCATAATTTGATTGAGATGCGTGCAAGTCTGTGTGTCTGCGTGTCTTGTCATTTTTTGAGCGGCTTTGCAAGCAGTAGCCACGCGCATCACACACACACACACACCGCACCTTGTGCGTGGCGACTCATCCCCAACATTGGGGATAACATCAGGTGCGTGTGGCTTTCTGGGTCCGAGTTTGCTCCCACTAAAAATATTTGCAACGGGTTCGGGTAGGACTGCTTCCACGCCTGCCAGTTCCATTTCCGCGATTGCAAGCAGCTTCCTGGCGCGAAGTCGAAGTCAAATGGAAAGCTTGCCCATGGGTTGAAGGAACCAGTTTTGCTGGTTGTTTTTAGGTTAGTTTGGTTAAACATAGATGGTTTGCACTGGTTAAGATTGGCTCTATGCCATTTCTCCAAGGACTCATGTGGCCTTGCTGGTTTGCAGCCCAAAGCAAATCGACCTGAAATGACTTGAAGTGGTTTTTTGATTTTGTTGGGGGAACCATTTTTCGTCCTTCTGCTGGCGTGAGGTAGGGAATGCACAGGAGTGAGTCAATGGATCTGTTGGGAAACTGGAGGACGGTTCTTGAGCACCAGTTCGCGCGATCCAAACCACCAAGGGGTAAGGTGAACCTTTCCAGGAACGGCGGGGAGAGGGAAGGGATCCTGCGTCAGCAAAGTTCAGCCAATTGACCTTTTTCTCAGGGTCGTGTTTTTCCGCATGTCAAATAAACACGAAGGGCTGTCTCTTGCCGAACACGTTGCGAGGTGATCTGCGCAAAACAATACTGAGAGAAGCGCAAATCACGGGTCGCTCACGCCCCTTCAGGCTCGAGTGCAGCGCCTGCAAGGGTTCTCCTGCGAATTGCGATGGCATTTGGGACAGAGACTTCACGGAAGCTTCGGCTTTCTGGGCGGCGCGGGGCGGGACCCGTGCTCTCTACCTTTCTTTCAGATGTTTTTTTTTTTTTTGGGGGGGGGGTACTCAGAAGGGATTTCGGACTTCTTGGCATTCAGGGAGAAACGTTTTTTGAAAAAGCACTCTTTTGTGTTCCTTTGGCTCTCTCGTGGCAGTGGATTTGGGGGCCGGCAGTTTGCAGGGCTGCAATTAGAACCACATGTCAGATAACTTATGCTTGGTTGCTTTGGCTGGGGAAGTGGGGTCCTTTCTCTCTTGTTGTGTTTGTTGGGGCAACGTCTGGCGGGGGCGGACCCACCTATTCACCTGTCAGGTCTATGAATCCCAGGCGAACGCTGTCGCCAGTCGGGTAATTTTAAACAGTTGCGTGGCCAAATAACCTACTTACCCTCCCCTCCGCTAAGATGCAGCCTCAGATGGTGTGCACTAACTCCAGGGAAAAGTGGGAATTTACCAGCTAAGTGCCAACCAGCCACTTGAAGTGCAGCAGCCTTTGCCGTCTGAGGAAAGCGACAGGCGGGGCCTGTGTTAACCGGCGCCGGTGTTCCTTTGATTTCCTAGATCGTTGAAAAAAACTGAGCCATATACCTCTCTTTTTGGTTGCTGGGGTTCTCCACTTAACATACAAATTTAGTTGCGCGTGCCCCAAACGAACTTAACATGCAGGATTGAATCCCCATCCATCCCCAGTCGCCAAACCTCTTGTCAGGTCCTTGTGGACATGCTCTGAATATCTGACTGCTTCATTGTGGGAGACGGAATCAACCACATCCAGCCTGCAAGATCCTCGTTGGGTCCTTCTGCCAACGTTCCTCGTGTCCCGTTTCATGGTTGGAGAAACGATTTGTTGGACCGATGTTTGCATACCCAGGCGATTGAACTGAAGGGGATGTTCTGGAAATTGTAGTAAGCAACCGGACCCCACACCCCAAACCACGGTGTGTCACGGCCACTTTGTCTGATACCAGGAGAATGTCTTTTTGAAGTGATGAAGTAGTTGGTGCAAAGGGATCCCAGTTTGGTACCACAGGTATCGGGTGACGCCCCAGTTTATCACAGATTTGAGGAGATTTCGAAGTGGCCAGGCTCTACTTCTTCGACGCTTGCACATTCGGGTGCCAGCACTACGTACACCTGAAGAGCGGCCAGGGCGGTGGCCCCGCGTGCAAGGCGCGGACATCGGGTGCACCCTCGCATTAAACACCCACAAACACCCCACGCAAAGACCAAAGCAGGCAAGCCTCCAATTCAACAACCACCCGGCAAATATCAGGGACCGTTGTCAAGCAGGGGATCCATAAAGTAACACGCGCAAGAAAGGTGTCCTTCAAGACGGTTTCGACATGCGGGTACGGGAGCAACAACATGTGCAAATTAGTTTACGGCTTCACAGATTCGGCTTGGTGAGCTCACCCAGAACAAAAGTCCTTTACAAGGGAGTTCGCGATTATAGGAAGTTGTCCAGATGTACAACCCTCCCAAGAGAATGGCTGGAAAGGAATCACCCCCTTTAAGGATTAGTGAGGGGCTATCAGCTTGGATATCACCAAAAAAAAACGTTTTCTCTTGGGTGGAGGTACTATGTCACCACATGTGCCAGGTCAATGGAAATTCTCGAATGCATTTCTGGGACATTGTGCCATTTCATGTGTTGTTGTGACGGGGCCTTATCAGAAAGGCGTTTGTTGTGTCTTTTGTGCAGTACTGTAGGCGTTTGTTGGAGTTTTCCTGCCTGGCGCGACTGGTTTGGGCACATGTTTGGCGCTTGATTTCCTTCTGTTCCCATCGGTGTTGCGCATCTTAGCTGCAACAATTCCTAAACTTTGATATGCTCCAACTGACTGCGTCTGCTGGTGATTGATGCGTTTCGGGCGCGAAAAACTATCACTTTGACAAAGCATAGCTTCATCGGCGTCCCAGGCTGCTTTCCTGCTTCGGTAGTTGATTTGGGCACACTTTTGGGCACTTGATTTGTACGCGTCCTCATGGTGATTTCACATCACAATTGCAAAACACAAACGGCTACAAAGTGGCCTTTCTACGCTTGCGTCCTCGTGCGGTTTCGTAACTTTTGGGGTGACTTCAGGCGACTTCACTTCCCCGCGGCGTCCCATGCGGATTTAAGCTTCCCGAGAGATTTGGGGTAGTTTCCGCGGTTGGGTGTAAGTTTTTGAAAGAGCGGCTCCGTGCTCAGCAGGTGATCTTTTTACCTTGACCCAAGCCCGGCCGGTTTGTCGATTCCGCCTTAAAACAACCCTTTTTCAGCAACGTGACGTCAGCAAAAGGAACCGGTTGTTTCCCTTAAGCCCACCACTGAGTGGGGGAAAATATTGAGAAGCGACAGCCATGACTCATTCGGCTTTTAGAAAAGGAAGCACCTCCCCGACAAGGCTTTGGCTTGGAACCATTGGCGACTGCATTCTTGCTGGCCAATGATCACTGCAGGTGGGCAGCATGCGG
>CAUJNA010002724.1:476092-486092 GCA_963377175.1 Effrenium voratum | reverse complement strand
GTTGTTGTTTGTTGTTGTTGGTTGTTGTTTGTTGTTGTTTGTTGTTGTTTGTTGTTGTTTGTTGTTGTTGTTGGTTGTTGTTGTTTGTTGTTGGTTGTTGTTGTTTGTCGTTGTTTGTTGTTGTTGGTTGTTGTTGTTGGTTGTTGTTGTTGGTTGTTGTTGTTCGTTGATGTTGTTGGTTGTTGTTGGTTGTTGTTGGTTGTTGTTGGTTGATGTTGTTGGTTGTTGTTGGTTGTTGTTGGTTGTTGTTGGTTGTTGTTGGTTGTTGTTGGTTGTTGTTGGTTGTTGTTGGTTGTTGTTGGTTGTTGTTGGATGTTGTTGTTGTTGTTGTTGTTGTTGTTGTTGTTGTTGTTGTTGTTGTTGTTGTTGTTGTTGTTGTTGTTGTTGTTGTTGTTGTTGTTGTTGTTGTTGTTGTTGTTGTTGTTGTTGTTGTTGTTGTTGTTGTTGTTGTTGTTGTTGTTGTTGTTGTTGTTGTTGTTGTTGTTGTTGTTTGTTGTTGTTTGTTGTTGTTTGTTGTTGTTTGTTGTTGTTTGTTGTTGTTTGTTGTTGTTTGTTGTTGTTTGTTGTTGTTTGTTGTTGTTTGTTGTTTGTTGTTGTTTGTTGCTTGTTGTGTGTTGTTTGTTTGTTGGTGTTTGTTGTTGTTTGTTGTTGTTTGTTGTTGTTTGTTGTTTGTTGTTGTTTGTTGTTGTTTGTTGTTGTTGTTGTTGTCGTCGTCGTTGTTGTTGTTGTTCTTGTTGTTGTTGTTGGTTGCTGATGTTTGTTTGGTTGGTTGGTTGTTTGTTTGTTGTGTGTTTGTTTGTTTGTTGGTTTGTTTGTTTGTTGTTTGTTGTTTGCTTTTTGTTTGATTGTTTGTTGTTTGTTGTTTGTTGTGTGTTTGGGGTTTGTTTGTTGTTGTTTGTTGTTGTTTGTTGTTGTTTGTTGTTGTTATTGTTATTGTTGTTGGTGGTGGTGGTGGTGGTGGTGGTGGTGGTGGTGTTGGTGCTGCTGCTGCTGCTGCTGCCGCTGCCGCTGCCGCTGCCGCTGCCGCTGCCGCTGACGCTGCCGCTGCCGCTGCCGCTGCTGTTGCTCTTGCTGTTGCTGTTGCTGTTGCTGTTGCTGTTGTTTTTGCAGTTGCCGGTGGTGTTTTTCTGTTTTGAACGATGTTGGGTTTGGGGTCTTGGCGGGGGCAAATGTAGTGACGACCAAAGGAAGTGCTCAAATTTGGAAATGTGATTTTCCCCACGTGTATAGGGCTGTCGCTTCGAAACACCCTCAGCATTCTTGTGCTTTTCGAAGTCTATCTTTCGGGCAGTTGAAGGGGATGCTGTCATCCTTGTTAGATGGTTGAGTTTGGAAAACATCGAGAAACATTTTTTTGGCACGCTGCATCCACGGACGGCATTGCGTGCATTATCAGCATTCCCCGGACCCCCGCCATCGCTGGCCCTTGGCCAGCGCTTTGCGGCCGAAGTTACTGACATATTGGGCTTGAACATTTAATCCGGCCTGGTCTGCAGTCCGGCTGAACACAAAGTCCAAAAATTATACACACGGGGCAACTTCGGCTCAGCGCTGTTGCTACCTGGCCCGCTCACTGCCTACTTGCCCACACTCCCGTATGGGTAGGTTGTTTTGTTCTCGGCTTGGGTTTGCTTCATAACCACAGGAAGCCACAAGGAAACCAAGTTGAAACCATGAGGAAGCCGGAAGGAAACCAAAACCGCTTTCTGAAATTCCAGAATTGCCCTTGAAAACAGATTGAAAACAAAAATATGATTTCCAGGCTTCCCCCTAAGCTCCCTAATGGGTAACCCAGGGTAGGCGGTCTGTTTCTCGGCCTGGCTTTGTTTCACATCGGCTTCGCCGGAATCTGGCCGCTGACTTTTGGAATGCAAGGCCTCCGAAGACAGAGGTCCAGCTTCGGCAATGACTGGAGGTTGATCATCGATCTGATTAAGAAAACCTGGAAAACGAAATGGAAACGAGAAGGAAGCAATAGGAAGCCACAAGGAAACCATATGAGCTGAAGCAGCCCTCACTAGCTCAGCAAAGTCAAAGAATCAACATGGCTCTACAGTCTAATCCAATTCGAGGTACATTAAGACTCTCCGCTAGCAAGTTCTCACTTTGGGCCAGACATGCGAAGGCGGCAGCAGGCAGGCTCGCACAAGCACAAGAGAGATATTGGCCGCCAAGAAACAGGTCCATTTTTGAACCCCACCAGGTCCGTTCTGGCCCCAAGGGCTGCAGCACCTCCCTCCCCCCAAAACCCGCGAGGTGCCGCGTCGCGATGCTTCTGGCCCACGCCTCGCATGTCTCGGCGGCGCGGACGTCGTCTGACCTCGATCAGACGCTGACCACCAGCTGTGGTTTGATGGACGGTCTGAACGTTTCAGCGCAGGCCGCAAGTTTCAGGTCAGCGTTTTTTGTTTAGCGCAATATTTGAAGCGGGTTGTTAAGAAAAGAGGACATCTCAAATGTGGACCCTGGAGCCTGCACCTTTGCCACTTCCTGTTAGGCGATCACACGGTTTGGCTTGGACGAGAGGTGCCTTCCCCATTTGGCTGAAAACCGGGGCCAATCCAAGCCACAGGCCTCGGAAGCTAATGAGCGGCGTGACAGCCTTTGTAGCTGTCAACAGGGAGTCGATATTCTTAAAATGGCGCGGCGCTTTGGAGATGGCTTGCAAAATTTCGTGGCAGGCGCAGCACTTCCTGAATGTGGGCGTGGCAGGAAGGTATTCTCGATGTTGTCAAGCGCGGTTGGGGGCCCCGTGTGTCGTGACAAGCGCAGCACTTTGGAGATGCGTGACAGGCGCGGCGCCATTGGAGCTTGCAGGTTTCGTGGCAGGCGCAACATTTCCTGCATTTGCGTGTGTGTTTGCGTGGCAGGGGCAGCATTTGGCAGCTGTCTAACAGGATCGGGTGTTGTCACGCGCGCGGCTGGGGGCCCCGTTTTGCGTGCGCAGCTTTTGACATGTCTTGCAGATTTCGTGGCAGGCGCAGTATTCTCTGTATGTGGGTGTGTGCTTGCGTGGCAGGGGCAGATCTTGGTAGCTGTCTAAAAGGACTCGTTGTGAAGAGTGCGGCTGGCGTGGCAGGGGCAGCGTCTGGCACCTGCACGGGATTGTTCAACAGCATGGGGCTCCCTAGTCTTTCGTCTTTCGTGTCTTGAAATCTCGGAAAAAACCCAAGGGGATCGAGACAAAGTGTGACGAAACTAAAGGAACCCGTTTTGCGCGACAGGCGCAGCACTTTGGAGATGGCTTGCAGGCTTCGCATCTGGGTGTGTGCTTACGTGGCAGGGGCAAATTTGACTGCATTTGGCGGCAGGCGGATTTTCTGCATCTCACGCTCGCTCGCTCGCTCGCTCACGCACTCACCCACTCATTCACTCACTCACCCACCCACCCACTCACTCACTCACTCCACTCACTCCACTCCACTGCACTCCACTCCACTCCCCTCCACTCCACTCTACTCCACTCCGCTCCACTCCGCTGCACTCCACTCCACTCCACTCCACTCCACTCCACGCCACTCCACTCCACTCACTCACTGACGCTCACTGACGCTCACTGACGCTCACTGACGCCCACTCACTCACTCACTCACTCACTCACTCACTCACTCACTCACTCACTCACTCACTCACTCACTCACTCACTCACTCACTCACTCACTCACTCACTCACTCACTCACTCACTCACTCACTCACTCACTCACTCACTCACTCACTCACTCTCACTGACTCACTCACTCACTCTCACACTCACTCACTCACTCACTCCACTCCACTCCACTCCACTCCACTCACCACTCCACTCCACACCACTCCACTCCACTCCACTCCACTCCACTCCACTCCACCCCACCCCACTCCACTCCACTCCACTCCACTCCACTCCACTCCACTCCACTCCACTCCACTCCACTCCACTCCACTCCACTCACTTTACCCACTTTACCTACTCTCCACTCACTCCGCTCACTCCACTCCACTCCACTCCACTCCACTCCACTCCACTCCACTCCACTCCACTCCACTCCACTCCACTCCACTCCACTCCACTCCACTCCACTCCACTCACTCACTCACTCACTCACTCACCCTCACTGACGCTCACTCACTCTCACTCTCACTCTCACTGACGCTCACTCGCTCCCTCCCTCACTCACTCACTCAGTCACTCACTCACTCACGCACTCACTCACCCACCCACCCACCCACCCACCCACCCACCCACTCACTCACTCACTCACTCACTGCCTGACTGACTGACTCACTCACTCACTCACCGACCCACCCACCCGCCCACCCACCCACCCACCCACTCACTCGCTCACTCACTCACTCACTCACTCACTCACTCTCTCACCCACTCTCACTCTCACTCTCACTCACTCTCACTCACACTTACTCACTCTCACTGGCTCATTTGGGTGTACGTTTGCGTGGCAGGGACATCATTAGGTAGCTGTCTGAAGCGGCTCAATGTTGTCGAGCGGGCGGCTGAGGGCCCCGTTCTGCGTGGCAGACGCAGCGTAGCTTGCAGATTTTGTGGCAAGCGCAGCATTTCCTGCATCTGCGTGCGGGCCCCGTGTTGCGGCACAGACGCAGCACTTTGGAGATGGCTGCGTCGGATTTACGTTTGCGTGGCATGGACGGCATTTGGTAGCTGTCCAAAGGGCTCGATGTTGTCGAGCCCGCGGCTGAGGGCCCCGCTTTGTGTGACAGGCGCAGCGCCCGCATCTGGGCGTGGTTTTTGCGTGGCAGGGGAAGCAATTGGTAGCCATGCAAAATTTTGACATGCCGTCTCCAAAGTGCCGCGCCTGTCACGCAAAACGGAGCCCTCGGCAGCGAGTCCCTGTCCAAAGTGCTGACAAAACGCGGCCCTCAGCCGCGCGCTCGAGAACATCGAGTGCTTTAGACAGATGCAGGAAATGCTGCGCCTGCCGTGAAATCTGTAAGCCATCTCAAAAGCGCTGCGCGTGTCAGGCCCTCAGGACGTTGTCGAGCACGCGGGCCTGACAGGCGCGGCACTTTGGAGATGGCTTGCAGGTCTCGTGGCCGGGACAGCTCTCCAAAAAGCTGGATGTTGCAGGGTGCGCGGCTGAGGGCCCCGTTCGCGTGACAGGCGCAGCACTTTGGAGATGGCTTGCAGATTTCACGGCAGGCGGAGCATTTCCTGCGTTTGGGTGTACGTTTGCGCGGCGTGACAGCCTTTTGTAGCTGTCAACAGGGAGTCGATATTCTTAAAATGGCGCGGCGCTTTGGAGATGGCTTGCAAAATTTCGTGGCAAACGCAGCACTTCCTGAATGTGGGCGTGGCAGCAAGGTATTCTCGATGTTGTCAAGCGCGGTTGGGGGCCCCGTGTGTCGTGACAGGCGCAGCACTTTGGAGATGCGTGACAGGCGCGGCGCCATTGGAGCTTGCAGGTTTCGTGGCAGGCGCAACATTTCCTGCATTTGCGTGTGTGTTTGCGTGGCAGGGGCAGCATTTGGCAGCTGTCTAACAGGATCGGGTGTTGTCACGCGCGCGGCTGGGGGCCCCGTTTTGCGTGCGCAGCTTTTGACATGTCTTGCAGATTTCGTGGCAGGCGCAGTATTTTCTGTATGTGGGTGTGTGCTTGCGTGGCAGGGGCAGATCTTGGTAGCTGTCTAAAAGGACTCGTTGTGAAGAGTGCGGCTGGCGTGGCAGGGGCAGCGTCTGGCACCTGCACGGGATTGTTCAACAGCATGGCTTTCGTCTTTCGTGTCTTGAAACCTCGGAAAAAACCCAAGGGGATCGAGACAAAGTGTGACGAAACCAAAGGAACCCGTTTTGCGCGACAGGCGCAGCACTTTGGAGATGGCTTGCAGGCTTCGCATCTGGGTGTGTGCTTACGTGGCAGAGTCAGCATTGGGCAGCTACTACAGGGACGGGATGTTGTTGAGCGCGCTTGGGGGCCTAGTTTTGCGTGCCAGGCGCGAACTTTGGAGATGGCTTCTCGCTCGCACCCATTCACGTTTACTCACTCTCGGCTTAGTCTGCCACTGCTCTCTTACACCCCACTCATGCGCTTGCACTGTCATCAGCCGTTCGTTTGCTGAAGCGTGGCTCATTCCTTAGCGTTTTTGTTCTTGCGGCTTCTTTCTTCCCACACTGCCTGTGTCCTTTCTTCCACGAGACTTGATCTAACTTGGTGCAAAGCTTTGCGTGTGAAGTTATCTGGGCCCAAACCGGCTTTCACCATGCTCGAAGTTCACAGGGTTCACAGGGTTGGTGATACACCTATCTTCCTAGATCCCGATTGCATTTCCTTTCAGTACTGTTGCCCTGTATGTTCAAAGGTTGGGTGACTATCGAATCTCCCTCCAAGATTCTTGCTCAAGTGAACCCAAGTCCTCCTCCCCACCTGTTTTAGACATCCACCTCTCTCCACTCAC
Source organism: Effrenium voratum (assembly GCA_963377175.1). Classification (NCBI taxonomy): domain Eukaryota; class Dinophyceae; order Suessiales; family Symbiodiniaceae; genus Effrenium; species Effrenium voratum. The sequence goes on along the minus strand of CAUJNA010002724.1, from coordinate 479,683 downwards.
TGGGTCAAAAAGGAACCCCCCAAACCCCCAGTCAGGGGTCCTTCAGTTTCTTGAACGCAAAGATCGTTTCCATGGACGCCGCCAGATTACAGTACTCTGGCGACGCCGAACAACCAGCTCCTGAAAGTCCTCCGATCCATTTGCTGAAGTGAAGATTTTCATTTTTCCTTGTGGTTTTGGCACCGAATCGATCACTGAAAAATATGTTCCACGCATTTTTCCAGGCAAAAAGACAAAAAGCTCCGCGGAGGTGAGCAGATGGAGCCGCTGGAGCCTCACCACCGGGGGCTTGAGGAAGGAGTCGAAGTCCATGCGCTTTGCCCGGCAAGCCTCAAGTTGCTTCAAAAACGGGCTGTCTGTTTTGGAGTTTTTTGGCTGGTTCAAACTGAGTTGCCTACTTCCACACGCTAGCATCATGAGGCTGCACAGCAACCCCTCTCTGGCAGCAAGCAGTGGCTAGCAACCCAGCATACTTGATGGGCCCCCCTAGGCTTATTAAACGGTTTTAGAACTGCCTCCTAAAACATCCGTATCAAAACCGCAACACGAGATGGGTTGTAGGCATCTGCCACAAGAAACACCCCCGAACAACATCACACAAAAACCAAACAACAAACCATGCCACAGACTTTACGTAACACCCACCAACAACTCACTAATCAACTCACTCGGGATGTTGAAAAATATTTTGCCTATGCTTCGCATAGTTTTCCTCCTATTCCGATTTCTCACCTGACGGCACCTGTTGCGCTGCTCCAATATGTTGAATATTTCCAACTTTCCCGTAGTCTTTCTTGAATAATGGTCCGGTTTCCAACTTTTCATGTTCGCCCATGGTCTCGTTATTTTGACGCAACTAACCCATATTGCAAGAATCAGTATCAATATGATCGAAACCTTTCATAAAGTCCTGTTGATTCAATAGTCCAGTTTGCGGGTTTCCGACTGCGAAACACATCGGGTTCAACTTGTTTCTGACTTCAGTGGTTGTCCATACAATAGCGTTAGCCTATCCAATGTTTCTTGCTCCAGTTGTTTTGGCTCTGCTGCGCTCTATACACGGTGGAGAACTCCAAATACAGTCAAGGTGGTTTCTTTCAAACTGTGTATAGTCCCAATTCAAAGTACCTTCGTTGATGTCAGTATTTTTAAGTCCAATGATGTTACATTCAAAACTTAAATCACGAGCAGCTCTACCAACACAACGGCTACCAGAAGTAATGGTTCAGATGCTGGAACATCCCTGATTCAGCGCGAAGGTCCTATGGCCTTGTGGACCCGTGCGGACCACTGCACTTATGTGTATTACAAGAATCCAAACTAGGAGCCCCACTGCCCGCCAGAATGGGTTTGACTTCGAAGGAGCCATTGATTATCTCCTGGATCCAGTCTCAGCAACAATGGGCAACAATGCCCAAGGCAGACAAGTTTATGGTGTTATGTCTCTTCATGTCGCTGATCTTCCCTCTCACCGAGTACAACGTTTTGATGAACATTGATGTAACCTCCGTGCTTGCGATCGGTTTTTCGTTGGATCCTCTGACCAACAAAAACCAGTCGTTCTTGTCCTCGGACGACCGATTTAACTTGAAGAAGTTTGCCAAGACAAGCCGTGAAGCTCTGTATTTCCGTTGCCTGGTGTAGCAATGCATGAATATTCCAGAACTGTTAAACCGTTCATCAAAGAAAGTTGCGTCTGCCTCGGCTGCCATTTTGAAAGCAAGTTCGCTTGACTAGTGTGCCACAATCTTTTGCGACCACGCGGCGAATGCTGCAACTGGTGCAACCTATTCACCTCAGAGACCCCCTTCAACACAACCAGCAGGTTTTCCCCCAAACATTCATTCACTTCAACGTCACTGTTACGGCGTATTACCACGAATGTCACGACATAAAGAACGAGAGGCCAGACCGCGCATACAAACCAAGCGCTCAACATGATTGCCGAGATCCTGATGGAGGTGTTCCTGGTCCAGTTCTTCAAAATGTCGCCACATGTTGGTGACAGGAGTGATTTCCTACAGGACTACCCCACATTCGTGAGCAAACTTCACAAGATTCTTTTGCAATTGTAGTCGCCTACGACTTGGCGTATGAAGATTGTTCCTACGGTTTATGGTTTTCATGGCCACCTTGGTATTCCTACAGCACGTCATGGGAAGAGCTCGCTCGCGTGCACAACAGAGATCCAAACATGCTGCAGCATGTTCGCATGTGGACAGTAGCACAACTGATCCTGCACATTCAGGAGAAGATTCACTTGGCAAACCACTTCCTGGAGGAAGAGATGGATCCATTGCATTGTCTTTTTCGGCGCATGTCAAGTTGAGATCCTATGTTGGCCTTCAAGGACTTGTGCTTATAGCAGCCCTAATTGAGTCGTCCAGGGCCAGAGTAGCCCTGGCATTTGTACCAAGTCCGAATCCGGAACCGCCTCCCAAAGAGTCTCCTAGATAGAGCACAGGTGGCGAGATGAAACCTAAGGCCATCCTGACGCAGAAGGACTTCTCAAACTTGCAGGTTATGATCCCGTCGCGAAGAAGAAGGCCCATCTTTTTATTCTTCAGCATATTCTTCAGTCCACAGAAGATCCGAACGGCTGATGAACTCTCAGCTGCACAGACCTCCACACAAAGACTCGGCGTCCTACCGCCGCCAGTTTGTCCTGGCAACAGCAAGGAAGGTGACCTGGCAGAAGCAGTCCTTGTCCTTCTGCGCCATGTGATTAGCGTCCAGGAAGTAGGTGGGATAGTCAACTCAGTCGTCCACGATGACGATGCATACCGGTATCGTGCTCAAGGAGGAGCAAAAGGTGTTGGTTGCTTCGTCCTTTAGAGCGCATTCTTTCCGACTCTCAGGACGCTAAGGCACCTGTACACGAATCCAGATCGGCGTTCTTACGCGTGGCAAGCACTCTCGCGTGTCACACCTGTACATCTGGCGTTACAGAGATTCCACCCTTCCATGAAGGCCGTGTTTCTTATTACCTCGATTGCAGAATGCAGGCGCACGTCGCCAAACCTGTTCTCAAAAGAGGAGACCAAGGGTGACGTCAGCCGTTCATACGTGTACAGAGCCGGCCTTCCTTTCCTTGCAGTGAGCGTGTATCACTACGAGCGCAATGCCACAAAACCCTAGAGAACACTCATTCAGAACATGGCGAGAATTCTCCATTCAAAACAAATCACATTTCCGTTTGAGTATGCAGCATCTCTCTGGTCGTCATTGATAAGGTTATGGATCCAAGGCACGATTGGCTTGCCTGGTCACACACGTATTCTTCATTGGTCCAAGACCCATGAGATGCATGATCTCAAGCTTGCTTCCATAGACAAAAGCAACGCCCGATCGTGGCTGGGCAGCTTAAATTCAACAATGAGTTGCCAACGTATTGGTAATGATTCTTGTCAGCAAGATGTCAATTCTCAGGATGAGATTCATTTCCAATGGACTTTCTATTTTGATGCTTGCCTTTTCGGACAGAATTCATCCCCGCAATTTCTGTATTGGACAGTCAATGTCCTTTCGTGCTTCAATTCGCTGTGCAACACCTTTGCACCAACCTTTTCACCAAGCCATGCACGTAAGGAG
>CAUJNA010002724.1:461092-471092 GCA_963377175.1 Effrenium voratum | reverse complement strand
TTGCCAAAAAGCGTTTCGATACAACTAGGTATCCGCATATGTACGATTTTTCTAGTTGATGCACAACCCTTTTCCAGTTGCGGACAGACGAAACAACCAGCCGAAACAAAAAGAGGGTGAAGAATTAGTTTTAATTTTGACATGATACACGATATCTGTCGCCAATCTATATTGAGTAGGCTACGGCATTCAAACAAGTTTCGAATGGCTACGGTCAAAGGCCATGAAGCCAGCATTACAATAGTTGTTGATCTCCATGCAACCGTTTTGGCTCAAGGCCCATCTTGTACATTATTCTACGCGTGTGACGCAGTAGCTCAAGCCAATTGCGGACCGCTTTGCAGGTTATTGGACTCTCCAGATACACTCCATCCATCGTTGACACTGGTCATCGTGTGGAATAGATCCAGGGACCTATCATAGACCACTACCACAAAGTACAAGTTTGTCCGGGACAAGGTACCCTGGTTCCGGCTGGGGGGGGGGGGTTATCCTTTATCCTCTCTTAGGCATCCGACACGCCGGCAATGTCGGCGGATTAAAAGATGTACCTAGTGACCTAGTGAAGCGCAGAGCTTGTTGTTTCTGCTTGCGCATGCTTGTAAAAAAAGGCTTGGGAGCGACCCACCATAAGAAGTTGGGTTGGCAAGGTGTTGACAACACCTTTGGTACTCAATGTCGAGCTTGCGCATGGGTTTGCTTTTGGTTTTGGGTTGAAAAAAGGCGACTTAGATGTTGGGCTTCTTTCCTCAAGCAAGTCCAGCGTTTTCTTGAGGGGTATCCCATTAAAATGAAATGGTGATCAAGGGTCCACCCAAAGGGGCAACCAATCATATGCCTCACGAAGTCTTTGGAACATTGTGGGCTGCTGGGAGATTACAGTGTTGGGGGACGTGCGGGAAAAGATGCCACCACGCCTTTTGCAAATCCACCCTGACTGAGGGACACGGGTGGTGGCGGGTGGTGGGCTGAGCAGGAGGCTGAGCCTTGGCCCAACGTGGGCGGGACGCGAGGAATAAACTCCTGCAAGAACACCTATTGCACCCCTTCTTTTGCCAAGCCGTTGCCCACATGAAAAAACATGGGAATCAGCCCTTGTTGGTTCCTGGGACCTTGATCTGCCTATGCTGAGCAAGCTGAGCTGCGGAATCCTTAGTGCTTGGTCCAACAGAATGTAAACACCAGGCGATTCACCAAATTCAAACAAGTTTCACCTGCCCTTTGAATTCCGAACACGCGCTCTCAACAAACTCGTATGGTGAGTCTGAGATGGTTGGCGGCCAAGGTGCCTCCAGACCCCTTTCAGGCAGGTTTACCATCCAAAAAGGACTTCCCCATTTTGAGACACACCCATGCGTGCAACACTTTCAGATTGCAACGCGACGTGCTGCGGGTCTTAGCAGAACCTTGCTTCTGGGGACCGATTCTTGGGGGCGCGTGTTAAATTGAGCATGTGTCAAGATACCTCCCTCTGTCAACATACCACCCCGAGCAAGAACAAGTTGTTGTCCGTATGTTCCTTTAAGTCAATCCAACGAAGTAGCTCACCAACTCTCGCGGTCTGTGGAGCACGACACCAGTTCGCCCATGACGCTTGTTCTGGATTTGGGTGTGTTTTTTTTGGGAAACCCGCCCGGTTTTGGTTCGGTTCAAAAAGGGAAACCAAAAGAATAACCGCCATTTTGAGCCCCCAAAACAGACTTGTGCATTTCTTGTTTCAGGTTTGGAGCCAAAGAGCTGCGAGCGTGGTTGCAATCCCTGGGAGAGGTTGGCCCTCAAAGCATTCAAGTGATTACCTCCCGCCTTTTTTTTGAGGGCTCCCTTTTTCTCGGGAAACTTGAGAGGAAAACGGCTGGCAGCCCTGAATTCGGATCGGCTCGCCAAGGACTGGTGCAGCTCGAGCCCACCACCGCGGTGGACGGGATTCGAGGACTGCTGCACTCTTCACATGTCGTTTGGGGCGGGGGGGCGGGGGTTCTTCATCATTCTTAGCATGTTGTTTCTCTGTTTGTTTTGTGTGTTTCTCGGGGCATGCCCAGATTCATTGAGCTTTGTCAATTGCGCATTGCCATGTGCGTTTCTGGTACATCCCTTTTCAGCATTGTGTAAGTCCAGATTTGATTTTGAAGAGTTGCCAGTAAACATCGCACCGATTTTGCACACGCGTTTTTTTGGTTCTTTTTTCATCGAACAATGTTAGTTTCAGCATGAAAGGCATCAAATCACCACAAATGCGCGTACTCAGCAGTCGGCCCACTATCAGCCATGTTCAAGCCATTTCAGCCAGGCAGCCACGCAGCCATTTTGAAACAATTTTCAGCCGTCAGGCATTTGCCCAATGTCTGCAACTCTGAACAGTCTTTGGCAATTGGTGAATTGATGGTTGCATTTGACACATGTTCCCGGTTTTTTCTCGCAATCAGCGGTTCGCAACACAAGTTCAAATTTGTAACGGGATGTGTGCAAGTGTGCAAGTGTGTGTGTGTGTGTCCGTATTTCTCCATTGTATTCTTCTTCTCCTTTCTTGAACGGTTTTGCAAACAGTTGTCACACGCATCACACACTGCACCTTGTGCAGAGATTGGGCAACGTGGCGACTCATCCCCAACTGGGATCAGATCAGATGCGTGTGGTTTTCTGGGTCCGAGTTTGCTCCCGCTGACAATATCCGCAAGGGGTTCGGCCCGGTCCGTTGCTTGGGGTAGGATTGCTTCCAAGCCTGCCAGTTCCATTTCCGCGACTGCAAGCAGCTTCTTGGCGTGAAGTCGAAGCCAATTAAAAAAGCTCACCCGATCACCTGCAAACCATCATGGCTTGTTTTGGGTTGGTTTGGTTTGGACGTAGATGGGTTCCACAGGTTTAGATTGGCTCTATTCCATTTTACAAGGGAAACCAATCTATTTTATCAAAGGACACCTATGACCTTGCTGGTTTGCAGTCAGTTGCCCAAAGCAAATCGACCTGAAATGACCTGAAGTGGTTTTGTGATTTTGTTCAAAGAGCGCCCTTTTTCCAGGTCCTTTTACTGGAGTGGGGCAGGGAATGAACAGGAGTGAGCCAATGGATCTGTAGGGAAATTGGAGGACGGTTCTTGAGCACCAGTTCGCGCAATCCAAACCATCAAGGGGTGAGGTGAACCTTTCCAGCAAAGGCGAGGGCTCCGCATGTTTTGTGCATGTCCACGGAAACACGAAGGTGTACCTTTTGCTGAACATGTTGCGAAGGGATCTGCGCAAAACACTGAGCGAAGCCCAAATCAAGGGTCGCTCACGACGGGCACCCCTTCAGGCTCGAGTGCAGCACCTGCGCGGGTTCTCCTGCGAACTGCGATGGCATTATGGACAGAGACTTCACGGAAGCTTCGGCTTTCTGGGCGACACAGGGAGCTCTACCTTTCTTTCAGATGCTTGTTTTTGTTTCTTTTTTCTTTTTTTTTGGGGGGGGGGGTGCTCAAAATGGATTTCGGACTTCTTGGCATTCAGGGAGAATCCAAGAAGGAAAGTCTTGCCATTTTAGCTTTTTTGTTCCTTTCGGCTCTCTCTTGGCAGTGGATTTGGGGGCCTTAGAAACGCATGTCAGATAACTTATGCTTGGTTGTTTTGGCTGGGGGAGTGCTTGACTAACCTAAACAAAAGGAGTTGGCAAGTCATCAGGAGGCGTGCCGTTTCGGAGAAAATCCTTCCTCTCTTGTTGTTTTTGTTGGGGCGGCGTATGTCGAGGGCAGACCCACCTAGTCACCCGCCAGGTCTAGAAATCCCAGGGGAACGCTGTCTGTCATCGGTAGATGACTTGAACACTTGTATGGCAAAACAACCTACTTACCCTCCCCGCTAAGATGCAACCTCAGATGGTGTCCACTAGCTCCAGGAAAACCGGGCATTTACCAGCTAAGTGTCAACCAGCAACTTGCAGTGAAGGAAAGCTTTCAAGCAGCCTTTGCCGTCTGAGGACCGCGACGGCAGTGTGGGTCCTGTCAGGCGGGGCCTTTACGAACCGGCCGGTGTTCCTTTGGTTTAGTGCAAAAAAAGGGTACCCTCGAAAAGCAACGCGGCCATATACATATTTTTATTTGCTGGGTTCTGCACTTGCCGAACTTAACATGCAGGATTGCACCCCCATTGTCAGGTCCTTGTGGAAATACTCTGAATATTTGAATGCTTCATTGTGGGAGACGGAATCAATCACATCCAGCCTGCAAGAGCCTCGTTGGGTCCTTCTGCCAATGTTCCTCGTGTCCCGGTTCATGGTTGTAGAAAACTATTTGTTGGACCGATTTACATACCCAGGGGATGTATTTAGCAACCAAACCATTGTGGTGGACATTGGGTGTCACGGCCGCTTTGTCTGATACCAGGAGAATTTATTTTTGAAGTGATGAAGTAGTTGGTGCAAAGGGATCCCAGTTTGGTACCACAGGTATCGGGTGACGCCCCAGTTTATCGCAGATTTGAGGAGATTTCGAAGTGGCCAGGCTCTACTTCTTCGACGCTTGCACGTTCGGGTGCCAGCACTACGTACACCTGAAGAGCGACCAGGGTGGTGGCCCCGCGTGCGAGGCGCAGACATCGGGTGCACCCTCGCATTGGGTGTTTACTCACAAGAAACCCAATGCAAAGACCGAAGCAGGCAAGCCTCCAATTCAACGACCACCCGGCAAATATCAGGGGCCATTGTCAAGCAGGGGATCCATGAAGTAACACATGCAAGAAGGGTGTCCTTCAAGACGGTTTCGACATGCGGGTACGGGAGCAACAACATGTGCAAATTAGTTTACGGTTTCACAGATTCGGGTTGGTGAGCTCACCCATAATAAAAGTCCTTTACAAGGGAGTTCGCGATTATAGGAAGTTGTCCAGATGTACAACCCTCCCGAGAGAATGGCTGGAAAGGAATCACCCCCTTAAGGATCAGCGAGGGGCTCCTCAAGCAGGGGGCAACATCAACATGGAAGCCAGCAAGCGGGTCCTTTCAGCCCTGGATATCACAAAAAAATACACATTTTGTCACCATATGTGCTATAGTAAAAAGATTTGGGCTTGGTGGGGATCATCATTTCCTAGGCGTTTTTGCCAATCAGGAGATCGGCAAGTTTTTTTGAAAGAGCGGCCGCCTTAAAACAACCCTTTTGATCGGGTCCCTCGCGAACTGAACGGATGCCAGGCAGGAATGGGCCCAGCCCTTAATCAATATAGGTGGCAAACTGTTGAATGGGAGTTAATTGGTTGAAGAGAAATGGTTCCAACCCATTGGAAACAGGGTTGCCCGGTCGACAAAGCTCGCATTCAATTGGAATTATCCAAGCATGTTTGAGTCCCACGAGTGAATTCTTCCCACGTGAGGCGTCTTGGCACCCCGCGCAGCAACGGGAAGTCAGCAAAAATAACCGGTGGTTTCCCTTTAACCCACCACTGAACGGGGGAACATATTGAGAAGCGTTAGCCATCCCTCATTTACCGTTTAGACAAGGAAGCGTCTCCCCGACAAGGTTTTGGCTTGGAACCACATTCGGTTACTCCGCCGAGCATCCGGGCTTAGCGACTGCATTCTTGCTGGCCAATGGTCACTGCAGGTGGGCAGCAAGCGGTGGCAGAAGCGCACCACGAGGAAGCAATGGGGGATAAACCCCCTTTGGACAGGGAGATAGGTCTAATAGCAACCAGGCCCCCCTTTCTCCGTTGGCCTTTCAGCAGCCTCGATACGCGCATCCCGTGCGGCAAAAGCGCGGCAGATCGAGCGGAGTGCTCAGACTGGTCAAGTGGGTCGTGTGCTGATCTCTTTACTAAATATGAACCAGATTCAGGCGTATCCTATTTTGGTCGGCTCCAAAACAAACCCGAGGTAGGTGAGTGATGGTGAGTTCCAACTTAGTCTTCAACAAGGGGGCAATGTTCAGTACCCAAAAAGCACATGTCTCACAATTGCTGTCCCCTAAAAAGTTGGCTTCCTTTGGGTTTCCCGAAAAACACGCCTGGGCTCATCGCCCTGCAGGTTGCAAACCTCAAGCCGCACGCTAATCCCAAACATCATCACAACAGCCCAGACCGCCAAGGCCCCGACTGTCCACATTCTCAAAACCGTTGCTTCCTTTTCTGCCATGTAAGAAGTGACGGACATGCGGCCTCTCAAACCTTGCGGCGATCGCCAGGACCTAGGGCCAAGAGTTTGAGGCCGGGGTTGAAGCGGTTTACCTTGGGCTCTTTAGAAATGTCCCCGTATCACCCCCGCCCTCTCCCAAAACCCAAAGAGATGTGCTCGGAAGTCCTCTGGCGCTTGCTCGTTTTTTGCTCGTTGTTTGTGTCGTTGTTTGTTTTAACCAACCAACTATGAAAGAACAGGTGCCATCGCTTTCCTGGCTCTCCAGCGGATACCCTCTGCTGCGTTTTGTTGTTGTTGTTTCCGGTTGTTGGTGTTGTTTCTTCATGCAGTCTCGCAGGTTCAAGGCGCGCGTTTCGTTTCGATCCGTTTCGGACACGCGGAGGTGAATGATAGCTGGTCGCCCATGAAATGGCAGGTAGATGCGTCGCTCCTCTTGTTTTGAGGGCACCACTTGTTTTGTGGCTTTACAAGGGGAACGAGGGGGAACCAACAGGAAAAAACTCGTTTTCGGGGGCCACCTTAAAAAGAACACACCCAGATTGCCCTAGCTTTGTTTTTTGCCAAACGGACCAGGCTCATTTACCACGCCCAAAAAAACTGGCAGCCAACCGGTCCCTCAGCCTTTGCAAAGACATGCGTTTCAAGGGAGTTCCTTTTGTGGAGTGATCCTTAAAGGGGGCACGTTGGGAATTCGGAAACTTGGGTTTTGCAGACATGCCAGTATTCAGCGTGTCAACCACCCCAACTGGCCATGTAACGGGTAAGCAGTTGGTTGTTCTCAGGGGTCACACAATGTCAAATACGAACCCAGATTTGACATGTTGTTACAACACGCAATTCAAGCATTGATTTGTCCATCTATGGTTTAGGCTTTCAGGCCTTAGGATTGTCAGGTTATCAACGCCGACTGTTTTGTTTGTGAGTCTTGGCAACTCACGTTGCGTCATCCCAAGAAGGACAAACCCAAGCCTGTCAGAGTTCCTCATGTTTTTCCCTGTGATGATGGGTGCTGCAGCACCTTGCGTTGCCCTTTCAGCATTGCTATAACTTTTTGTCAACTTGCTTTTCAAACTGGGCGATGTTCCCAACACACAGTTTGACTGGCCCCACCCGTGGGCCAAGAAAGTTGGAACCCGAAGTGGCTGCCCACTAGGGTTGATGGACCGATCAGGGTTATCCAGCGCTCCAGTTTGAACAGCCCAGTTTGAACCTGTAGTTTTGTTTTCAACAAGGACAGCACTTCCCCGCTTGGCTTTGCCAACCCAACCTTTCAAACTGTGGGCTGATTTCAAAAATCTATCCGCAAGATCCTGACAGATAGATTGCGTGGTTTCCCTATGTTTTGCAGGCCCATGATGGGTCCAATGCCATGGAATCATGGAATCCCAAATTGTGATTGAGGAACGTCTCATTGGGGGCATCCCCTTTTTGATTTTCTCTTTGGGCTTGGACCAACTAACCGAGAGGAGTTTAGCTTGGGGGGTCAAAGATCGCTATCCTCGCCAGCAAGATGTGGCCAATGATTTGAGATGCTTGGTCGGTAAAAGACCCAGTGCAGTTGCGATTATTCTGAACTAGCGAGAAGTGTGCAACTCATCACTAAGAAGATCATGTTTAAGGGTTTCGTTCCCCATCTCCAAAAGCCAACCGTTCTCCTAAGGTTTAACATGGCTGGAGGTTTTCTAGGGGTGCCAGGGTTCCCCTGTGTTTTGAGTTGGGGTTGCAGGAGGTTGATCAACTTGTGTCCGTGCAGCTCGGGTTCCAGCAGTTGTCGCAGTCAACAAGAGTCGCGCTTCCTGGCGTCGAGCAGCTGAGGCAGTGCATGGGCCCCAAGCCCCCCAGAGATCCCTGGGTCGGCGTCTCCTGGGACGTTAGTGCAGCCCATAAACAAATACGAATCTCAGAGGCTGAGCGCGGATTAGTTTTGTTTGCTTTTGATGGCACATTGTATGGTTATACTCGATGCCACTTCGGTGGCCGCTTCAGCGCCTACTGGTGGGCTCGATGCGGAGCAGCAATCACACGTCTCTTGCACGGTTTCATCTACACTCGGCACATTTGCCTGACATATGTTGACGACATTTTGGGGTCGTTACCTCGGAGTACCGCAGCAGTTTCTGTTGCAATTGCCACGGCCCTGTTGTTGCTCCTGGAGGTGCCCATCTCCTGGCACAAGTCAACTTTGCAAGATGTCGTCACATGGAATGGGTGGGAACTGAACTTTTACTTGCAAACTATTAGCCTTCCTCGCGCCAAATGCCTCAAGATTCTGGGTCTTTTGGATGATTGCTTGAAGGAACCCTGCTGCGCGCAATCGCTGGAAAAACTTGTGGGTTTGCTCGTATGGGTCACGCGTTTATTCCCATACCTCAGGCCACATCTCGCTTGTGTTTACGAGGCGCTGGCCACACCGCCAGCAACTTTCTTCTTCATTCCAAGTGCTCACTGGCCAGGGCTAATCGCCCGACTCGATGGGCAAGCGCGGCTGGAGCAGGCTTGCCCCCACTTGTACATCCCGGTAGGCAGCAAGCTGATCACCATTAAACACACAGCGATACAGAGCAAGCAGGATTTGCTGAACTGCCCCTTCACTTCGCAACCTTGTTGGATTCGGGCAGTAAATCCCCAACACAAGTATCGGAAGGTCTCAGCAGTTCTCAAGCAGCAACTCTGTTGGTGGAAGAATGTATTTTCTTCATTGCCGTGGATTTGCAGCATGCGGGAGCCTCAGCACTCTTCGTTCCAAATGGCTGCAGATGCCTTCGCTACGGCTGACCAGATTGGAATTGGCGGCTGGGCGCAGAACCAGCATGCAAGTTTCTGGTTTCACGAAACCTTTACTGCTGCAGAAATCCGGAATTTGATGCCTGCGCTTGATTCTCCAATGCAGTCATACATTGCTTGTTGGGAACTCGTGGCGCAGTGCGCGCTGGTGCTGATGATGAGAGAAAACACGGCTTTTCAGGCCGGCCATGTTTACTTGTCTTCCGGCAGTGACAACACCTCCGCGGAAGCGGCCTCGGCCAAGATGCTTTCCACCACATGGCCCATGTCGGTTTTCTTGCAGCTGTGGGCGAGTATTTGCCATTCCTCGCAGATTGTGCCCTGCATATCACATATTCCAGGTCATGCCAATGTTCGGGCGGATGATTTGAGCCGCGGACGCCTGCAAGGATGGGATCCCGAGCGCAGATTTCGTCTGGCTTTGCAACAGCTGTTGCCCGTCCCGAAGCCAGCCGTGTCATTATTTCCTTTGCGAGCAGATTGGAGCCCACACCTCCTCGCTCTAGGCCAAGCCTAATGCGTCAGGCGCAGTCTCTTTTCTTGGGCATTTACCCCCGCGCCTGTTTCGGCTGTTTGCCAGTTTGGTTTGGGGCTGGATGCAGATCTTGCATGCTTCCGGCAAACAGCAGAAAATAGGCGCGGCTTGCTGTGCTGATTCAAGTGCCTTGAGGAATCCCGAGCTGCGTTCCCATCTCTGAACTCTAGGGGTGCCAGGGTTCCCCTGTGTTTTGAGTTGGGGTTGCAGGAGGTTGATCAACTTGTGTCCGTGCAGCTCGGGTTCCAGCAGTTGTCGCAGTCAACATTGACTTCGTTTCATTCTTCTTCTTCTTCTATTTTTTGCTTCCCTCCCGCCCACCCGTGCGGGGCTGGGGGCTGGATGCAGATCTTGCATGCTTCCGGCAAACAGCAGAAAATAGGCGCGGCTTGCTGTGCTGATTCAAGTGCCTTGAGGAATCCCGAGCTGCGTTCCCATCTCTGAACTTGCTTGTTTTGGGAGCGCCTATCACTCACAATGTCGGTTCTGGGTTTGGTGGTCAAGCAGGACCCCAGCTCTGACCATCCAACTTCTCGTTTGGAGTCTCCGCCACAACAATTTAAGATCGGGTAGGGCAAATGCGAA
>CAUJNA010002724.1:376092-451092 GCA_963377175.1 Effrenium voratum | reverse complement strand
CTTCGCTTGATGACTGGACAGCGTTGTTGCTATCTGACGCTCGGATTAGCGTGCGCCTGACAAGCGCCAGTGACACTCGCTGAAAGGCTGGAAGCGCGCGACCCAATATTGGGGAGGTGCTCTTGCCAGACAAGCCTGGAACATGCAAACAAATAGCTTGCTGCTGACTCACTGTAGCTAGCCGACTGGTTTCATAAGTTGCGCTACCCAATAGATGTAAGTGCCGCGTTTCTTAATAAGCAGGTTATCCGGTCCTGTAATTCTTTCTTTCTTTCCTTGTTTGGCTCTTTCCTTCTTTCTTCTTTCCTTCCTTCCTTCTTGCTTCTTTTCTTGCTTTCCTCCTTTCTTCCTTTCTTCCTTTCTTCCTTTCTTCCTTTCTTTCTTTCTTTCTTTCTTTCTTTCTTTCTTTCCTTCTTGCTTTCCTGCTTTCTTGTGTTTCTCTTACTTCCTTTTTCCTTTCATTATTCGTTTCTTGTTGTCTTGTTTCCTGTGTTTCTTTCTTTCTTGCCTTCTCTCTTTCTCTTTCTTGCTTTTTGTACATTTCTTTCTTGTTTTTTCCTGTTTGCTGTTTGCTTGCGTACTTTGGCTTAGCTTGCTTGCTTTGTGTTTGCCTTCTTGTGTTGCGGCTTTGTCTGCGCGCGTGCGCGTGCGTGGGCATCGGGTTACGTGTACATTTTATCCGCGGGCATCAAGGCAGCAGTTGCCAGCATGCACGTTGACCAATCTCGTTAGCGACTCACGGACCACCCTAGCCAACAGCACCAACGTACTCCACAGGAGCTGCGTGCAAAGAAGCCTGGCCATGCCATTGCAATGTTAATGACAAAGAGGCTTCCAACTTCCTCGTGGTGGCCTCGTGGTTTGCAATGTCTTGCAGCAGCTCTTGCTGTGCGCGTTGGCCCAGGCCTCTGCCGTGCACCCGCGGTTGGCTGCGCGTTGCGTAGTGCCGAATGGACGTATACTGGCAACAATCGCGTGAAGAGAGTGGCTCAAGTGACTGCGCGGCCATTCGGCCATCTGACAATTTATTTTCCGTGAAATGTTCAGAATTCCGCATTTCTTGGTTGCGCAGATGTCGCAGAACAGTGTCGCCCATTCAAAGTTGCGTCGATACTTGCGCAACACGCCTCGCTGAACATCACCACGTCCCAGTTTGCAGCGCCAAGTTCTTCCAGCGTTGCGGCCCACTGGTCCTGAAAGAGATGTATTCCATGCCAAAAAATGGCTCAACCCCCTAGTTCCCGGACTTATCTTTTTGGGAAGACTCGTTTAGTTGTAAACATGCTTTTTGCCAATCCACCCACAAAATTAGTCATACAATTGTTTGCGCGATGCCTGACTTTTTTCCTCCCGGCGCTGGATTATGGAATCTTGACTGCTATTGGGATCTTTAGACTTTAACTTTTTCGGAAATAATGGTGTTCTCCATTTTTTGCAGGGGGGGCAACAGCAACCAAGGAATTTGTTACTTGCAAGCGTTTCGCGCACCGAGGCGCGAATGCGTTGTTGCAGACGATGGCGCCGGCCGACTCCCTCGGCGGGAGCCTTAATGCTGGCCTTGCAGGTTGGGTTGTTGTGTTCGCGTATGTTTTTTGTTGCTGTTGTGTGTGTATGTGTGTTGTGGTTTTTTCTGTTCCTTTTTTTTTATGTGTGTCAAACCGGTTGTCGTTTGCAAGTCTTTGGTTTCTCTCGGGGACCCAGGCGTAGGGCTGTACGGACCACAGGCGCCGTGAGATTGAGTCACGCTGGGTTGATGTTTCGCGCCGGCACGGTACTGGACATGTGCACATGCTGAAGTCACAACGCGGTATGTGCGAAAACAATGACATGTTCTCTCACTTTTAGCGGCGCTTCCTCGTAATAGGGCGTGACCGGAAAAACATGTAAAGGAGGTCACTTAATTTTGAAGAAACGTGATTCTCGCAAACTCCACGATCTCTTTTTGAACAAGTGGTCGTTGAATTAAACGCTAGACCCTTTGGGTTTGGATTTTCTTTTGCTGACCAACAGTGAGGTGGCGGCAGCAGAGTCCGCGATTGATGGCATAGTCGGCGACCAGCGCGGGGCCTCACTGCAGTCCCAGAAGCTTCTACTCACTTGCCCAAAGCCAACCTTTTGATCTTTTGGTTTTCCCATTTTTAGTACAGGTCCCAAAAGGTTAACCTTTTATTTCCAGGTCTTTTTGGCAAGTGAGTCTAAGAACATCCAAGAACCCCTTCCAAGAACGTGCTATAAGGGCTTGTTTTGACCTTGGGGGTCCCAAGGTCTTATCTTAGGATTGCGTTTGCAAGGCCTCACGCGGCGGCGCTGCACGATGTTTTGGCGCAGGCGGGTGCGGATACGAACGCGCCAAAGCGCTGCTTTGAGTTGAACTTGCCCCGTAACAGCTCATGAATCCATGGCAGCATGTGCGAGCGTGCCCTCTTTTCCCAACCTTCTGTGACTCTGTGTCCACATTTCTGGGGATTAACATAAGCCAAATATGTTTTATGCTACTTCGCTCACATTTAGGGTCCTACGTTGGAAAATAGATATACTTCTTCACCTTTCCTTTTATTCGGGAAAAGTTGTTGCCCCGCCTGGTCCATTCTGCTTGCGTGATTGATCTTGACACCTGACCAAGCGCATGTTATGGATCTTGTTGAAGGTTTTGGCAGCGCACAAAGTAGGCCCCCGCATTGATCGAGTGGCCACTGCTTGCGGAAGAAAACACGCTCCGGATAGTTTGTTTGGAGTTTGGAATACCCTACGTCTGGCCCCGCCCGAAATAAACATGTGGAAGGAAGTTTCAATCAAAGGAAGCCGCTAGCAAGTCTTGAGCGCCTCCAGAGTCCACGCCCAAAGCCCCCCTGGTCATGGAGCCAAGAAGGCTTGGTTCGCTTTTTTGTCCCGAACGTTTGGCCGATCAGGTTTCGGCCCTTTGTGCTGAGTTCTTCCCGGCCAGGCAAGGCTCGCTGGCCGAAGTCGGGTCGGCAGGTCCTTTCCTCGGCGGAGGAGGTCTACTCCGCCGTGCGGAGTGGCAAAAGCGCGGCGAGCGCGCAGGCGCGGCGGCCGCAGCGGAAAGCTGACCGGGAGAATTGAAGACGTGGACCTTGAGCTAGTGCGGCTTTTTCCTTGAACATGTGCAGGACCGTTTCTCCTAGACTATCCTATCATATCCTATCCGTTTAAACTTAGCAGCCGAACATGAAGAAAATGATTGTGCTCGTGGGCATTGTCATTGGTGTTGCATCGCCCGCATTCCACCACTTGAATAGTGTAGTGTACCCCGGTTAACCAGCCACTGGCTGATTAATTTAATATTAATACTGTTTTGTTTTGTGGGCGGCCCGCTTTGCTGTCTGGCTGGCAGACAAGGGGACCCCCCAAAATGAGTGGTTCCTGAGCACTTGACAGAGAAGATATATCTTTGCAAAGATATAGATGGTCCCTTCTGAGGCTTTTTAGGAGCTTCAGGGCAGCATGCCTGAGCATGCCTTCATTTCCGCATCTGGTCTCCCTAATGCGTAGACCCTCGCAAGTTGCTAGGGATGAAGCTGAAAAGAACGACTCGTAGCCTGCAATCCGAACCGCAGGCACTTCCCGACTTCGCGCGGATAAGATGAACCTCCGGTATGGCTTTCAGACTGTTTCTCTAATGACACCCTGCTCAATCGCCAAAGCTAACCCTTCTTCGTGCATTTTTTGATGTTTTCTCGGGTTCGTGAAGGTTGAGAAAGAATTCCGCTTTAACGGGCTCCCATCAGCAAATCTCCAAAGGTCCCCCACCCGTCACCCCGCCAAGCTCAGGAAGTGTGTACATGTGTTTGTTGGCACGCGACACGTGTGCACACGCTTGCACAGGCACGAACGTGCGTAAGTACTTTGATTCTTGCCCGACTACATAGGAGGCGTGTCGCCTTTCAGTCCCTGTTTCGGCGCGCATTCTGTATTCTGCGCGCGCGGCGGCACGTGGGGGCCCCAGTGACTGCCGCGAACATGTTTAATGTTTGAACGAAAAGTGCTTCAAGAACGGGGGTATGCGTGACTTGCCAAAGTGCCGCGCCTGTGCATCAAAAGCGCCATCCGACCCATTCTCCAACTAGCAATATACACCACGAGTTTTACTTTTTTCGGCCGCGCGGAACAAACAGGAGCTGGCGACGGGCGAGCGTTCGTAGAACAGCTGGACGTGGGGAACGCGTCCGCTACGCGCATGCGCGGAGCACAGTAGTATGTGTTGGCCAGTAGCCGCAGCACGCCCGCACACGGGGCGCGCGGCCGGTGCGGCGTGGAGCACGGCCGTGCGCGCGGAGCGTGGCCGTATGCGCGGAGAATGCTGGTGCACGCACGGCGAGGAGGCCTCTGGCGCGCGGTATTGTGAAGTCAGGACGTGCGCATGTAAATCCATGAGAATCAGCTCAGCTCCTGAAACTGCACGCTATATTGTCTACCTCTGATTAATAACCCCCCCCCTCAAACAACTTCCCTCCCCAAATAGTTCTTGCAACTTGATTACGAATTGCTAAGTATTTCTCACAGATTTGTTGTGTTTCAATTGATTTAGCATTGCTGGAGCCTCCTTTTGAGATTGGATTTGGGTTTCCAATTGGTTTAGTATTGGTGGATTTGAGTCTTTCATTGATTTCGTACTGCTGGAGCCTCCTTTTGAGATTTGACTTGTTGGGATTCCAATTGATTTAGTATTGCTGGTGACACTTCTTTTTTTTTGGCGGGGGGCACCAGGAATCTTTATTTAGGGGGCCTCTAAATAATGTTTTTTTCCAACCCCCAAGTACTACCCCCCTTGTGAGGTTGATTGGGGGCCACTTCTTAAACAAGCGTATGTAAAGAACTTGCATTTTGGGAGCTGGGATTTTGTTGGGATTGCAAAAGCTAGATGATTCAAATCATAGGGAGCAAGTTTCAAGGGAAATCTTTTAAAGATTGAGCCTTTTACTAAGAAAGCCTTTTCAAACACGAGTTGAGTTTTTTTTGGGGGGGCAACCAGGAATCTTTATTTAGGGGGGGCCTCTAACTATTTTGTTCAACCCCCAAGTACTACCCCCCTTGTGGGGTTGATTGGGGGCCACTTTTTAAACAAGCGTATGTAAAGAACTTGCAGTTTGGGAGCTGGGATTTTGTTGGGATTGCAAAAGCTAGATGATTGAAATCATAGGGAGCAAGTTTCAAGGGACATCTTTTAAAGATTGAGCCTTTTACTAAGAAAGCCTTTTCAAACACGCGTTGAGTTTTTTTTTTTGGGGGGGGGGGGCAACCAGGAATCTTTATTTAGGGGGGGGCCTCTAACTATTTTTTTCAACCCCCAAGTACTACCCCCCTTGTGGGGTTGATTGGGGGCCACTTTTTAAGCAAGCGTATGTAAAGAACTTGCAGTTTGGGAGCTGGGATTTTTTGTTGGGATTGCAAAAGCTAGATGATTGAAATCATAGGGGGCAAGTTTCAAGGGAAATCTTTTAAAGATTGAGCCTTTTACTAAGAAAGCCTTTTCAAACACGAGTTGAGTTTTTTTTGGGGGGGCAACCAGGAATCTTTATTTAGGGGGGGGGGGGCCTCTAACTATTTTTTTCAACCCCCAAGTACTACCCCCCTTGTGGGGTTGATTGGGGGCCACTTTTTAAACAAGAGTATGTAAAGAATTCGCAGTTTGGGAGCTAGTATTTCTTGTAGATCTGAAATTTTAAGGCATGCGAGGCAGATGCTGACCAATCAGACAAGCTAGTGGAAGAGGTTGAAATGATGCTAGCAGGTGTGTGTGTGTGTGTTGTTTGGTGCGTTTTTGTGAGTGTGTGGATTCCCCGCCAAAAAATCACAAAAATCAGCATAACTTTATTACTGGGGGATTTATTAATCAGTGCCGGCCCACAACATAACTTTAATCGGGGGAGGTTGTTTTAATCATAGGTCGACATTAAGCCAAAACTATAGTCAGGTTGAATGTGGACTGAGCGCAAAAACAGTGTCGCAAAGCAATTTTGTTTATGGAGAACGGTGTGACCCATGGGATAGGATTGTTGGAGAATGGGGGATCACTAAATAGAATTTATTTTACTGGAAATGTTTTTCAGGGAAAGCGCAAATGGAAGATCTGTGTCGGACATCCCCCTTCGCAGCCGCCAGGTGCCTTTCCGCCTGTCGCCAGAAGCTGCGCGCGTGTGGAGCCCGGCCGAGATTCGGCCGGGAGGGCCGGACATGACAGCCGGGCCTAGAAATATGCTTCAAAAAAGCTGTTTGTCAGAAGTTGTTGAAGTTGTACCACCAGACCCTGAAACATACCCCTTCAGGACAGAACAAAATTCAAGGGATTGTGGGTTGTAAGCTTAAAATGGCTGTTTTGTTTGGTTGGTCGCTTTGTTTTGTCAATTTGTTTGTGTGCCTGTCAGTTTTGTATCTTTGTACGATTGTATCTATGTTAGCTTGCATGTTTGCATTTGCAGGCTTCTGCATTACATAATTTGTTTTAACGCGTGTATGCGTTAAGTCCATATGTTGAAACTGCCTTTTGGTGTTTGCAACCCGGGTGTTACTCAGATGGCTTTGTTATCAACATTGCCAGCTTTCGGTTGCTTTATGAACAAGTCACCGCTCAGGTGACCCCTAGCTGGTCGTTTGGGGAAGGTGAACGGGAAACCACCGCCAAAAACCAGCCATTCGCGGGAAGCGGATTTTAGTTCTCATTCATGTTGACCTCGGGCAGAAAAAACCGCAGGGGTGTTCCCCTCCAAAAGTGACTCCCAGACCCAGGGACTCCCAGCTAATATATCAGCTGGGGTTGAATTTGGGCTCATGGGACACCGATTGTAGCCCCCCCCGTTGGTTCCTGAGCCCGTGGCTCGGCGTGCCTAGGTCTTAGCCGCGTGCGGGGTGGAGCGCAATAGCAAGTGCCCGGGCCCTCGGACAATTCGGCGGGCAACATCCAAAAGCGCCCAGGCAATTCTGCAGTTCTGCGCTCTTCCCGGGTGGATTTGGGACCCAGACTTCCAGTAACATGTGCTTCCTTTTTGGAGGGGCCGTCCGCGTGTTCAAACATTAGATTCGATCGGTTTCCTTTGAGTTTGCTTTGGCCTCGGCCATCGATCCCTGTGCTCGGGTCTTTCAATGTGTGGCTCCCTGGCCTGGCACCTGAAGGGGAACTTCCTGGCCCAGTCCCCCTAGCATGGCACCTGAAGGGGAACTTCCTGGCCCAGTCCATCTTCAAGATAAACTTCCATGTCCAGTTTGTGAGTTACAAGATGTGTTTCCCAGACTGCAAGGTGATCAGGGGCGAACAGACGACCTTCATGGATTGTTGCTTAAGGTATTTTTTGGGACAACAGCAGGTGGGCGCCCTGCAAACCCACAAAGGCTGCTAGAAGAGGGCTTATTGGGCTACATTTGTCGAGTCTGTATCTGTGGAAAACATGGAAGCGGTCGTTCCCGCCCCCCCCCCCCCCCCCCTCGCCCCCCTTCCCCATTGAACAAAAGTTTGCCCCCTTGTAGGTAAGGAGGGAAATGTAAGTAGGGCCTTTTGTTTTTTTCATCGGCCGGGGATGCGTTCGGCGTTCCCATCCTGAAGCGATCCAGGCTTTACCACGCAGCCGGAGAGTTTGCAGGCTGGGATCAAGCAGGTCTGGTCTCCGAGAGCTTGTTGACCCCGGATCTCTTTGTCCGGGGACACCGGGGACCCGATCGAAGGGAACCCCGGTGGGTTCGTTTGAAACCCTCACCACTTTATTAGGTTCTTGTTCCTGCTCACCCTAGGTTTGACCCAAGTCAAGAGGTGGATTCCAGTTTTGAGCGCAGGGCCAGCCAGGATTGGGGTGTCACTGAATAATAGTAAATCTGTCAACTGTTGAAGGGGTAGAAGCGGAACTCCAGCTGCCTCCGTGCGGGGCCAGTAGGTTCTTTCTGGACATGGCATCCGTTTCACGTGGTCAAGCACTGGCGACCTTTTGTAGGTTTCGCTTTTACGGTGAGATTTTAGAATTAAATGGGCCACGTTTCACTCAGATGGTAAGCAGCTTCGGTTGAAGCAGAGCTCCTGAGCAACGCCCCATGCATTGCCCTCCCAAGTAACAGCAGGAACCGTTCGAAGTTTCGTGGAATCGGTCCTGGTTTGGACCATTTTCCTTTTAAAGGGACCGGGTCCCGAACGTCAGGTTCCATGTCTGGTGGGAGGGTAATACATGTTGTCTCTTGCGATGTCTTGCTGGAAATGAGAGGTCGCGCAAATGGAGTCTGTCAGTGTGAGGCATGCCAAAGGTTCTTGGCAGTATTCTCCTCAAAGACGCAAAAGACAGTCCTCAAAGAAGATCCCCTTTAGTATTCATGGTTGGTCTTCTGACCGAATCGCCTTAGACCTTGTGGACCATGGGTTTCCCATGAAAACTTTTTGCTTCACGGGGAGCAGTCCCCTCAAAATGGAATTGGGGAGACGGGTTACCTCCACTTCCCTGGAGATCTTCATTTAGAGTTCCATGTTCCGTATGGGGAAGACTAACAAGCATGGAATAGGGAAGCCTCCACCCCCTCCCCCAGATAAGCAGAACGGGATGTAAGGTATGTGTTTTTGTCCAAGGCTCCCATGTCCATTTGCAGAATCCGCCTAGGGGGCACCTAGATCGAAGTATGAGACACCTCAAGCGACCATACTCAGTTGTTCAGTAGCACCCTTTTTCCATTTTCTTGGTGGCTGCCCCACTAAAATGATCTTCCCCAAAAAAAGGTTCCCTGTTTTTCCAGGGTCACTGAACAACTGAGCAGCTTCTCGGCGGAAAAAACAACACTTTTGACCCGTCAGGTTTTCTGAGAAAATTCCACGCTCCAAGGTGATCGCCTTTTCCCAGGTCCCACCGGGGATTCTCCCCCAATTTGGGGGTCCATGTCCTGGCTCTAAAGGCTTCAGAAGTAGTTCCCCTTCTTATGGCTGTTTGCCTTTGTGGGGTCCCTTTGTTTTCCACTAACCAGGCAAAAACTATATATTTTTGCTGGGGTCCCTTTGTTCAGCCAAGAAAGGTGAACCTAAAAATGGACCAGGTCCAAACTGGGGACAAGAAACGGACCCAGTTGACGACTTAGCATTTGCAGCCACTTGCAGGTGCTGGAAAGCGCCTGCCAGATCCTTCGCCAGCTCTTGTCAGCCGCCTCATACAGGCTCTTTTCCACGTTTTCCAGAGGGCGCAAGAAAAGGGGCTGCAGGGTTGTTATATGAACATGTTAAAAGAGAATCCCATGTAAGATGCAAGACATAAAATTTACCGAAACACTGGCACTACACTGCTCAAGTTGTCAATCTTGACGGGTTGAAGCAAGAGACTTGCCTTCTGGGCTGAATGGTCCTTGCAGTTGGCTGACGGCGGTCGTTTTCGAACTTCTTTTGAATTTTGGATCTCATTTTGGGCTCACCAAGTTGGTGAGCAACTGGTGAGCAACTGGTGATTCCAAACAAATTGCAAAACGGTGCCCACGCGCCTGCATTCTCGGGGCGGCTTCGGCAGGGTCTGCAAGGTTGCGAGTTTTGGGCCAAAGACAAAAAGCGGGGGCCTTCTCCTATTTGGCTGGGCTGTTCAAAGACATACCTGTAGTCCCCCTGGCAGAGCTGCACTGCCAAGTCAAACTGGCGCACCTGTGGAGGTCTTTTGAGGTGCTGAAGGGGGGCTCCTGAAATTCTTGGTGACTGCAATTGCAACCTCAACTTCTGGTTGCCACTGGGTGAGTTCTCCTTACCCATCGCATGGGCAGTCCAATCGCCCGAGCCCCCAGAGACTTGATATGAGGTCGTCCTTGGCCGAGGACGGGCTGGGCTCAGAAGTCGCAACCCGCTCATGTTTCGTTAGGCTGTCCAAGGGCAACTCTTCCTGACGTCTCCTGAAACCTCGTATCCTTCCATTTGCTCAAGATGTTTTATTTCCCCCCTGTTGATTTTAAATGGACACTTTCGCTACTTGACATGTTGCTTCATTTCTTCCACACACACACCACACACACACACACCACACACCACACACACACACACACACACACACACGCAATTCCCCCCTAAATGTTTTTCACATTGGACCTTGTTTTTGGGCTCACGGAGCCTTGGGGGAAAACACGCGCGAGTCGTGCGGAAGATTCCGACACGTGCGTTTCCAACGACTCACAGGGCCGTATTCGCATCTGGTCAGACGTGGCTACAATCGGACGTGGCAATAAAAAGTTTTGCTTGTCAGCTATTTGCTTGCAGGACCAAAACGTATTGGCCCACCAATGGGGCCAATCACAGCGTATCCGATTACCCGTCAATGTTCCGGCTTGGGATCCTCAAGGTTTGGGATTTAAAGGATGTTGGCCGTACTGCCTATCGCGGAATCGCTCCCGCAGCCGCTCAGTGGAACGAATTGTTCTCTACAAAACGCAAGTCCATGGAGCTCATGTTGTGCCCCGGCTGCCTACACGAACCCAGCTGCTTAAGCAGAGCTGGATTTTGTCGGGGGACCCCGCTTCGGGGCTGAATCGCAACCATTTTGCCTTCGACTTCGCCAAAAGCCGAAATGGGATGGATATGTTTGTAGTTCTTCCCGGCCCCCAGCACGCAATTTCGAGAGCGTCCAAGTTGCAATGCCCCAGGAAAATCCGGCTGGTGGACGGGCGGGAACACCAACTTATTCGACAAGTCTATTCATCCGGGGTGAAGACGATAGGATTGACTAGTCGGGGGACTTGAATACTTGCAGTGACTCTCCACAAGCCGTCCCTTCCAATTTGCTTAAGGGGCTAATTACGAAAGTCACAAGCTCGTGATTTGAAGAATCGCCAGTCTTTCCGTGCACGCAAATGCTGTCTTGCAACTTGCTTGCCTGCCTGCGCCTGCTTGCTTGCCGCGTGAAGCCAAGGGAAACCGTACCACATCAGATGGATGTCGGCTTGTGCTGGTTGCGCGTTGTTGGATCCTAGGTAGCCTCCTCGCTCCCCCCAAAACGGTGAAAGCCAAAAGTTCGGCGGTGGCCACTGCCGTGGCCCACTTTATGCGGCCATGGCCTTTTCTACCGCTTGCAGGATCTGCGGAGCCAGGCTGCGAAGGAGCCAGACGTCGTCCAAGACAGGCCCGCGACCACCCCTTTCTGACCGCAGGGCCCAGGAAGCAGCCTGCTTCCGGGCAAACCTCAGCAGTTCACGTCCTTTTCTTCCTCTGTGGCGGCCCAGGCCCCAAAACCTCTTCTCCGCTCGGCCTCTCACGGTCGAGGCTCAACGAGTTGCGGTAAGAAGTGGAAAGGGGGTGGCAACCGCCAGGGTGAGATGATGGTCCATCACCCTGCGCAATTGTTTTCAGTTATGCCCAAGGGACCTGGCTTGGCGACCAGCAATGCCAAGATCTTGTGGAGCTTGCCTGCGCTTTGTCGCTTCAAGCGGTGTTTTGCTTCACTAACTTAACCACTGCAGACTCCGCTTTCACTCTTACCACTACCAGCCACGGCCAGGCCTCTTAGACTTGTCTCCGGTGTTTCTTTGTTGGCAAATCAAAGTGCCCAGGGGCCTCATTGCCCAATGAAGGCTACAGTCAAACAGCGCCACACAGTGCCACATGCCTTTTGCAAGGTGCACAAGAAGGAAAACCAGCCGTCATTGCAAAGCTGGCTTTTCACAAAGACAACCGGGCCGGGCCGAGCAGGAGTGCAAAGGTAGACCAAGCTATGGAGGCATGGCAAGGGGCAGCCCGAGACCAGTGCTCCCCCGGCCACTTGTGCTCTAATTTCAAGAAGATCCAGCGCAGCCAAGTGCTGCCGTGTGCCCACGGGCCACACAACAGTTGTGCTGGATCACAAGAGGCAGTCAACAAAGTGATCTGATGAATATACAGGCTTTGCACCGTCATCCTAATCAAGCCTCTGAAGGGGTCCGTAGACTCGTCGAGGACCTTAAAAAATGGATGTGCTTGTCCCTCAAAGTTTTGCAACTCTCCTACAAGCTGTTGCTATTTTGAGCTCTGCTCTACTGGCGAAACTGCCGACTGCGCACTTAGAGCACAATGCGCAAAATAGTCAGCAACGTGTGTGTGTGTGTTGTTTGGTTTCCCTCGTCTTCGTTTGGCTTCACTTAGCTTCTCTTCAGCTGACACGGCAACGTCCCCTTTTGAGGCACCGGTGGCAGGAAAACCCCTTTTTGCGCAGCACTCAATGAAAGGGGCTGTAGTGGTGCGGGTGCCTCAGCAGATAGGGGATGGTGCACATAGACAAGGTGCGCTGGTTCCACGCGCAGGTCACTGGACACAAGGCAAGGGGGCTCGGTCACCAAGAAGCCCTTCCCTCCCCCCTTCTAACGGAGCCGGCGCTACAGCTCCACAGGCTTTCCACATGCCGTATGTCTTTCTTTGCCCGATATACCGTGACTTGGTAGAGCATTTCGTTCCGCTTTGTCACACACAGGGGTGGCATCGGCCTGATACACCCAGGCCTGTTGCTCGGCGCAGAGATCAACGAACTTTTTTTTCCGGGGACCCCCCCCCCACAAATGAAAAGAAGACATACTGTGGTTTTTGTTTTAGGTTACCTTCAAAAAAAGGGCGCCCGGGCTCCGGGAAGCAGGTCCAACCGCCAGTTCCCGAGGTGCCGTGTGGCGATGCTTCTGGCCCACGCAGCGGCGGTGCGGACCTTGTCCAACCTGACGCAGGCACTGCCTCTCGTTTGAGCGCAGCTTTTTGCGCGCACACACGTTGGCATCGTCATAGGACAGCCACTTGGCGCCGCAGCCCAGCTGCGAAGCCGTGCACTTCGTGCACCTTCCAGCGCGGGCCGCGCAAGTGGGGGAGGGAAAGCTCAGCGGACCGGGGTAACCAATCCAACCTTGAGGTTCCGAAGCTGATACGGCGACCCCGGTGATGCCGTCTTGTGTGCTTATGGGTATTCATAGGGGGTAGGGGCAAGGGAAGTTGGTAGTTTCCTTTTCAGGGATTCCCTGCAAGCAAAAAAGGGCCCGTGGCCGCTGGACTTTTGAGACGTCCTTGTCTTGTCAGCCGTGTTCCAAGGTTTGGAAACAGGTCGGTGAATAGTTGTGTTTCGTCTTGTCAGCCGGCTTCATGATAGCATGCCCCCCGGGGAATGATAATCGGTGCTTGTTGCGTGTGTCAATTTCGCGCCGCGAATTGCTCACCTACAGATTGACTACTGCTTAATGCGAAGCCCTTGCAAACCTTCTTCTGTAGAGCAACCTCCTTCGTCAGGCAAAGCCTCAGCTTTCGCCGTCCCCCATGTTTGCGGCGTAGATAATACTCCTATCTTCCTATATCCTGGCTGCATTTCGTTCAGGGTAGGTTCAAAGGGGAAGGGTGACCTTGGGTGACCATCGTCCTTGCCCAGGCAAACCCTCAAATTTTTGGACATCCGCCTCTCTCTCGCGCTGGGTCCAACTGCCCCCACACGTGACATGTGCCACGGTCAAAAGACCCCTTTACTCGGGATGGTCATCTACCTGGTTGTGAGGATCCTCAATGAAAGTTCATGAAAATTGGAAGGAACTTCCGGCCACAGCTACTATTGACAGCTGCTGTTTGACACGATAAGGAATTGGCAAACTGGGAGATGGCAGGGGAATAACAAGTGAAAAAAGGCAGCCCTCTGCAGTTTGGTGAAGGCTTAGCTTGATCGCGACGCCTGGAAGCACTGAGGCCCACCGGCATGGATGTGTACACGTTTCGCAACATGAGTTGTAGGTGCAGCGCCTTCGCAAAGTCAGGTGGGGTTCATGGCAGTCACAACACTTTCGCAAGGGTACAGATCGTGGCAGGCACATCGCTTTCGCAAGGTCACGCACAGATTTCGCGGCAGCCGCAGGATTTCCGCAAGCGCTTTCGCAAAATGAGGTGCACATTTCGTGGCAGGCGCGCAAGGTGAGGCGCAGGTTGCATGGCAGGCGCAGCGCCTTCGCAAGGTCGATCGGTAGACCGATAGATCGATAGATAGATAGGTAGATAGGTACAGACACAGAGGTAGATAGATAGAAAGATGGATACATAGAGCCGGCAGGCAAGTTAATAGATAAATAGACGGATAGAAAGATAGAGAGAAATGCAAATAGAGAGAGGGAGAGGGGTAGAGAAGGAGGTTGACAAAAAGACGGAGAGATAGAACGATAGGTAGATAGAAAGATAGTTAGCGAGATAGGTAGACAATATAAAGAGGGAGGGAGAGAGATAGATAGAGAGAGAGGGGGGCACAGATAGGTGGTAGATAGAGAGACAGATAGCTTGATAGACACATATAGATATAGCGAGAAAGGCTCAGATAGAAAGAATAGATAGGTGGACAACTAGATAGACAGACAGATAGAAAGACAGATCGCTAGGTGGAGAAATAGACAAATGGGTAACTTAGATAGACAGATAGATAGTACATAGACATCTAGATAGATAGATAGATAGATAGATAGATAAACAGATGGATAGATCCAGATTGAGGTTGGCAGACATTTAGATAGGCAGACTGCTAGAGACATAAACAGACAGAGGGAGATAGACAGACTAGAGAGAGAGAATCAAGAGGGAGAGATAGCACGATAGAAAGACGCAGAGACTTAGAAAGAGAGAGAGAATCAAGAGGGAGAGATAGCACGATAGAAAGACGCAGAGACTTAGAAAGAGAGAGAGAGAGAGAAATGAAGAGAGGGAGAGATAGGCGTATAGGTAGATAGATAGATAGATAGATAGAGAGATAATGTAGATAGACAGATAGAGAGAGACAGAAAAAAGGATGAGATAGAAAGGTGGATAGATAGACAAGAGAGATAGACAGACAATTGGAGGAATAGAAAGGTAGAACGATGGATAGGTAGATGGATAGGTAGATAGAGGAGAGACAGAGCTAGGCAGCGCAGCAGGTAGATATAGATAGGATTGTTTGGCGGGTGGAAAAACAGGTAGACGAGAAACAGATAGATAGAGAGAGGCAGATAGACAGACAGATAGGTTGGTAGATAGATAGGTGGATAGATAGATCGGACGATGGAGAGATGAGATAGACAAGTGGATAGAGAGGGAGCTAGATGGACAGATAGACAAAGAGAATAACTACAAGCCCCCTCTAATGGCTGGCCAATTGCCGGCACATCGATTTTGGGCAAGACGATGTGACTTTATGTCTAGGTGACTGCAAAAACAATTTGCTATTAAGTATCACTCATGTGTACTTAATGCAATTTGTGGGATTATACAAGTGACCTTCCTGGGTCCTTTGGGGGGGGGGTTTGCAGGGGAAAGGGGAGGCTGGCAAATTTGAGGTTTGGAGGCAAGTTTGAGGTTTGGAGGGGTTCTTCAAAAGCGTGTCACGGCGTGTCACGGCGTGTCGGGGGGTGGCGAATTGCTGGCACATGTGCGTTGAGCGGTCACTTTTTTGGGATGTGAGCGTGTCACCAGCGTGCCGCCCCTCTTTCAACAACAGTGACTTTTCACTGCACTTTGATGATGGAAAAACATCTAAGTGACTACAAAACCATTTTTGAGCAAGTGCTGGTCAATTGCCGGCACGGGGGGGCCTAATAGGCAGACAGGTAGGTAGATGAATGGATAGTTAGACAGACAGAAAGACGGACAGATAGTCTGCAATCGAAAAGAAAGAACAATGAACGAGCAAAACAATGAAAGAGACAAAGGGAGAAGTAATTAAGACAAATAAAGAAAAAGGGAGGGAAGAAAGAAAGAGAATCAAGAAAGGGCGGAAGGAACGAAAAGAAAGGACAGGAAAGGAAAGGGAAGGAAAGAAAGCAAGAAAGGAAGAAAGACAGACAGAACGATTGAAAGAAAGACGCGATGAAAAGAATGAAAGAACGAAGCAGATAAAACGGTTAAGTCAAACAAGAAGGCCATGGCACACGTCAACCCCGAACGTCCGAGGTTCCCAGGGGCATCTTCGTCGGGGGCAAGTGGGGTGAGGCGAAGATGGAGCGCTTCGGCAGGACAATTGGGGCGGACGGTCACAACAAGCTTGCTAGAGTGTCCAAAGTCTTTTTTTGGAGTGGGTACCCCTGTTTGGATGGGTTTCGACAGAAGCAACACGTAAACCACATAAATTGAGTTGGCGAGTTCATAAGCGCATCGCATGTTAGTATCCCAGATGTGGGCCAAAGTTTGCAGAGCACGAGGTGCCCCCAGAGAGAGGGAGAGAGAGAGAGAGAGAGAGAGAGAGAGAGAGAGAGAGAGAGAGAGAGAAAGGGGGGCTTGGCTCACCCAGGCCTCCTTAGAGAGGCTAACCCGCAAGTTTCAAGCACAGGGGGCTATAGAAATGCTTGGCTCTTTTCCTGTCTAGGAACCTGCAACAGTGGCAACTAATTTGACGGTTTGAACCAAAGGGCTGGCCCAACCCGGTCACTTCCAAAATGCAGCCCGAGTTTTTGTTAATCTTAGCGCCGCCCCCACGCATGTGTTCCCCTTTGTTGTTTGATGTATTTACCTGATTGCCTGTGGCCCTGCGGTAATTGGTATGGCGGGCTTCCAACATGGAGGTCGGAGGGTGGCCGCCTTGACAGCCCCAGAAAGGCTGTCGGAACTTTAGGGGCCTAAGAACTTCGTACGTTCTCAGAGCATTTGCAGGCCCCACACCTGCACACCTTTTGTTTTGGGGGGGTTCTGATCTACAACCTGGCTTAGTTAGTGGCTGAATGATAGTTATATAGTCTTGCCAAAGTCTTTGCAAGCATGTGGGTTTACAATCGGTTTTGAGCCCTGTTTCTAATTCACGGATAGTTAGAAACATCGCCTTGTTGCCCCAAGGCTCTCAGAACCCTGCTGGGAACCACCTCTTAGGTTCTGAGAACCGTTGCGCAAATGTTGGAGTTCTCAAGCCTCCATTCCCACAGATGGACCTGCTTGTTGTTGTGTGTTTCTTGGAGGGGGCGCCTGCCCATTTTGGGGGTTCATATCTTGGGAAAAAAGCATATACACCCCCTACACCACAGACGCAATGCTAGTTTCCTTTTTGTTTTCCTTTGCGATTTACCTGGACGACCATGAAACATGAAGGATAGGAATCCCCGGAAAATACTCTGGTCCTTTGGATCAAGTCGTCCGAAGTCTAAGAGACGCACTGAAACTTTGAGGACACAATCCACCAGTTCATGGTGGTTGTTGGGAAACATTTTACATTTTTGGTTGTGGTTAAGTGGGAAACCCCCACTTAACTGCTAAGATTTAATTTTTTTCTCCCCAAACCCAACGTCAACCAAGAGTTGTTCGTTGTTTATCAACCATTCCGTCTGGCTGGTGGAGATCGGCATGGATTTTGTCCATGACCTCACGTTTTTTTTCCCCCCCTTTTTTTTCCGAGGTGCGAGCAAGTCTTCGGAACCCGTGGGGTGACATTTTGGGAGGGCAGGCTGGGCCAGGGTTAACCGAATCACCGGATCTGACCTTTTAGGGGTGTTTTCCTAGGTCTCAACTCCCGTCTGGGTGGTTTGGGTGGTTTGGAGCGTGGTTTGGTGGTGAAGGAGGCGTTTCCCATTTACCCTCTAAAAGAACAAGAGGTTCAACTCCAAACCACCAATCAAAACCACCGACTAGAAGGAAGCTTAATTTTGGCGACCATTGCTTTTGCATTTTGCGTTTGGGTCCGGCTGGGCAGCTCAGATGTTCCGGGTTACTCCCCATCTTCACGCCACCACCTGAGTCGCAGGAATCAACCACTGGTATCACAGAAGGGGGTCCACATCGAATGGGCCCTTTCCCCCTTACAGTCGTAGCACTCATACAGTGCTGCTTCCTGCTCAGTTGCTGCGCCCTCTTCTCAGCCCAACACACAGAGCTTCTGCAGCGAGCTTTTTCCAAGCAACAACGGGGGGTGGTTGTAACCCAACTCGGAGCAATTCTTCCTTATCAGGCTCCTCAAGTGCTCATGCATAGAATTACGAATGTTTGACCAAGAAGGACCATTATATGCCTTTGAAAAGAACTAGTGAACTGCCAACAAATCCCTGAGCATCAAAAGAAAATAACAACATGATTAGATAAATAGGTGATTGACATGTATGAATACATGAATGAATCGATCAACAGAATACACAAAGACAGAACTAGATAGGAAACTATTCTTTGAACAGTGCTGTGCCCAAAGAAGTTGCCTTGTTGTCATCCGAATGTGGGGCCCTTGGGCGTCCCTTTGGGCTTTCAGCTTCCCTTCAGGCAACACTTGAAGTCTACCTTCAGTGCTGCCCCCAACAAAAGACCCCCCCCCCCAGAACAAAAGGTGCTGCAGATCTAAGATGTGTTTCCTTCAAACCGTGCTGAAGTACAAACTATCAGCACATTGGCCCACAACTTGGGGACCGCCCCGCCATCGGGGGTCAACACTTTCTGCAACCACTACGCTGGCAATGCGCACCCCAGAGCTTGATAGCCCGCCGCTTTGTTTTCTGTGAATATTGTGAGGCCCCCCCCACCTCCGGGGGTTGTGAGCAGGGAGCTTGGATGACTTAAGTATCCGTGTGGTACTGCCAATGCTTAGTTTAGTATTACCAGAACCTAGTTTGTTGTTGCTTAGGCTAAATTTGGTATTGCCAGGACTTGCTCTTGGATTCCCAGTGCTAAGTTGTGTAATGCCTAGTCTAAACTTAGTATTGCCAGGCCTTACTTTTAGATTCCCAGTGGTTACTTTCATATTGCTTTTTAGCATTGCCAAACAGACTTACTCTCAGATTCTCGGTACTTTCTTTAGTATTGCCTGTCTAAATTTCGTATTGCCAGAATTGCCACACCCTAAAAAGCTTGGCCTTGAAGAGCCCCAAAGAGGGGCAACCGGTTTTTTCTCGCCTGTTTGGCCTTGTTTCTTTCAAACATCAAGGGGGCTAAATTTGGTTTGGCCCGCTTGCAAAATGGATTTCCTAGCTCTAAGGCCTTTACCCCTTGAGCTGGGAAGTGCTTGGTTAGGTGAACCGCCCTGTAGACGTAAGCGGCTAAGGATTTAAGTTTGGAGATTTCGTAACCCCCTCCAAAAAGTTGGACATTCAAGCCACCCCCAACACAGTCATATTAAACAGGATCAGGGACTCTTGTGAGCGACCCCCTTTGTGTGACTGCTTGCATCTGCGTGCCCTAGTTTTGCGTAAAGACATGTTCTTACGTTTCATGCATGGTTTGCCTCTTGGGTTGACTTGTTTGGCCCGTTGTTGTTGCCCGGGTGTTATTTTCCGGCGCAACAAACTTGAGACAAACCATGGTACCGAAGCCGCGGACACTTGACATTGTGGCAACCCATGTTTGAACCAGGTGCGACATGATGCGGTGCATGGAAGGGAGCTCTTTGAGCTAGAGGGGTATCCCAACTTGCTTTCTAAAGCGGGGGCCTTTCGAAGCTACCGATCGGGGAGTAAGGGCATAGGGTCTCTTGATGCGGGGTGAGCTGGCGAAAAACGTTTTCTGCCCAAAACGTCTGACTCCCTGAACCCCGAAGAACTCTGAACACTTGGAAATGGAAGAACGCTGTGATGCAACTGCTCCACTCAGGAAGTCAGTGAGAAGACTTCTCAGATCAAATTCGGCTTGACGTTTTGTGTTATTCTTCCTTGGGCTTTGGGAGTCATACATTTATGAGGCATTCTGCGTGTTGTGTCAAGTGTTGCTTGCAGCGTGGCGCTCTCTGCCGTCTGCTTGGCGCGGGTGCTTGGCTTTGCCAATGTGTTGCGTTTCTTGGGGTCATTGTTTGGATCTTTCTTTTCTTAGGGCCCCGAAATGGAGGTTTCCGATTGGCTCCCTTTTGCAAACCCACAATCAACACCCTCGCACAGAGGCACACCTATGTTGACTAGTTTTTTGGTTATTAAAGTCAGAAACTGGGGTTTATTTTTTTTCCTTGTTGGTTATTAGTACGGCTCAGGTTGTTTTTGAGGGTACCCTTTCTTGGAGTGGGTGTTGAGGCGAGTCAAAAGGAAATTAATTGTTTGGTGGCATTCCTATTGTGAGACCCCTCTGGGATGCGGCGGGCTTCTCGACACCCGAGCCTCAGGCCCACCATAAAGAACTGCAGGCAAGTTGCAAGTGGGTCAACTGCAAGGCGGCCATGAGGCAAGGGAAAAGCAAGCAAACCTGGATGTTGCAGTGGTTCAAGCTGAGGATTTTGCTTCAGTGTTTTAGCAGGATGTTTCAATTTCTTTTAGTTGTTGAGTGGCACGCTTTTCCCCCTCTTATGCTCGCCAAAGTCCGAATCATCAACACCAACACTCATTTTTCTGGCCAGCTTCGTTGGCCAATGCTTGCCATGTGGGTCCGCGTGCGTCAGCAACAGTTGCCCAACTCTCGTCCATAGTCTCGTGTCCGAAATCTGGGGCTATATGTCTTGTGGAACACCCCGAGCAAGGTGTGTCGCCGAACGCTTTCCACGCCGGCTGCAACGCATATCCCACCAGATCTTGTTCGGCGCTGGTCACCGTTCTCGAAAGGATTGGTTGGAGAGCATCACGCATCCGGGGACCCTTGGAAATAGTCAGACTGCCGATGAGTTTTCGAGCTCGCCGAGTTGTTGTGGGCGTTAGACGAGCGAAAGCCCATGAGGATGCTCTATGAAGAATGGGTTTTGGCGAACAATGGTGAGTAATTATTTGAAGCTCTTTTCCTGCAGGTTGCCTTAAGCGCTGCCCAGATGAATCAACCCCTGGTGGGAATCCGCTTATCACTTTTTTGGGGCTCGACATCTCCTAGGAAAGGGATCAATTTAACAGGTTAGGTACCGGGAGGTGGGTAGCTCGCTGGCGTTCCTTCTGAGCAGACTTTGGCAAAACCCTTCCTAAACACACTGCCTGGCTTCCTTTGTGCACGTGGCCCTCTGAGCTCCCAGCAAAAGCCATGTCTTAATGTTGACCTACGATTAGTAAATATACCATAAATAATGCTAACCGATTTCCCGAAAACATAATAAATAATATACAATAAATAATGCTAACCGTTTTTTCCCCGGTGAAAAAATATGAAAAGATGACAAGATAATATAAACTAATTCAAAAACACCTTCCCCCCACATGAATGAATGAATGAATCCTCAGTTCCCCAGCTCACAAATAGCTCTTGAATTCCCATTGGGATCCATGCAAAATGCAGATTTTTATTCAGGGTCAGTGCTCCCAACCCTCATCCCCCATGGGATTTGCATGGTTTCATAGTGAATTTATGCAGGGATCATGCAAGAACAACCTGATTTACCATGGGATTTGCATGCTTTTGGCATCTAATCTTTATTCAGGGTCAGTGCTCCCAACCCTCATCCCCCATGGGATTTGTATGGTTTCATAGTGAAATTATCCAAGGATCATGGCAGGGAAACCTGATTTACCATGGGATTTGCATGCTTTTGGCATCTAATCTTTATTCAGGGTCAGTGCTCCAAACCATCATCTCCCACGAGATTTGCATGGTTTCATAGTGAATTTGTCCAGGGATCATGCAAGGGAAACCTGGTTTACCATGGGATTTGCATGCTTTTGGCATCTAATCTTTATTCAGGGTCAGTGCTCCAAACCATCATCCCCCACGAGATTTGCATAGTTTCATAGTGAATTTTGATCCAGGGATCGTTTCATAGTGACTTTATCCAGGGATCATGCAAGAAAAACCTGATTTACCATGGGATTTTCATGCTTTTGGCATCTAATCTTTATTCAGGGCCAGTGCTCCAAACCATCATCCCCACCAGATTTGCATGGTTTCATAGTGAATTTATCCAGGGATCATGCAAGGGAAACCTGATTTACCATGGGATTTGCATGCTTTTGGCATCTAATCTTTATTCAGGGTCAGTGCTCCAAACCATCATCCCCCATGGGACTTGCATGGTTTCATAGTGAATTTATCAAGGGATCATGCAAGAAAAACCTGATTTACTATGGGATTTGCATGCTTCTGCCATGGGATTTGCATGGTTTCATAGTGACTTTATCCAGGGAGCATGCAAGAAAAAACCTGATTTACCATGGGATTTGCATGCTTTTGGCATCTAATGTTTATTCAGGGTCAGTGCTCCCAACCCTCATCCTTCATGGGATTTGCATGGTTTTTGACATTGACCCTGGCAGCAAGGGTACTCCCCATGAACCCTGATGCACTAAATAATAACGAGACCCTGAATAATGCTAACCATTCCCCCATAAAAAAAATCGATATGATCCCTTTATCTTTATTCATGGTCAAGCTTTCCATTCCACTTGGCTCATCCCACACTTGATTCTAAATTTATCCAAAATCCACAAATTTATGGGATCCCTTTCTTTTAAGATTCCTTTTAAAAAAAAACCATCAAAATCAGCACATTGACCCTGGCAGCAAGGGTATCCCCCATGAACCCTGATGCACTAAATAATAGCCAGACCCTGAATAATGTTCACCAGATTCCCCCATAAAAAAAATCGATATGATCCCTTTATCTTTATTCATGGTCAAGCTGTCCATTCCACTTGGCTCATCCCACACTTGATTCTAAATTTATCCAAAATCCACAAATTTATGGGATCCCTTTCTTTTAAGATTCCTGTTTAAAAACCATCAAACTCAACGCATTGACCCTGGCAGCAAGGGTACCCCCCATGAACCCTGATGCACTAAATATTAACCAGACCCTGAATAATGCGAACCAGATTCCCTCTTAAACAAAAATACTGATCCCTCCAATTATCTACATTTGATTCAGCAAGTTCAATCCATGAATCATCGCTCAATGATGACATGGCTGCAACGCTGGCCAAGCTAATGGTCACTGAACCCGAAGGAAATTGATGCTCAACACCTCCTGAAATGCATGCACATCCATGCACAAATCATGAATGTCATGCTGAACCCCGGAGATGCATGCTAACCCATGCAAAATCTAATGGTTTTCATGCTGAATCCCTCTTGAAATGCATGCAAACCCATGTAAACCCTCATGAAATTGATGCTGAACACCTGAAATGAAGGCAAAATCCACGCACGCCCTCATGAATGTCATGCTGAACCCTTTCTAAAATGCATTTCATGCTGAATCCTTCTTGAAATGCATGCTGACCCATGCAAACCCTCATTTAATCCATGCTCAACACATCCTGAAATGCATGCACATCCATGCACACCCTCATGAATGTCATGCAGAATCCCTCCTGAGATGCATGATAGCCCATACAAAATCTAAATGATTTCCATGCTGAACCCTTCTTGAAATGCATGCTAACCCATGCAAACCTCATGAACATGATGCTGAACACCCCTGAAATGAATGCAACATCCATGCACACCCTCATGAACGTTATGCTGAATGCCTCCTGGGATGCATGCTAGCACATGCAAAATCTAATGATTTCCATGCTGAATCCCTCTTGAAATGCATGCTAGCCCATGCCAATCCTCATGAAATTCATGCTGAACACCTCCTGAAATGCATGCAAATCCATGCACACCCTCATGAATGTCATGCTGAATCCTGTCTAAAACGCATGCCAACCCATGTAAGCCTTAATGGATTTCATGTTGAATGCCTCCTGAAATGCATACTAACCAATGCAAACCCTCATGAATGGCATGCTGAATCCTTTCTAAAATGCATGCCATCCCATGCAAATCCTGATGGATTTCATGTTGAATGCCTCCTGAAATGCATACTAACCCATGCAAACTCTCATGGATGTCATGCTAAATCCTTTCTAAAATGCATGCCAACCCATGTAAATCCTAATGGGTTTCATGTTGAATGCCTCCTGAAACGCATGCTAGCCTTGCAATGCGCTTCATGCAAAAGTTGTTGGCCCAATACTACTTTAGAATTTGCACAAAACTAAATTAGAATCCACCCCAAACAAAATAAGAAAAACATGCCCAATACTACTGTTGAACTGGCCAATGCAAACCCTTTTGGAATCCCTCTTGGAATACATGCATGCGCATGCAAACCCTCATGAATTTCCTTCTCAATCCCTCCTGGAATGCCTGCCAGCCCACTCAAACCCTCATGAATTTCCTTCTCAATCCCTCCTAGAATGCAGGCCAGCCCATGCAAACCCTCATGAATTTCCTGCCCAATCCGTCCTGGAATGCATGCCAGCCCACTCAAACGCTCATGAATGTCCTTCTCAATCCCTCCTGGAATGCATGCCAGCCCACTCATGAATTTCCTTCTCAATCCCTCTCATGAATGTCCTTCTCAATCCCTCTTGGAAAACATCCAGCCCATCCAAACCCTCATGAATGTCCTTCTCAACCCCTCGTAGAATGCATGCCAGCAAGCCCTCATGAATTTCCTTCTCAATCCCTCTTGGACAACATCCAGCCCAAGCATGGATGTCCTCAACCCCTCCTAGAATGCATGCCAGCCCATGCCTTCTCAATCCCTCCTGGAATGCATGCCAGCCCACTCAAACGCTCATGAATGTCCTTCTCAATCCCTCCTGGAATGCATGCCAGCCCATGCATCGCAGGCTTCTTTTGCGGGGCGCCAGACATCCGTTTAATTTATTCACCGGAATTTGCTATGCCAAGACGTGACAACACTATGTTTTTGATGGGTCGTAAAGCGATGAGCGAAGGGCCTCCGTTTGGCACAGGGTTTGCGCTGGCCAAGGCCACAGAGTTTCGAAGCACATGTGGTGGCACGCTCCCACTTGCTTCGCGCGACGGGCAACTTTTCGCGCGTGACCGCAGTTGAGATGGCACGCAGAGGGCGTTTGTGAGGAGAGTCGGCTGGGCGTAAGAAAGGAAACAAGGCAGACCAGGGCGAGGGCTAGCGCGTGTCAGTTCACTACACTAGCAGCGCTGCTCCTGCCAGGTGGCTGCAGGAGAAGTGCAAAGATGGGGTCGACTATGGCCACGGTGACCTGGCGGGCTTGCTAGTTTCCAGCCACGAGATCTGTGCAGGGGTGGTTGTTCCAGCTTGGCGTAGTTTGGTTGGCCTTGATGTGGCCGTCGCCTGCATTGGCGTTGTCGCTTCCGGGAAATTGCCGTCTGGTTTGCAGCAAGCCTGGGGCCAGTCAGCCGCTGTTCTTTTCCATTCCTGCGCTTCCGAGCTGACAGCTTGGCTTCGGACAACAGTGCGTCCCCTTTAAGGAAGTTTTGCAATTTTCGCGCATGTTTGATCTTGTTGGGAAGGGGGGCACCTTGAGATCTGCTGAGCCCAGGCCTGTGCGATCAGGAAACCAACACGGGGCCCAGCATTGCGCCGGAGGAGATTGTAGACCATTGGGAAATGGGCAAGCGCCTTTGGCAAATCCAGCCAAGTCTCCTATTGGGATTCCTGCATTTTAGGCCAAAACCTGGCATGACGAATAAGTGTTCACAGGCAATGCATGCATTCACGGGGCTTCTGTATCTTTTGTTGGATGTAGGTTTGTTTGCAATCCGGGCGTTTCACCAGTGCGGGCGACGCAAGAGCCTGGTCAGTGATGCTAGTGTATTTCTTTGGTCACTCGCACATATTGCTTCAGCAACTCTGCTTGCCTGCGGGGTTGAGATTGGCTTGCCCACACGTTCTTGGATTTTATATCCAAAGTTGGTGGCAAATAGGGCGTGCACGGAATAGGATATGTGTGGCTGCTGTTCCTGCGCACGGCCAAACGGTGTTTTGCTTGGCGAACAAGGGAAGGAGCGGGGAGGTTGTGGTGTCCTTGATGTGTTTTCACTCGGCGCTGACAACGTCAGGGCTTGGGGCTTGCGCTCAAGGAGAGGGTTCGCAACGACTTTGCGACACGCCTTCTCAATATTGTTCTTGCAGCTTCTTTTGTTGCAGGTGTAGGCCAAGCCTTTGACGTGGCGAGGGCTCGTGCGTAAGCTGCTTTACCTATTGATTCCAACATATTTGTACCGAGTTGACACGATCAATATGTTCGTGGGCCCGCTTCAGGGAACTTTGACGGGAGCAACGGCGGGCAGTGAAAGAGGAGCGATGCCACCTGAACATGGCCTTAAAATCAAGAGAGGCCGTACCTAGTGAAGTGCCGAGGTTGTTGCTTTTGTTTGCGTATTGTGGAATTTGGCTATCCACTCCAGCTGAGGCACACGCAAGCTGGTCAGCGGTGGGAACAGAAGCAGGCTGAGCCTTGGGCCAACGTGGGCGGGGCCACGTGAGGCACATCCGGACGCACAAAACTCTCACAGAACCAAATAAGGATTTTCCCCGTTCCATAACAACCCTCAAATTCCAAAGTGTATTTTTAGAAAAAAACGTCCTTTATAATAAAGCACCTTATGGAGTTTAGAGCATATTTTGGGAGGAAGCCCTTTTACCCCTTTGGAAG
This sequence comes from Effrenium voratum, assembly GCA_963377175.1. Taxonomy (NCBI): domain Eukaryota; class Dinophyceae; order Suessiales; family Symbiodiniaceae; genus Effrenium; species Effrenium voratum. The sequence continues at coordinate 424,911 of CAUJNA010002724.1, read as the reverse complement.
CCCTTTTCGGCCGCGCGTGCGTACTGAGCACTGCTTTTCGCACACACCTCCTTTCCTGACTGACTACCATGAACGAATAGGATATGAGATCACAAGCTGATGATGTTCGTTGCCACTGATGTTGGAAATCACGGTGCGTGGCGCGTGGAACAATTCCCGTGTCATTTTTCTGCGAGGGGTGCAAAGAATTGCCTTCCTACGCCAAAAACGTGCTTTCTACGCCAAAAAGCGTGTGTTCTACGGAAAGAAACATCCTTGCTATGGGTTGTCTACTGGTTGTTTGCGGTTTGTCTACGCCCCCTGTTTTCCGAAGTAGACATCGGTGGAAATTCGAAAGCACTTTTGCTGGGGTATACTGCTCGTTTTGATTGAAACTTGGCTTGAACCCACTAAAAGTTAGTCACTTTTAGCGGGGGATCTGAAAGCAGACCGGAAACAAGTTGACGTCTTCAGGGCGTTGGTGTGACCTTAAAGTGCCTTCGGGGCTGAGGGAGCAACGCAGGATAGTTCCATCAAAGGTCATGCTGTGGATGGACGAAATCAGTTCGCACCGCCTCAGAAACCATGAGCAACCATTGCTTGGGTGGTGCAGGATTTTTTCCATCCACAGTAGTGCTACAAGTTTCCCCCTATGGCTGACTTGGCTTTTGAAGTACCCTCCCACCAATTAACATGGAATCCGACAGCGGCTCCCCTTTACAAGAAAAATGGTCCAAACCAGAACCCCCCAACAAGCCTCCCGAACGTCAGGTTCCACGTTGGTACGTTGGTGAGGGTACCTCCCTTTTTTCCCTAAAGTTTTTTTGTGAGGGGTTCTATATTCATTTAAAGTGACTCGCCTATTGCCAAGCCATAGCCTGGATGCCTGGCCCGGCTCTCTGGATGGACGGGTTCATTTGTCTCCCTTTGTCTCCCTTCATTTGCCTCCCGGTGTCTCCCAGCCTGGATGCCTGGCACGGCTCTCTGGGTGGACGGGATCATTTGTCTCCCTTTGTCTCTTGTTGTCTCCCAGCCTGGATGCCTGGAAAAGCTCTCTGGGTGGACGGGTTCATTTGTTTCCCTTTGTCTCCCTTCATTTGTCTCTTGTTGTCTCCCAGCCTGGCACAGATCTGGGTGGACGGGTTCATTTGTCTCCCTTTGTCTCCCTTTGTCTCCTCTTGTTGTCTCCCAGCCTGGGTGCCTGGAAAAGCTCTCTGGGTGGACGGGTTCTGTCTCCCTTCATTAGTCTCTTGTTGTCTCCCAGCCTGGGCCTGGCACGGCTCTCCGGCTCTCTGGGTGGACGGGTTCATTTGTTTGTCCCATTTGCCTGGCACGGCTCTCTGGTGGACGGGTTCATTTGTCTCCCTTTGTCTCCCTTCATTTGTCTCTTGTTGTCTCCCAGCCTAGCCTGGATGCCTGGCACGGCTCCGGGTGGACGGGTTCATTTGTCTCCCTTTTTCTCCCTTCATTTGTCTCCCGTTGTTTCTTGCACGGCGCTAGCCGCACGCTAGCAAGGCGCTAGCACAGTGGTCAGCTGTGACCGGTTCCCAGTTACGCCTCAATGCAAGTTTGCTTCCGCTCTCCTCGCATGCAATTGCCGTGGAATGCGATTTGCTGTGCAAACGGGAGACAAAACGGCTGAGGCAAGAAGGCAGGGATGCCTTGTACCGAGCATACGGAAGAATTGGGTTTAGTATTTCCCTGCGAAAGCAAATGCTTTACTGAATCGGTACGAGGAGTCACTACGATAAAGGCACTTTAGAGCGTTCTATCGAGCAACAGATTGCTCAATACGAAAGACACTGTGCAGCTAAGCAAGAAGCGCAATGCTAAGATGAAGCATTGTAAATGCTGGAGACGCATCCGATACTGATAGTATGAGTAGTAGTAGCAGCAGCAGTTGCAGGCTCGCGCGCTTGCAACGTGTTGCAGAATTGCTAGATTGACCGCGCATGAACACTATTTTCCTACTTGGAACATGCATATAAAACACAAGCGTTGTTCAAGGCAGAGCCCAATGGAATAGCGCCTCACAGCCGGCTTCGGGAACTTGATTTATGTGTCGCACAGGCGTGCAGAGAATGTAAACTCCATGTGAACACATGTTTGACAATTGTGTTGCACATGTTTCTCCACATGTGCACACACGTGTGTTCCTCGTTTCTGCGTGCGCATAAATGTGTGAGTTCACATGTGTGTGTGTTCCCTTGTGCACATGCGTGCGTTCACGTGTGCACATGTGTGTTTCCCACGTGTACACATATGTGTGTTCACGTGTGCACACATGTGTGTTTGCGTTCCAGGAGAACACGGTTGTTATCGGATGCACATATTTGTGTGCACGTGTACACATATGCGTGTTCCACGTGTACGCACATGTGTGTTCCACTTGGACACACTGTTTGTGTTTCAAGTGTGTTCCACGTGAACACATTACTATGTGCTAGGTGAACTTTTTTGCATCTGAAAACATTTTTGCTCTCCAGGGGTACACACGTATGTGCTCCAGAAAACGCATGATGGTTTTCGAGGTGCGCACATGTGTGTGTGTGTGCGCTTTAGGTGCACAACTATGTTTGCTCACGCGTGCACATATGCGTGTTCCACGTGTGCACACATGTGGGCTTTAATCGCACACGCGGTGTTCCTGGACACATATTTGTGTTCAGTGGTCTACATATGTGTGTCCCACATGTACACACATGTGTGCTTTAATTGCACGTGTTTGCGTTCCAGGTGAACACACGTGTGTTCCACGTGTACACACATGTGTGTCTGAATTGGGCACGCGTTTCATTGTGTTCCAAGTGAACGCATGTGTGTTCCACCTGAGCACATTAGCGTGTCGGGTGAACACATATGTGTGTTCCAGGCGTACACATGTGTGTGCTTTACAAGAAGCACACGTTGGTGTTCCAGCTCAACACATGTATGCGTGTGCCGCAGGTGAATGTATATGTGTGTGTTCACGGGCACATCTGCGCGTGCCGCGTGTACTGTTTCAGTCGTATACATATGTGTGTTCCACATGTACACACACACACGCACACATGTGTCTGAATTGGGCATGTGTGTCTGAACTGCCCATGTGACCGCGAGCTTGCGCAGCCAGTATTTCTTAATCAGGGGCCCTATTTTTCTCGGGCCCAAGCAAAACGAAAACCGCCCGCTTTGTCAAAGCCCAAAGGCTTTCAACGGATCGGGCCCCGAGGAGTGGTGCCGCTTGAGACGGACACCGGTCTGGAGGGGATTCAAGGACTGCAGCCTCTTTTGTCCATTTTCCTCAGTTGTCCTTCAAAAAATATATGGCCCAAACCTAGGTCCCCCAGTAGTGCCCTTTTACTATTTTGTGTGGGAGGGTTCCCCTACTAACCTCTCTACTGGAGGACCTAGAAACCCCTACAAATCGTGGTTTCTTTCAAAACGATGGTTGAAGAGAATGGGGAAGCAAACCTTAGAACTGCTGCGCTCTTTGCATGGAGTTCTTTCGACTGCATGTAGTGGCACGTTTTTCACCTCCTTTTTGTGAAGGGTTCTCCTCTAAAGATGGACAATCAACAGCGAAACGCAATGGCCTTGCGTGTTTTTGAGCGTTCCCTGTTCACATTCTTTGCATGCTTGTTTCTGTTTTTGTTAGGTGTGTTTGTTGGGGGTGAGGTTTATTTTTGGTGGGTGCTGCAAAAGTCAAGGTTTCTTGCTTGCATGCCTGGATTTAACGAGCCTTGCTCTTTTTTTCAATGAGTCCTGCTTTTATGTCGTGATTTTTGTGGGGATGTGATGCCGCATAGGGTCTTTTTGCCATGTGATGGATGGCCAGTGTTTGCTGCTGTTTAGCAGTTTGTATTTTTGTGACGGTTCTGTCCAATTTTTGTCGGGGCTGCAAAAAGTTCAAGATTTGGACAGGAGGCGTGTTTTGCTTGGGGGAATGTCAGCCAGGGTGGGTTGCAACATGAACTTAGAAGCCACCGATCATTGGTTTTCACCCCTTAGGGAAGACCAAAGAAGGCTGTTTACGCAACTTAAGATGTTTGAGCAAGGGGTTGGCCCAAACCTGATTTGAAAGGCTGTTCTATAAGTCCATATATGAAGCCAAGGCCAATTTTGGACTCTTTGGGGCTGGTGTGCAATTTTTTCAGGCGTGAAAGTCGACCTTCTCTTCTCGTCACGCGCTTACGATCCATCTGCGCGGGCAGACAGCCGCAGCTGTTGTGTGACAACTCTAAAATGAAAAAGATGTGAAAGAGGCCAAAGGTGAAAAATGCAATCCAGAATTGTTTTGGTTTCAATCCCAAGACAGCAGCAACGTTGCTCAAGAGCCAACCCTTAATTGACCCATAAGCGCAACGGGGTTCGCACCAGGGGTTCATTTGTGGAGACACACATTCAGCCTTTAAACCAGGGGGGTCATACTGTGGATGAACGAAATTTTGCACCACTTTGAAACCATGGGAATCATACTTCCAGGGTTTGTTAGGTGGTGCGAGATGGATTTCGTCCATCCACAGTACCGCTTCAAACAAAAAGATGTACAAGTTTAGGAGCTGTTGAGCCCCTAATAAGAACTCCAGGCATTGGGTGAACCAACATGGCGCGTCTTTTTGTTGGGGATCGACTCAAATTCCAGGGGTTGATTCCTTGTCCATTCTTTTCAATCATCGTTCTTTTCAAAAACCTGCCGTTTTCCCCGGGTTTCTGGAGGTTTTCTGGAAAGAAGGATCCCTGGAAAGAATGGGGAAGGAACCCCTAGAAAAATAGCTGCGGGTGAAATCCACAAGCAAGGGGCCCCCGCAAGTAAAGACACCCCCTCATGGCAATCAACAACCATTGTTCAGACCTCCTTTCGGCTTCCAAACAATACCAGAGTAACACATATATGGCTCTGGCTCAAGGGCCCCTGGGTTAGCATTGTGCCCATCTCCGGGAATTGCAAAGCATAGAATCCGAAAAGACCCTCAAATGGATATTAAAAGTTGATGGTTTTGTTCCAGGCATGCACTTCCCCCCCCCTCAAAAAACATAGAAATGAAAATACACGCCGAAAAGGAAAGCAACACTACCACTTGGCAGAGTCTTGCGGCTTGATTTGGACGAATGGCAATATTTGCAACGGGTTCGGCCGTTCGGCCCGGGTTTCGAAACCCGGGCCCGGCGTTGGGTTCCAGGACTGCTTTCACCTCTGCCAGTTTCGGTTCCGCGACTGCGGGCAGCTGCCGGTCGGCAAGTGCCGTTCCAAAGCCGTCTTGCTGAGAAGCGTCCCTTTTTAGCTTTGGTTAGACATAACTTCCATTTGCGTCTCAGAATATGTCTTATTTTTCCCTGTTGGTGTTAAAGGGAATCCATCACTACTGAAACTGTGTGTATTTTTAGCAGACTTAAGCAAATGGAGAGTTTGGTTAGAAATGGATGGGTTCCACTGGCTCAGATTGGCTTTATGACCCATCTACTTTACAGAAAGGACACCACTGGTCTTGCTGGTTGCCAGTCAGTTGTCATCGAATCGACCTGACATGAGCTGAAATTGTTCTCCAATTTTCGGAACAATTTTTTGCGACCCCAAAAGGTCGCCTTTTGTCGGGCCCTTTTTCTGGACAAGTGAGGTAGGGAATGAACAGGAGTGAGCCGATGGATCAATTGGGAAGCTAGGGCCGATTTCGGGTGATCAGGGGAAACCCGGAAAGAAATGAATGCAGGGTGCGGCTCCAGAATGAAGCAGCGTTTTCAATTCATGTTTGGAGGTCGGGCAGGTTGCCACTTCTTCTTTTTTCGGGTGAATTCCTTGAGCAGCTTGCGCAATCCAAACCACTGATCACCGGAGAACCTTTCCAGCCGGGGGTGAAGGCAGGAAAGTTCAGCCAATTGATGTTTTGCTCAGAGCCATCAAGTTGCGCTTGTCGGAAGCACTAATTACGAGGTACTCGCATCATGTTGCGAATGTGTTGCAAATTGATCTGCGCAAGTTTCATACTCTTCGCTTAGCGCAAGTCACGGGTCACAAATTGCAATCACCTGAAGGGGTGCGCCAGGCTCGACTGCAAAGTCTGCAGCATGACCCCTTTCGAATGCGATGGCATTCGGAACAATCAGAGCTACGAGACTTGGTGTCGGAAAACTGCGGCTTTATGGGCGACGGGGCGGGACCCATGCTCTCTACCTTTCTTTCAGATGCCCCTTTAAGGGGGAACCCTCTTGGCATTTGGAAACCAAGAAGGAAACCAAGAAGGAAACTTTGTTTGAAAACACCCTTCTAAGGATCCTTTGTGACTGTGTCCTGGTAGTGGGTTCGGGTGCCCTGAGTTTGTGGGGCTGCCATTAGAATCACATGCCAAACCTATGTGTTGTTTTGGCCGGGGATTGGCAATGGACTGAAACTTCCTCTCTTCTGTATGGCTAGCTGGTTGGATCTTTGGACGTCAACTTGTTTGGAAACAGTGAGTTCTCCATTGGACCCACAAGAAAATAAGCTTTTTGCAGACGGGTCAACAGCAACCAAGTCTTTTTGTCTTTGGGCGGGGTATGGGGCGGGGCGATTTTGAACTCCCGCCGATTTTCACCGGGTCGATTTGAATCCCAGGTGAGAGGTGAGCGCTGTCATATTGTGAGACTTGACACTCAGATGCAACCCATCCTCAGATGGTGTCCACTACACGGACACGAACACCAGGTATATAATCGCTATGTGTCAACCCGCCACTTCTTGAATGTTTGTTAAAGACAAAGCAAGTGGTTAGTAACCTAGGTGAAATATATCCTACTTATTATTGTTCCCGTGCTGTTCGCAAATCCAAGATCCAAGTTGCTGCAGCGAAGGGGAAGCTTTCCAGCGTTTGTCTGAGGACCAGTCCGACAAAGTAGACTGGAGTGTAGCCCCTGTCAGGCGGGGTTATCCATCGCGGGGTGCAAGAGTTTCGTCGGATTGGTTTCGTGAGATCACGGATTCGGGGAACCCATTTTGGCCTCTCACCCGGGGATCCACTTCTGAAAGTTTTGGAAACGTGATTTCCTTGCAGATCGTTTCGGAAAGCCGACACGTATTGAGCATAAACGAAGGTCAGAACAAGCATTGTAGAAAACTCTTTTTTAGCCCCCATGTTTGCATACCAAGCATTTCCTTGAGGGTGTTCCGGAAATTGTATTTAGCACCCAGAACTCCCCAAGCAAACACCCCCAACCATTGGGGTGGGCATTGGTTGTTGCGGCACGCCTTTTGCGGGATACCAAGGGAGTCCCCTTTGAAGTGATGCAGTAGTTATTTGCATAGGGATCTCAGTTTGGCATCACAGATTTGGGGGATTTCTGGCAAGGTCCCAGTTTATCGCAAATTTTGGGAGATTTCGACGTGGCCAGGAACCACTCCTTCTTCGACGCGTGCGTCTTTGGGTGCCAGAGCTATGTACGCTTCAAGAGCGCCGAGGAGGGTGCCGGGCCTGCGTGCCAGGCGCGGAGATGGGTCCGGCAACCCTCCGGCATGCAACCCTTGCAATGGGGCATATATATATATATATTTCTATGTATATTAAAAAAGAAAAATGAAAACGGGCTTTCATTAACTCACAGCCAATGCAAAGACACAAGCATGCAAGCCTCCAATTCAATCACCACCCTCTGGCAAATTTTAAGGGGCAATATCCATACGGAAGCAACACATGCCCGGCATGCAGGTACAAGAGCAACAACACGTGCAACTTAGTTTACGAGTTCACCGATTCGGAGAGGGTTTTGCCAATCAGATGCAACAAGTTTTTATTGGAAGAGCGGCTCCGAGTTCAGAAAGCGATTTTTTGACCTTGACCCAAACCCGGAATCGACGCCAAGCAGAAATGCGTCCAGCTTTTTCAATAATGGTGGTAATTTGTTGAATGGGAGGTAATCTGTTGAAGAGAAATGGTTCCAACCCATTGAGCATGGTTGCTCAGTGGACAAAGCTCGCGTTCAATTGGAATTTCCCGTCAGGCGCCTGGCAACTCAAAAGTTGATTTTCCGGATCTCAGGCAACCCTTCCAAATATCCGCTGGAACTCATGGATATGCTGGTCATTAGTTTGATTCTGTTTCTGGCTTAAAGTCAGAAAATGGAATCAGCGGTTTGCGTTTAAGCCACCACTGAATGGCGGGTGACTTTGGTAAAATAATGAGGCCAGTATGGACACTGCAATGTAGCGGGGTCCTTGGATTTCTGAACGGACCAATCGGAGGACAGTTGGGAAGCGTTGGCCATCCCTCCCCAGCCAGGTTTTGGCTTGGATCACGAGTTTTCTCATCCACAAATAGACTCCGAAGCCGGACATTCGGTTTCCTTGTCACCCCAACTTAGGAGCCCACATGTTATGTCACCTTTGGAGGGTCAACGGACACCACAAGGGCATTGATATTCGGTGATTTGTTTTGACAGACTCATGACTTCCGCTGGTTTGGTTTGTTTGCTCAGGGAAATGGATTCCTGCCAGTGAACATGCATCCCTATGGGGTCATCTAGAAGCGTGAAGCGGTGTTCGGTTCTCTGCTCCATGTGGGATTTGTTATTTCCCAACGGCTGGTTTACCAGGAAAGCAGCTTCCCCGCAATTGGTGGTTTCGACGTTAGGGGCTACCTTCCCCATTTGGTTTTGCCAGGAACTGGAATTCAGTTCCCAAACCAATCCAAACCACCAGGCATCCCCTTCGCTTTTTAGCCTTTTAGTGTTTAGTGGTAGTTTCCATTTAACCCACTAAAAGTTAGTCACTCGCGGGGGATCTGAGGGCAGCCCAATGAAGGGGAGGCTGACAAACAGTCACTGGCAAACGGACGCCTCAGGAGGGCTCGCCGCTGATGCAGCACCGCACCCAACTCGAGCGTGGATCGGCGTAGGCTTAGATGGTCGCCGTAGAGTCGCTACAGGGGGGATATGGATTCTCGTCAACAAGGCTGTGACTTCCATTTGCTTAAAATATTTTCCCTTGTTGGTCTTAAAAGGACTTTCTCACTACTGGAAATATATATATATATATATATTTTTCCAGGGGTCTTAACCAAATGGAAGGTGAGGGCCTTGGAGTTGCAAGGTGAGCGTTTTGATAAACTACAAGGCCATACAAGGCCCCTTTGTCTGTTGGCCGTTCAGCAGCCTCGATACGCGGACCCCGTGCGGTAAAAGGCCGCCAGCAGCGTGCCAAATCGAGCAGAGTGCTTGGACTTGGTCGGGTGGGTGGTGTGTTGATCTCTTTGCTAAGTATGAACCAGAATCAAACATATCGTGCGTTGGTCTGCACCAATAAAACCGAGGTAGGCAAGTGATGGTCGACATAGTCTTCAGCAGGGGGGCATGCTCAGTACCCAAAACCCTACATACCAACCAACAGTGTCCACCTAGTTCAACTGCACGCCCTGCAGGTTGCAAAGCTGAAGCTGGACACAGCCCTGCAGGTCGCCAACTTCCACGGCCCCAACCGTCAGCCCAAACCACACATCAGCAGCCATAGGTGTCCTTTTTGGTCATCATCACAAGCACAGCCCTGAGGTTGCGGGAGTCGACTGCTCTCTGCGTGCTTCTCTGAAAACCGTGGTCGCTTCCTTTTCTGCAAGTTGCTTGAGATGTTGCGTTGTTTCCCGCTGTTGGCGTTCAAGGGAATCACTCCTGATTTTCCCAGGGGGCACAAGCAGATGCATGTTGTGGTTTCTCTTCTTGGGTGTTCGGTTAAGTTAGCCAGTGGTTAACCTGGGTGAAAACCTACCCATCTTTGTCCCAGTTTAGCCTGGCTGCAACTCGGTTATGACCTAGGCTGCCAACCACTTGACTTGGAACCTCTTGCTGTAGCCTCTCAAAACCTTGCGATCGCCAGGACTTAGGGCCTTTGATAGAGCCCGAGGCAGGCAGTCATGTCGAAACGGTTGCTTCCCAGATCCGGGCTCCTTTGGAGGGATGTCTTGAAATCAACTGCCCCAGCCCCAAAGAGGGTGCCCTAGTTCTTCCTGGAAATCCTCTGGAGCCTGTTAGTTGCTTCGTTTTGTTTGCGTGTTGGCTTTATGAACCTACCACAGCAAGGTGCCATTGCCATCCTTGGGGGGCCCACTGGCGGGGCATTCAGGATGTCATCCATCCCTGGCCAAGTAATTGGCAAACAGTTGTCAAGCAATTGTCCAACACCAACCCAGATTTTAGCGGGTTAGCGTGGTGATTTGTCTCGCCGGCAGAGGCGTTCACAGTTTGGCAACCCGAGTTAAGTCATCCCAGGAAAAATCCAAGGCAATGGTGCGAAGGACGAATCCAAATGCCTAGGCCCCCATCCTCAGAGTTCTTCACATTGGCCCCTTTTGGGTCCAAGATCACTTTGGGTTGCCCTTTCATGAAGTTTGTTGAAAACACTGCGAGTCTCTTGCTTGTTTTGGGAGCGCGGCGGTCAAACAGGACCCCAGCTCTTACCAGCCAACTTAAGGGGTCTCAGCCGCCATTTGTTTGGATAGGGCAGGCCATGGCAGGCCAAAATATGAAGCAGAATCTGGACATTTTGCGCAAGGGTGTCTGTCTTTTTGTGAGGTTGCAATGTTTTTTTTGGTGGTTTCGAAGGGACACCAAAAGGAACACCATTTTGCTTGGTGGTTCTGTAACTTTGTAGCTTTTTTAGGGTTTGCAGTCTCCATTTAATCCACAAGTTGTTCACAGTTGTTCACTTTTAGGAGGGGATCAGAAAACGGAGAGCCCAGTTTGGTGTGCCCCCTACAAAAAGACGAGCCAATCATATGTCTGGTGTCGGGCCACCGCCAGGTATGTGTCAGCCAAGTGGCGCGCCAGCCAAGTCGCGGTTCTCCGCTTTTTCACGGCGGCAGGTGCGAAGTAGGTAGTTCCACTGGTTGAGATTGTTTGTCTTGTTCCATGTGCTGGGGAAACCCATCGATTTTTCCCAAGGGCCACCTATGAGCAACGGGCGCTTCACCGGTGTAGTTCTCTCTTTAAGGTGTGTAAGCGTCTTCTGTTCGGTTTTGCAAACAGCGTCCTGGCTGCTTTTTCGAGCGCTGGATCCAACAAAAACGGCAAGTGCAAACTGGACTCATCAGTGCGAACAGGTGGGCCGCAACGAAAACATGTTGGTAAGTGAAGGTTGGTAAGGGTCATTGCCAGCCATAAATAGGTGCGGACGACCTGGTTGTTGGGCAGACTGTTTTCATACGAGGTGTTGGTTTTGACTGAGGTGTTCAACGGTCATCAGTGTTTGTCAGTGGCGCTGTGGAGCCCATTCATCGAAAGGTATAGACTGAGCTTCCTTTCACAGGGATGTTTCCCCGGTGTCTTTCGGGGGACTGGTTTTGGCCGGGGATGGTCTTTTGGTTCTTTGGAAGTTCCAGGGACCCACACTGGTCAGCAAGGGGGCATCTGCAAAAAAATCCGAGCTCACCCGCCCACATGAAAGGAGCGGGTCCTTGACCTGGGCTGTTCAAAGGCAATCCTTTGAGCCGCGCAATGATCTAAGGGTTTGTGTATTACACCCTGGGATTACACCTGGGAAATTACTAATTTCGGCATATTTCCGGATAAATAGCTGTGATACTTTGAGCCATGTTGGAGCATTTCCCAAGGATGTGTAATCCCAGGCTGTAATAAAACAGCCATCTACGAAAGGGTTTGGTCCTCTTGGTAGTGGCTTTTCAATATGGGTTATGGAGTAGAATTGGCCGACGCTCCATTTTGACAGATTCCGGTTTGTTTGCTAGGGATCCCGGGTTAAAGCCAGAGACCATTGGGCATGTCAGTGGCTCCGCTGATCATTGCAACCCAACAGCAGCCTAAAAATATTGCATCACCCAAGGATTGCATAAGGTTGGCAGCGAATCTGCAGGCGAGCACCCCCGCTCTTTGGGAAGATCATATAGCACGCTTCGCAGATTCGCAACTACCCTTTTTCTTTTACCACCTGGCAGCAAAAAGAACAAAGCTTCACGAGATGAAAGGGCACTTTGAAATGGACCAAGGTTGGAATTGCCCTGGATTTGTTGGGATATCACCTCTTCTTGAGGGTTTGAACACGACCTTACAAACCTACCCCGGATTTGGGAGTGTCCCCAGATGATACGCTAGGTCGAGAAGCAGTCTCAGAACCTTTCCATGTCCTTAATGGAAGACGGTCAAAGGCTGAATGACGTCCCAATTTTTATCCAACCGCTGGTTTATGGTTTCTTTCTTCAGACAGCTCCCAAGACGTCCAAAATGGCAATGGGTTAGTATATGGACCTATACAATCCGGGCTGCCATCACCTTAGGCCTAGGAAAGAGAATATGTACGGATATTCGTTTTTGTTTCGTTCAGGTTGCAAGGTGAAATGGAGCGGACCTGAGAGGGATGTGTTCATGTAAAACGAGGCCCCCTGAAACTCAATTCAGCGTGGCTGGGGCAATGAAGTGGCCCAGTCATTGCAATCGACTCGTGAGACACAACTCGTGCGGCAAAATGGATATGGATACATTGAACTACCCCAGGGTACAATTGAACCACCACGTATAAGCACAAACATCTCGCGAACTGTCAGGGGTACCAACTGCTGGTTCATCACCCAAAAAAAGAAGCAGAATAATATCTCTAATAATATTGCTGTGTATGTATATTTAAACCAAAAGAAAAAGGGGGAAAACACACCAAACAAAAAAAACGAGCGGTGCCAGTTGCTTTCACCTACCCCTGCGGCGTCTGAGGCGCCGCCGGCCAGCGAGCCAGAGCGGCAAGACTCGAGGCCCACACGCTGGGTGGGTGGGCGGGTTGGCGGGTTGGCGCGCGGAGTGACGCCGAGGTGCCCAAAACCACTTTGCCATTTTAGTGGGTACACACACACCTTCCGTTTGCTGAAAAGAGCAAATAAACATATTTGTTTGAAGAAACAAGAACAAACATCTCCTAGGTTTTAAGAGAGAGAGAGAGAGAGAGAGAGAGAGCTTCCATTTGCTTAAGAATATATTTGTGTTTTTTCCCCTTGATGGTTTTAAAAGGAATTTATCACTACTGGAAATGTCTTTTTTTTTTTTTTTTAAAAAAAAAAAAAATATTTTCCAGGGGTCTTAACCAAATGGAAGTCTTTAGTGGGTACACACACACACCTGTTTGGCTTTTCCAAGGGCAAGCTGAAAGGGGATTTGTTTGTATTTTATGGATTTGTCTGGCCAAATAAGTGTAGAATACCTTAAACTCCAAAGAGCACTTCGCTTGCTTGCCTGTTGTGGGGTCTGGCAAAAGTCCCAACTTGCGTTTGGCCGTAACTTCTTGTGGTGTATTTGTTGTTGCTTCTTCTGAAGCCAAGACCTAAAAGTATATCAGAGCCTCCCGACTTTGTGCACATTTAATCCCACACCTTGGTTCCCCGGGAGCCTGGACGAGCTCCGGCCACCGACTTTCAGCGAATCGACTCGAAATGACCTGAAAAAGGGTTTTCTGGTTTGGTCCATGTTTCCTTTGGTGCATTTTGCCAAGGGATGTAAGGACTTTAGCTTTTTGTCAACTGGGCTTTCCGTATTAAACCACGAAAAGTGAAAACTTTTAGCCGAGCAGATTTCGCCACCGAGCTTCGTGGCGCGCTTTGGGCGATCATCTTTTTCCAGATCCTGAGTGAGCGTTCCTTTCAAAACTTTCAAAAGGGACTGGGTGGGTGAGGGAAGTGCGCCGTCCAATGGATGTGTCTGGGGGCTTTTAGGGGGATCCTCGAAAGCATTTTTTCTTGTGACTGGCCTCTTCTGTTTCAAGTTCTTTTCCACTTATATCCAAAAGTTTATCCAAAGGAAGGGCCGATCGATTTGGTCTGTGGGCAGGTTCAAGCCCAGGGTTTGATTGTGAAGTCTTCCTTTGCCCTACAGGAATGAGAAATGGAGTGATCCCTATAAACCATCCCCTATTGGTCTCTTAGAAAGGTCCCGATAGAGGAGCATTCCCGCTCATTCCCCGCTGAGCACCAGCAAGAAAATGGGTAGTTTCCCTTTGGATTACATGGGAAGCCAGTTGGGGAACCACTCATATTTTTCCAAACTGTGCGGAAACTCAAAACCCGCAAGTTCTTTCGGGATGTTTCGTCAGGAAGGCCGCGGATCCAACCGCGGCCGGCCATCCAAACGCGGCCGGAAGCCCGTCCACGGGGCCGACCGAGCCTGGTGCGGCAGGCGCTCTTGTTCTGTGTTTTGTTTTGTTTTCTTTGCGGGGCCGTGCGGGTTTTTGGGGCATTTGTTGGTGCTTTCACCCCCCCGGGTCGATGATAATTTTTCATCCACTTGCCGCTTGTCCCGCCAGGCACGGACTCCCCCGCCACGGAGGCGAGTTGCGTTTTGTTTTTTGGGGGGTCCTGGGCCCGAGATGTTTCGCTTGTTTGGTTCCCGTTTGGGGGTTGGTTTTTGGACAAGGGGTCCCTCAACGTCCTTGTTTGGAACCTGCAAAAGCGGCGGTCGTTTCAGGGGACACCACCTGTAAATTGAAGCTTGATTTGTGCAGTGACGCCTGACCGGGAAGTCGTCTTTTTTAGGACCACTTCGGTGTCCATTGGTTTGGATGGGATTTCAAAAGGAAATTCCTGTTAACATCACCAATCCACACCTTCAAGGTTCACGCAACATGCCCACAAAAAAGAATGCAACCCAACAAAACCCTGAAGGTTCCAATTCCAGGCTTCCATTTGCCGAAAACGAATACCTTCTATTTTCCCTGGCTGGTTTTAAAAGGATTTTTTCACTACTGGGGGATTTTTTCCAGGGGCCTTAGCCAAATGGAAGCGCGCGCGGCCAGGCGAGATCCCAAGCCACGCGGCTCCCGACCCGTGAGCCCACCCGCGAGGTTGATGAGCCCAAGGCGGGAACCGGACGTCTTCCTCTTGGACCTGAAATGACCCCAAGAAAAAGGAGAAAAACGAAGAACCGCCGGCTTCTTCTTGCAAGGCCAGCTCAAGGCAAAAGCAACAAAACATGATGCAACAACTATGCGACCTCTGATTGGGAGCCCAAAAATGGCTTCCATTTGCTGAAGAGACTATTTTTGTTATTTTCCCCTGTTGGCTTTAAAGGGAATCGACCACTAGTGGAAACAGTTTCATTTTTTCCTGGGGACTTAAGCGAATGGGAAAATCACATTTTCCCTTTTTTGGGGTTCCCATGTCGGCAGAAGGCGGTCGCCTTTTTTTGTGGAAATCACGGTGACGGACTCCTGCGGGTCCCCGAGATTTCCCCATAACTTTAAGCAGAAACTTGGTGGCTCCCATCCCCTTAGCATTTTAGACTTTTAGTGTCTAGGTGGGGGTTTCCAGTTGAGCACTAACAGTAAAAAGAAACGAGAAGCCTCCTTTATAGAGGTTGCTTCTAATTTCACCCTCAGGACTCGGCTCAAATAGTTAGCTTCTATCCTCTCGGTCTCTATGCTTGAGTTTCATCACCCTTAGACTCACACCTTTCTGTTCGGATGCCACTCCCCTCCCTCTCAATTATTTCAGGGATCTTTGCTATGGTTTCTTTATTAGTTTAATCCTCAGTCAACCCCTTTTCAGTTCTCCTCACTCTACCTCCTCGCTGTACTATTTACTCTTATTATCCTTTCGTGTTTCACTTTCAAGGTCTCACGTCCGTTTTCCGAGTGATCTTATTGTCTTGCTTGAGAATGCGTCCTGCGACTCCCCTTTGTGCACTGCACATTTTCTGTTTGTGCTATCGTTTTGGCTCAGTTCTCTCGGCACCGGGCATGTCCTTTTCAAATCAGAATGCTTATTTTCAATTATTCGTGAGCTAGTTCCAGGAGGAACCTGTGACTTTCTGTGATTTGGGTGGCCTCTCCAGCCATGGTTTCTGGGGCTTTCGACCTGGATGATGACGCCATTTTGGCGCAATTGAGCAGTGAGCCGGGCCTGCTCATGGGTGACGATACCGGCAGGCAACAGCCCGATGCGCCGGCCGGGGTCTCGGCAGAGTATGAGCAACTCACTCTGGGAGGGCAGCTACTATCGAAGAACTACGGCACTGGCAAGAGTCCGCTCACTGCGGACTTCTTTACAGAAGCCCGTCAAGCCTCCGCACTTTTGTTCAATCCAGACAACTGCACGGACATGACCATTCGGCCACAGATGGTCCACATTTTGCATCGTGCAAACCTTGCAAAGGACTCAACGGGGTGGCCGACAACTGTGCGTCGATGGAGTCCGCCATTTGGCGGCGGTCGGACACGGCCTAGGGGCCCTTACTACGATCTTCTCGGGGTGGTGTGACAACGTCGAAAAGGCGTCATCTGGCGTTCTCGCCTCGAGCGACCTCTCCTCCTTCCTCAAGCCATTCGCGTCCGACAAGTTGATGCGCATTCCGGACCCCGTCGTCAGTTCATCTCTGACGCGAGCACAACCCGGCGGTCTATGGCGGCAGCGTTCGGGACCATTCTGGCCTCCTGCCCCGAGCTCAACGAGATGAGACCCATCAGTGCGAACTCCCTGACCATCCAGATCAACCGCACACATCTCTACACTCGATCGAATCAAAGACCACCGTGGGTGGGAGGAATCGTTCAACACCGGGTTGACGGAGTGCTCGGTGGCACGCCTCCAGCTATGCACTCGACATCTCGGAGTACGTACACATTGCTCCCATCGCCCTGGATTACATTCCTTCTCAACGAGCTTCTGCGTGACTTGCTCGCCTAAGTGAGGCTTCGCTCCGCTACCACTTCCTGTAGCACATTCGGCTCTCGGTCCAAACTTTGCCGTAGCCAAAAAATATTCTGCCCACGGTCAGCCTCACCCAGGAGGCAAAGGAACTCACTCAGGAGGTATTCACCTCCTTCATCACTCGGCTCGCGTCTACATCGGCAGCCATGACCTCGGCGGTCGGAGATCTCTTCTCTGTGGCTCGTACGTCATCCATGGTGGCGGAAGTCGGTGCGGATCATGTCGCAAAGGGCCACAAGGGGCTGGGTTGAGATGGACTCAGTGTCCAAGACACCGAGAACTCCTTGGCGCACCAAGCGGCCGGCGTCATCCGCCTGCATGGCGTCAATCGCGAGCGCCTCGAGAGAGGCGTCCAAGTTGAGAGCCGCCTGGGTCAGCACAGACGCGACGAATCCGTCTGGGCGACTGGCAGCAAAGGGCGCCAAGCCACACTCCCTGACGGGAGTCGCAAGCCACTCCCTCCGAGGTTTGATGGAATCGAACCTTTGGTCACCAACTCGGAAGCCTGCTTTGCCCAGCCATCTCTCAGCATTCAGGTGCTCACTGGCATTCTTGGCGACATCTTGCCGGGCGCTAGCAACTCCCGGAAATTTCCTCATGAAGACGAGACTTACGGCGGGTGAACTTGCCGCGGTTCTGCGCGCGGAGGTTGTCATGAACGCAAATCCCACGGAGCGATCCCGTCACGGCCTACGGGCTTTGCCGTTCATCACGGCACTGTCGAACCAACCAAGCATTGAAACATCTCGGATGCACAACCCCGGCCAGATGGCAGCACCTCTCTCCGCCTTTACTGACGTGGTGGCAAGGAGGTTCTGCCCCGTCAAGTTTCAAATCTTGTCTCCATCAAGATCGAAAACCTTGGTTGTCTGTCGATTCTCATCTCAGAGTCTGTCGATTCTCACCTCAGAGACACTGACTGGCGGTGGCACCCCATCCAATGTCCAACACCTGCCACGGATGCCAACGCCTTCTGGTGGCTCGGCCCCGGAGAGCACAAGCTGTACGAGTCCGACGAGGTCACCAGACTGACAAAAAGGGAAAGCGGTTTGTCTTGCAGTGCCCGCAATCGACTGTGTGGACAGACATTGCACTTGCAATTCATTCACAGTGGTTGAACAAAGGCGACAATTGTCCAATTTTCTTGACAGGGGTCAGATTCATGGACAATGGTTTAGTAGTCGATGGCAGTTCGGTACATGTACTGAAAACCCAGGATAGCAATCTGAACATGCAGTTGATGAGCCTGCTGGTACGGCTTAAACGTAATTGCCGCCGCAATTTTAGGAAGCTGGCTCGTATATCATCTCAAATCTAAAACTGCAACCAGGCCAATAATCTATGTCGACAACTTTGAAATCACGACCAACTCAGTCGCGCAGGTGAAGGAATCCATCGAGGTGATGTCAAAACTTTGTAAGGTGTGCCACGTCAAATTGGACACGCAAAAATCATGGGTCTGGTCCGCCAAAAGCATGAAACATGATAATCAGGACACTTTTCCTGTCACTAACGCCGCTCGTGACCTGGGAGGCCACATGAGATATAGGAAAAGCGTCCGACATGGCATTGTAGCTGAACGACTCAAGGAACTTGTCCGACGTGCGCAAAAACTTGAAGGGCTACCTATTGAACCCTCTCCATAAAGCCCATCTACTTGCAAGCAATGCGTTTGCTGCTGGCTTTTATGGAAGCGAAATAATTTACATTGGCAAACAACAAGTTTGTAAGACACGGACTGCTTCGGTGAATGCTTTGTTCCGATCTCATCATAGAGTGAACCCCAAGATAGTGATGCTGACTCTTCAAAAAGGAGCGTTTGACCCGGGGATGGTCCTTGTTAAGAAATCCTTGAAGGCTCAATGCCGATACCCCAGCCATCATTGCGGCAGTGCTGAAATTCTTGCAGACCAGAGCGTGGACCCCATGCATACCTATGGCCCAGCCAGTGTTTGCAACGTGCACCTTCGAAATCTTCACCTTCACTTTAACAATGAACTTGACATCTCAAGCGATGGGTCAAGAATCAATATCCGAACCTGCTTCCCCAAGCAACTTGATAACTTTGTCCACAGGGCGTGGTGCACACATGTATGGCACGAATTCATAAAACGATCCCAACTTGCTGACATTCCAGTGCCAGACATTGATCTCACCTGCAAGCCCCTCGCAGAACTCCCACCAAAACTCCAATCACTGCTGCGAATTCATCTCGCAGGTGGCATTGTGACAAGAGATGAAACATCCCAAGTGGTAATGAAGACACGGTGGAGTATAGGGTTCTCACATGCCCACTTAGTGAACCCATTCGAACAAAGTTTCATGAAATTGAAATTCTTAACCAGAAGCACGTGCACCGTGGGTACCGGTCAGTAGCCATAGTGCAGGCTGGATGGCCATATGTCTGAGCCGTAGCTTGCCGCCACATCGTGTTGAATGCCCAGACAACCGTGAAAATTTCCACCTATACACAGACGGGTCCTATGCTGACCAAGATGCTGGTTATGCCGTTGCGGGACACCCTTGAAACCCCTGAACTCCGGTGCCATATGGCACGAATGGGGTATGTGGGGGAATACCTTCTGCACGTAAGCCCGCAGGAATACCAAGCATCCAGAGAGCTGAGCTAATTGCAAAATATTGGCGAGGGCCCTCACGGTTGGTACAAACGTAACAGTTCACTCAGATAGCCAGTATTCTATCAACTGGGCAAAACAACTGATCATATCTAAAAATGCGCAGGCTTTCTGTAACTGACAACTTCGGCATCTTGCAGGTATTGTGGGATGCCATTTGTTTGTGGCCTGTAGATAATAGAAACATGCAACTCATCAAAGTGAAGTCACGCGAAGACTTCAACGAGTCTGATGTAATTGCGTATCAGCAAAGAGGCAATCAGATGGCTGATGCTGCGGCAATGCTGCGCGTGAACTAGAAACCCCGCACGGAACACTCATTCGGAAAAGATTTGCTGAAGAATGTGAGTGGAGACCGCAAATTTGGCGAAAGATCTACATGGGAATTGCTTTAATGGCTGTGACCTTTCTAAACGCAAGTAAAAACAAGGTCCTGATGCACCAATGCCAGAGGAGGAAGAGCACCCAACCACGGCTCCAGCCAATTGGGGAGCGATTCCATGCTTACCGACACCCAAACTGGCCAACCCGTTCAGTCTGGGGCGTCACTTTCAATCAAGCTGCCCTTCAATGGGCCCAGCAAATCCGCTGGCGACCAAACTGTGCTGAAGGTTTTGTAAGCTGGGCAGAACTGTATATCTCCTTTTCCGAAACCATGGCCTTTCCTTTACATCGCCCGTCACCGTGGTAATGGGTAAAAGGGACTTACGGAGGGAGTTCACTTCACCCCTGTCTTACACCAACGTTCCCTAGGAGATTAAATCAAAGCTTTCCAGCATGCCATGCGAACGCTAAGTGGCATTACCGGATCAGAAGTTTTCCCATGGTCTCAAGGAGGCCGAAAGAATCTAGCAACAAAAATATGAGGTTAACCTTCAGGCAATGGGCCTTCTCCGTGCAGCCTGGATCCCAAAATATGCTGAGGTTAAAACTTTGCTGTGCGACTATTTCAACACATTCGGAAATGCTGCCAGCTTGTCCAGGCCATTAAAATTACCCCGCCGAAAATTTGACATCCGGCCATAAGATGGCATATACACAGCTAAAGGTTTGCTTGACAATGCCAACAGGTGGCGGATTGCTCATGTGGGGATGTGCCGCAAGTCGCGTGGGTCCTATAATGTTCTGAATTCTCGACCTGCAACGTGAATAGCACTTGGGCAGAGATGCACTCAATTCAGAGGCCAAACCGGCTTCTTTTTCGCTTGTCAATAGACAGGCTGGCGAGCTAACCGGGCACGGAGGTCACAAAAAGTTAAACTTTTAGCAGGGGATCTGAGGGCAGCCCAGCAAAGAACTTGGAACTCGCTGTGTCTTGGCCCCACTCAAAAGAGAAAACAACTTGGACACCTGCACAAACCCTGCCCTCTAGCAACCCAAGAATACAACGTATATTTGAAACAGTACATATATATATATATATATATGCGTCATCCAGCTCGCAAAGAACTTTAAAGTGCTCGGCATGTTTTTCCCACAACCCCCTTTTCAATGGCCATGAGTTTTATCTTGAATCTTTACAGAAGTAGCATCTGGGACCTCAAAACTCTCCCCGGAGCTTCACCCAAGAGGAACTCACCCAAATGGCCCGAGAAGTGTTTGGTTGGGCCTGGGCTGAATGACCCTCAATGTGCGGCTCCCTTTGGTTTCCTCTTTTTTTACCTTCAAAGACACGCACAAACACGCCCCGTCGGACCCCCTTCCATTCCATCACCTGCTCACTTCGTGCCAATTGATTCCAGGGTCTCCTTGAAACGCAAAGGATGCATCCCAAAGTAACTTCAATCACCAAACCAGGTCAATGATAGCTACTGGTGGCTCATTTTTTTAAGCGGCTCTCCACGTGGTTTTCCTTTCAATCCAACCAAACATGGGTACCCTCAGCAAAAAGACCCAAGAAGAGTCCCAAACAGAACCATTTGCCTCCTACTGAAATACATTAAACACTTTAGTTACTCATGGCCATTCCATAAATTCAGGCAACCCGGCAACCCCAAATTGGTGGTTTGGATTGGTGGGACCCTGGCTTTTGTAGAGGGTGCATGGGAAACCACCTAGGAACACCTCCAAACCAATCCCGACCACCAAATGGCGCTATATTGGGGCAAGAGGTGCAGTGACTCTTAGCTGGCGCGGCATGACTTGGCTGGAGTCGCCATGTTAGTTACGTACCACGAAGCCTTGATTTCCATTGTGAATTGGGCGGCCCCGTGATGAACGTCCCTCACTTGATCCGTTTGATTTTTTGCCGAGGATGTCCACTCATTTGCACCGAACCAGCTTTTGGAATCAACATCTGGTGCTGCAAAAGGCAACATGCCCATTTTGGATTCATCAATCCTTCTGCACTTGGTTGTGGAAAACTCTGGTCAATTTGAGCAAGATCACCCTCAAGTCCTTTCGAGGGCCCCTTCTGGTTGGGTTGGTGAACTCTAATTGAAGCAGATGCCATGAACCCGAGGGACCAACTGAACCGGAAATTCCAGGGCACCTGTCAGTCTGAGATGCGACTGAACCCAGGCTTGCGTTTTGGTTACCGAAAGACTGCTGACACCCTGGAATTGGTTCCACCCCTAGGGTCAACCAGAACAAGAAAGTATGTTTTTTTGTGTGTAGGTATGGGCCAAGCTAGCCTTAAGCGCTTAGTCTTTTGGCGTGGCTCGCTTCGCCCTGGCTGCTTTGGACATGTAGGCTTGATTGAGGCCACGTGTGCGTCCTGAAACAGACCATGTAAAAACCCGAGAATCATGGGGGGTAGAAAAGACTTAAACCCGTTTAAGATTCAGAGAACTACATTGCTTCCCATGGCTAAGCCACAACTGTGCGCAAGTCATGCAGTAGAGAGCGAGGGAAGCTGAAAGACCCGCCCAACCTCCAGTGGATTTCCAGAAAAAGGACACCATTTTTTGTTGTTGATTGTCTAGGTCCTCCAGTCAGTAGAGAGGTTGGAATATGGGTACCTTTTTTTTTCCTGTAGTCTATTTTAGCAGGGGAACCCCTCCCCCAAAAAAGGGGTGAGAAATGGCACTACTGGGGGACCTAGTTGTTTTGAACGGGAAGGGTCTCTCTGCCGCTGCAAGTGATGACAGGGGATCTCATGGACACGGTCAAGCAATTGCAGCGTGAACTCCTCACTCCGTTCCCAGCGGAAGGCCCCGGAAACGGACCCATATCGTGACACCTTCCCCAAAAGGCATCCTGGGAATGACTCCGTTGCCTTATGAGGATACCCTCCCAACATTGACATGGTTATTGTTGTGAAACATTTTACATTTTTGCTTATTGTGGTTTAGTGGATGCAATCCCACCACTTAGCTGCTAAAACTTGATTTTTTGTTGCTCCCCTTCCAACGTCAACCAAGCCAAACCCAAATGAAGAAACCCGAAGTTTGGCGCCCCGTAGGCTCTGTCCTTCCAGCGCTTCGATGCAGAGAAGCTGCGGGCGGACGTGAAGACCATCACCAGGCGCCGCGCCAGAAAGGAGGGCAATTGATGGCGGGGGCTCGTCGTTTTTGGGTGAACCGCCCCCCAAAAAAATGCGACGTGTCTGTTGTTCCTTCCATTTGCTGAAGAGGATATGTTATTATTATTATTATTTTCCCCTGTTATTTTTAGAAGGAATCTACCACTACTGGAAATATATGTTTTCCTCATTTTTTCCAGGGAACTTAAGCAAATGGAGGTTGTTCTTTCCATTTTCCTCTGAAAACCAGCCAGAGTTTCCCTCAAAAATGAGGGACAAATATGAGGAAAGGTCAATATCTGTTCAATATCTACTGTCACCTGCAGTAGAAGAGGGGATAGCATGGAGCAAGCTCACCAAGAAATCATTAGGATATTGAGACTCATCGAAATTCCTTGTCAACTGCGGACACAATGAGTGTTTTTGGGGCTCGTGACTGGTTTCTGCCTGCGCTGTGGCGCGCCTAAAATATAGCCTCCCTTCTTGTTGGTGCTTCTGTGTGTTACATACATCATACACATGGTTTCCCTCAAGCACTGGCCTGAGTGGACGAACTTGCAAGTTGCAACTTCTTGAGCCCGGGTGCATGTCAGAGGCAGACAAACGGACTCATTCGAAGGCACTTTTTGGGGAGTCATGAAGCTGGTTGCCTTTCAAAGCCATCCCACCCGCTCACGCCTCCTCCTTCAGGGTGCGATCCATTGACCCCAAATGACAACACCCGCGCAAGTCCTCAACTTCGACTTCGCACACCCAGAGAGAAGAAGCTCGGTTCGGCGTATGGGGTGTCGAAGTTGTTTTGAGGTTTTCCAACATATCACAGGGCTTCCTCTTTAAGACCTGGAAGTTTGAAGAAAATGGAAACCTGTTCCTCCCCACCCCTTAGGCAATGCAAAGGCGGTGCTCCCAATCAAGGACATGGGAGGGACACAAGGTAGGGGTGCCTCTTGCTCGCGTGCTCAGCTTATCCCCAGGCTGGTGGTCGATCCCACGCCCTGTGATGGTCAAAGCGCTTCTTTATCCCATGGCTGACAGGGCCCAAAAAGTGCTCAATAGGCCTTAGCCGCTAACTCCGGGATTGGGGGGCCCCTATCACAGCGCCCTTGGCAACTATAGGAACTTACTTGGGGCGTGGCAGGTGGTCACAGACCCCTTGACGGGAACTTGGAGGACCATCCTGAAGATGCCTTTTTAGGGTGCCCAAATCAGGAGTTTCGACCATGGTTCATATAGCCAAACCCCCTATTGAGATGATACCGCTGAGTGCAGCAACAGCTAGCCTTGGCGCTTCCTCGTCTCTGCGCAGTTCATGTCAGCAGCGAAGGGAGACATTCGCCTGGCGCCAAGATTCCGAATTGCTAGCATTTGTCGTCTAAGATTCCGGAGTCTGCATTTCCAGGTCGGTTTGGAGACTTGGCAGGATGTGCTTCTAGTCAAAAGAAACATGAAGCACTACTCGCACCAGCAGCGGTGAGAATGACACGGCCCAATTCGATTGGCCTCTTATGTTCAGATCCTTCTGGCGAGTTAGTTTCTCATTGAGATATGACTTGCTTGTTCTTGGGAATGTGCGAAAGGATCTTTGCGGGGTATCCAGCCACATTCCGCACAGAACAAGCAAGGATGTAGGTCCCCTTTGCAAGTGTGACCCTTCTTCACGTCTAAGGTTTAGTCCTGGGATTCACTGTGGCTGCAAAGGGGGGGGGGGGGCTGCGAAGAAGGATGCGAAGGCGGGCACAACCCTCCAAGTAGAAACCGGCCGGTGCCATCAGCAGGTCTTGAAGCATTTCCGTTTTTGGGGTGCATCGATCAATTGGAACCAGTGGAACTCACCTATGTCTGACCAAACCAAAAAGGACACTTATGGTCACGAAGCCAGCTGGTATCCGAAGCAGACACCAAAAAAAAAAGTCCCTTGGACAGCTTGCCAAGGTACGGATGAGAGGCTTCGAGCAAGCACCGAAAACCCATGGACTGTCCAGCAGAACTTGGCTTCCCTCCTTGTTAGCGGTTGGGTAAATGTGGACCTCCACAAGGGGCAGTTCAATTCCAAATCCAAACCAAACCAATGGAAGTTCTTGGTGGGAGCCTTGACCTCAAGAAGCATTTCAATTCCAAACCAATCCAACCCAATGGATGTTGAGAGAAGCGCCAGGCAAGCCTCCTGGGCTCACCGGACAAATAGCGGCTGGTTCTGCTCAGTCAGGGCTTGTGTTTATTTGGGGGTATTCCTTTTCGGAGTTGTTCCAAAGGGAAACCAAGAGGAAATGTTCAATCATAAGGTCCTGGCGAGAGATGAGCAGATCGAGCCTGGACTTGGAGCCTCGTGATGGCTGTGAATCTGATGCCTGGGTGCCTCTCACCGATCTTGGACCATCGTAGAAAGGGCTGGAGCCGGATCCCCCGCATTGATTTGGGGGTCAACAGCAACCAAGCGGCCACGTCTGCGTTGGCTCAGGTTGACCCGCGCTTCCCGCCCGCGGCGGCATCGCTGTACATGTCGCCTGAGGAGGTGACCGGCGCAGGTTTGCGGGAATTTCAATCCGTTTCCTCTGCCATGGTTTAACAGGGCTCCTTAAACTTAGTTGCGCAAAGCCGACCTTTTGACCTTTTGGTTTCCCGTTTTATTCCATTTTTAGTCATGGCCTCAAAAGGTTAACCTGGGCAACTGAGTAAAAGATACATTTTACCAAGTTGAAACATGGCTTTATCCACCAAAATCAACAATTTACGGTGTATAATGTAAGGATCTCCGTTTAATGGCTTGTTTAATCTGGAAGGTTTAATGGCGAATGGTTCTGAAAATCCCCTTCTGATTTCATAAGAACCTTTCGCCAGTATTTGTCCCTGCTGGTTTTAAGGGGGTCTATCATTACTAGATACGTTCTCTGTGTTTCCCAGGGGACAACTCTCCGCACATGGAGAGTTTGGGGTGGACAATGTCGAACAGCATCCCTGGGCAGGTCCCTTCAATGCGCCGATAGTTTTAAGTCCCCATGTGAGGAGTTGTTGGCCATTTTTTTTTAGGTGTTTGGGTTCTGTTCTTTTTTAGCAGGGGCCCGCACACAGCTTCGAGTGCTGCTACAATGCCAAGGGTTTGAACGTTTTGAAAGAGCTCAACCTACCAAAATGATTGATTTGTTGTGGTTCCCACTCAGGGCCAAGTGGCAAGGTAGGGGAGCCAGGGCGGTTGCTTTGCCAGCTCATGCCACGATTGCCCAGTTCTAGCCCAAATCCTGGCCTAGCCTAACAGAACCAGGGGGAAGCTCGTGCGTACATGGGGTAGGGTTTGGATAGGACGCTGATTTTGCTGGTGGCCCAACATGAAGCAATCAAAGAATATGGGTGTGTTGTTTTTTAAGGGGAACCCCCCTCCACCAAAACACATGTGGTTGTTCTTGTGGTTTCCTCTGAAAACCAGGCAATTAATCGATATCAACTCAAGAAAACAACAAACACAATCGTCCTTTTGCCGTGGCACGTCGACTCTCGCCTGGGTTTCCTTCTTCCTTGAGGAAACCAACCCTCTTGGCATGCCCTGCAAAACATGTGAGACAGAAGATCGTTGAACAACTTGAAAATGCAGCCCAGCTCAAGGCAAAAACAGTTAGGTGCAACACCTGGGATGCAAACTCTGATTGGGATGAGCCATGACTGGGAGACGACGAACCCGTTGATATGAGCCCACTTCAGGCCTGGGATATGAGGCCTAAGTTCGGACAGGAAGGACATGTCTTATTTTGGCAATGGGCCCAAAAAGCTCAAACTTTGACCTGTGCGCTTTCGTCTGCGTTTGTTGGTGTGTGTGACTACCGCGCTGGAACACGCGCGATGGAGTAGGGGGGCGACCTGTTTCAGTGGGCTTAAAGGCGATGGCTCAGTCCGGCAAGGAGCACACCTGGCAGTGCCTCAGCTGCCACACTCACAGCAGGCGCTGAGACACGGCAAACGGCGCTTTTTGCAGCCCTTGTCTGGAGTTACTCAAAGAGCCCAGTTGCCCAGTGGCGGTGGTGTTTTCGTTTGTATTGGGGATTTGACTTTGGTGTTTCCTTTTTTAGAGGAAGGGTTCCCCTTTAAATTTTACCAACCAAGCAAGAATGTTTCCACGGGCACTGGGCATCTGAGCGGAATGTTCATGGCCCGTTGATGCTTAAACCATTTCCCATTCGTTGAACCGATGCCACCCTCAAAGACCCTGAAGATTCAACCAACAAATTTCTTCATGAGCTACAGACAACAAGGATGAGGTCCCGTGCAAATTCACATGGAACCAAAACGGGTTTTGCGTCAGCCATTCCTCAGCCCAGATGCGTGATGCTTGGACCAAGCCTTGAGCCCCCCCCCCCTCCCCCGCCCTCCCCCCCCCAAAAAGAAAAGAATAAAAAAAAAAACAAAAAGAACAAGGAAATGCCGCATCCGCATTGTGGTGTCACAGGATAACATCACTTCCAAGAATTTCCGGAAGTCGTTGATTCGGGTCAGTTCCCTACAGTTCCTTGAGAGTATCCAAAGACTCGTAAGATTCAAGTACCCCTTAGTTGGTGGTTTGGTTTTGGTGGTTTGGGGATTTTTAACCCTGGTTCTTGTGGAGGCTGAATCGTTGAAACCAGCCACCTCCCAAGCACAAATCCAAGCTACCAACTTGAGGGAAGCTGATAACATCAAGTACCCTTCCCACCGCAAAGGAACAACAGCAACAATCAACCCCAAAGAGCACACATCAAGAACACTGTGGAGGTCTTGTCGGAGGAACCACTTGGCACCCCGGGTTCGCTTCCAAGAATGGTCCTTTCTGTGTTTTAGCTCTCTCTCTCTCTCTCTCTCTTTTTCTCCGGTTCTTCTTTTGAGGGCTTCTCAACATCAAAGTTTTGGAGGGTTTGTTCCCTGATGCCGGCCATGTGGAGGGTAATTTTTTAGAATGTCGCTTTAATGGACCCAGTCTTTTGATAAGTCGCAGTTTTGAGAATGGTTGCGTTGACCTTTTGTTTGTTTGCGTTGCGCATTGCGGAAGGCAAGTTGGAACCCCAATTGCTGAAATTGGAAATATCTTGCTTTGAATCGACCTGACACGACTCCCCGGTCTTTGCAGATGTTGGCACCGTTCTTAGTTGTACTGTGGATGGTTGCGAACTCCGTTCGCACCACGAAATGAAACCATGGTTGAAACTATTGTTCGCTGGAATTTGCAGTATTTCTTAGGTGGCTATTTCCATGGCTTTTGAGCAAGGGAGGTTGTGAAAAATCGCCATTGTGGGTTCCCAATTTCTGGGCAGAGCTGAGCCAATGTTTGGTGAACATTTTTGTCCGCATGTAAACTGACGCTAGAAACGAGTTGCTCTCCTGCCCACGAAAGTTCACCCCGGATTAACCCCGTCCCATTCATAGGGCTGGGGGCCCCACTCAAAAGGGACACCCCCCTACTAAGCAGCTGGGATTGATAGATCCGGGGTTCCCATTAACTTCCATTCACTTAGATGTTTGTTTCATTTTCCCTGGGCGGTTTTTAAAGGAAGTCTATTGCTTCTGGACATGGAAATCCACTAGGCTTCCAGGAACCCTCAGTCAGCTTTCATGGCAACGCGGGGGGCAAGCCAACGCTTGAAGCGAAGCGACTGTGGTAGCCCCCGGTTTTTGTGGGGGCCCAGCCGTTTTGGGGCATCAGTCAAGGTGTGTCGTTTTTGGAGTTAGTGTCCTTCCGGGGTTGCTTTCAAAGGGATTGGGGCCCATTTGACAAGATATGTGCACTTCAATAGGCATTGCCAAGAAACAAGCTGTCATGAACATATTTATCTGCAATAAACACATCATTGCGCAATATATGTGCAATGATGTATTTATTGTGAACGCTTCGCGCTGTCCGCCTCGGCCAGTCCGCTTTTGGCTGGCTTTGAGGTACAAACTGTTGTTATCTTGCCTTGAAGTGTTGTGTTTTGGCGCCGAAATGGGTGACGCAGAGAGCTACAGATTGGCGGTGGGCTTGGGCCAAGCGAAGGTGCAACTTTCTAATGAATTTGACTTGACTGGTTTGTAGGGGAATTTTGTCGGCCCTACAAGGGGGGAATGACAGGTTTCTAGGGGGAGGCTTGACAGGTTTCTACGGTTTTTAGGAGGATTTGATTAGGGAACTTGTCCGGTTTTAAGTGGAATTTGACCGGTTTCTAGGTGGATTTGACCGGAGTAGGGCCGGTTTTGAATCTCTCTATCTCTCTCTCTTTCTCTCTCTCTCTCTCTCTCTCTCTGTGTCTCTGTCTGTGTCTCTGTCTCTCCCTCTCTCTCTCTCGCTCACTCTGTTTGCTTAGTTGCTCCATGTTGTGTTGAATGTCTTACGCGGATGGTATCAGCACGTTCATGTGTTCCATGTGTTTTGTTCTAAGAAGAACGATAGTTGTTCATGGTGGTTTCTCTCACCTCCTGCGTTTTTTGCATACGGCGTCGTCCCATCCCACACACAGTTTAATGTGTAGATTTGAAATACTTGCTTCAGGGGGGGCCCCCTGGGCCCTTGTCTGATTCTGTGTAGATGTCATTCGATTGCGGCCACAGGGGGCGCGGGATGGTCGATCTATGTTTACCTGCCGGTGTCGCACATACTGCTGGGCACCGCGCTGCACAGTCATCGCAAAGGGGAACGAGCCGATGTTCGCATCTTCGCTTGGCATCTGCTGGCGTCGCGTGGCTCCTTCGCCAGCTCGGAACACCGCAGGCTGCCGCCCGTGCCGCCACTGGCAAAGACTCGGGAGGAGGCGATGCAGCAGGAGCAGGAGAGCAGCTGGGCTCCCTGATCTTCACTGGCGGGTGCTTTCTTGGCTGCTATTGGCTTGGATCTTTAGACTTCAACTTTTTGGAGAATCCATGGGTTTTCCACCACAGCCACAAAAAATAAGCTTCTTGCAGGGGGCAACAGCAACCAAGTTTTTTAGCTTGCTTTCTGTCTTTTGTTGTTGGTTCTGTTCATTTTGAGTAGGGGGACGCAAAGCACAACAAGTTTGTTGCTACCATACCGTTTGGGTTGGAAAGCAATGTTGACCCCGGCTTAAGAAGCCCCGTATCAAAACGGACATGTTCCCCTCCAAGTAGGTCGAAACATCTCAACCTTTTTCTTGAGGGGTGGGCGCCCCGAAAAAGTCTCCGAAAAGCTGGTTTTCCCGCTTTGTTCCATTTTTAGTCATGGCCTCAAAAGGTTAGCCTTTTGTTTCCAGATCCTTTGGGCAACTGAGACAGGGTAGTTCAAAAGGGAGCACTCCCTGAGGTCCCGGCCTTACGTTTTGAGACCATTAGGTGCGACAACAAAAGTGGAGGAATTTCCACTCAGGCAGGGCAGTATTCCCTTCATTGATGTCTAGGCAGTGTCTAAATTGAAACCATGTGAGAAGGGGTCCTTCAATTCAGCTCCATACTTGGCTGGAGAGATCCAACCCCCTAATCTTTTTCTGGTTTGAAAGAGACAAACTGTTGATTGAAAAGGAAAGTCAAGCCTGGCAGTGCATACAACATGTTGGTCGACCTGTTGAGTATTCCAAGGTGAGGCGAGTGCCCTTTTGGGGCTGTGAAGCCGTGCCTGAAAAACTGGGACGCCCAAAAGAAACATCAACTGTTTCTTGGCCCAAAAGGTGGCATTTAGATTATTAAAACCAAACAGGGACATGATGTCGACGGGTTCATCAGCCTGGATGACATTTCCCGGCCTTAACCCCACCACATCTGCAAGCTGCGCAGGACTTCAAAAGTTCTGTGCGCTGCGAGGGGTGCGGTCAGCCGGCACACTACGTGGTGCAGGCGTGCGAGACATGGTTTTGGGGTATTATGTTTTTGTCAAATGTAAAAGGGGAACAAAAGGAAACCATCATTTTTTGGAGGTCCTTCGACACATACCCTTTTGTCGCCAGTTTCTGCGATGCCAAGGGAGCCCTTGTAATAAAGTAGTGGCCCACTTTCGTACGGAGAGGGGTAACCCGTAATCATTCAACACATGGTGTGAAACCAGACAGAGCGCACGGGGAGATGAACGCTGCAAAACACTCAGTTTGTGGTTCAAAGATGGCTCCAACATCTTCAAGCGTTGCCCGGGCACCGCCAGCGCACGGGAAAAAATGATGGATGAACGCTGCAAACCACTCAGTTTGCGGTTCAAAGATGGTTTAAGTTAAAGGATTGGGCCCAACATTTGCAAGCGCGGGGCCACATCCAACTTTTTGGGCGAAGCAGCAGACACATCCCATGGTCTGACCACACACGGGGGTTCCACATCGGTGTTTTCAGGCAGGCCCGTGTTTTTCTACTTGGCAACGGGCTTCCGCAGGACTTTCGCGCCTTGCGTTTGCTCGCTTGGCGGCGGCAACTGAGATGACGAACCCAGAGTAAGATGGTTTTCCGTGGCCAGCAAAAGATCTGCACCCGAAACCCGAATATTGCCACAAAAACAACCAGCTTCTTTCGAATGTGCTGCCAGCCTCCGGCTCCCAGGCCGTTTCCCTGAAAGCCGGCGAGTTCAAGCAGTCGGGATCGGATTTTGGGGGCCCCAAGCCCCAGGCCTCCCTACATGGACCACAGGCAAACTTTGAAGGGCAGGCAATATTTTTGTAAGACCGAATCATGGTTGTTGTTGGGAAACATTTTGCATTTTTGCTTCTTGTGGTTTAGTGGGACATCCCCACTTAGCTGCTAGAATTTAAATTTTGGCTCCCCTTCCAACGTCAACCAAGGAATTAGCCGGGGTGCATAACTTCAAAAAAGGCGCCACATTTCACTGGCGACTGCACTCCCCGTAGGTGAGGATTGAACCGTCCAAAGAAAGCCGGGGTTCCGAGAAAAAGATGTCACTCCCTAGTGGAGACCCATGTGCTGGGAACCTTTAGTCACCATCACGCGAGCAAGGGGTTTCTCAACGTTGGACCC
This sequence comes from Effrenium voratum, assembly GCA_963377175.1. Lineage (NCBI taxonomy): Eukaryota > Dinophyceae > Suessiales > Symbiodiniaceae > Effrenium > Effrenium voratum. The sequence goes on along the minus strand of CAUJNA010002724.1, from coordinate 393,304 downwards.
TCTTTTGTTTGGTTGTTTGAAGGGAAACAAAGGGACACCAACCATTGCAGGATACCCATGGAGACATCGTTTGTAGGCCCTAAACTTCATAAGTGTCAGCCGTTCATAATTATCCCTGGCCAAGGCCCTTTTCTTGAGCTAGTCTGTCCTCAACCATTTGTTTACCGATGTCTTTTTTACTTGATGGTTCTCAGAAGGGTATGAGAGAACCCCATGAACCCCCGCGCAAAAAATCCCTACGCTCAAATTCCCTGCGAACCTGCGCATATGGCTTGGGCTGACTCTCGCGTCGAAAAGGAAACTCTGTTTGAAAACCTCCTTTTGTGCTTGGAGGATGGGTGGGCAGTACTCACCACAGCTACAGTCACTGGGTCTAGGAGTCTGCGTGAGAGAGGCCCGTTCCTCTAGAATGTTTTCGGCCTTTTGGGTTCCGTTCTGTGCCTTAGTTGCCCAAAGCCGACCTTTTGACCTTTTGGTTTTCCCGTTTTGTTCCATTTTTGGTCATGGCCTCAAAAGGTGAACCTTTTGTTTCCAGGTCCTTTGGGCAACTGAGGTGCTGAAAAACACGAACGACACCACCCCTTTGCGCCTGACCGACAGGTGCGATACTTTACGCGGCCCACGCAGTGGCTAAGACCCGGCCACAAGTGCGAGGCGGGGGTTTCTGGCCGCAAGAGGGTTGGGTAAAAGCGCCTCGCTTAAACATCTCTTCCTCCTATCCAGCAATCTATCTCCCTATGTAGTTTTATTTTTATTTTTTTCTTTCTTTCTTTCGTTCTTTCTTTCTTTCTATTTTTAACCCACCCGTGATTTGGACAACCTCCTTTCTCGTCTTTCCGTCAACCTGCGGGTTCTCAAACCGTTTTTCGGAGTGCCTGAAGACCTTCGAAGCGATGGGGAACAGGGCGTTTAGCTGGGGCCTTCTTGGAGGGACTCGGACTCGGAGCTACCCGGGCCGGGCCTCTCATGACACGGCTTGGCAATGAATAGGGACAGCATCACCCAAGGGTTTACTTTTGGAAGCCAAAACTTACAGACGTGCCAAGATTGTTTCGGTGGAACGCAGAAAGTGAGAAGGATGATATGTATGTCTCCGCATCGAGTGTTGGAAGTTATCAGTGTGTTTGGCAGTCAGCCTTTGGTAGGTATGAGGCACGGTTGGCTTCCTTCACATTCTCGCCGTTTTAGTGCAGTTTCCTCCATTTCCCTTGAAACGGGTCCAAAAGTGGCGATCGTTTCAATGGACACCACCAGTAAATTGATCAACATTTGCTGTGGGGAAATCCAGCGACCCCTGCAGTGGTCCCGTCCCTTTTCTGGTGGCTTAGAGGAACTGGTCGCTTCGCAAACAAATGGGGGCTCCTTTTCTGGGCCATCCCATAAAAGACGGAAACTGTCGCCAGGGCTGCGAGCTGTTGTGGGGCCAGCTGGCCAATGGCAATGAGTTAGCCACCAGCATGCGCCTCGTCGAACGCCAGTGACCTGCGTTCATGGACCCCCCAGGGGGCGGCGAACTAGCGAGGGTGGGGGGGCGGGGCCTATCCCGTAGTAGCCCACGAATAAGGTCTTGAGGCTTATCCTTGGCTTATCCAGGGTTAGCCCCCGCGCTCCCCAGAAAACACGTTAAATCTTGAGGGGTTCTCAGCCTCACGTTTTTCGGCCGGGGATTCGCTTTAAAAACCACCAACATATGATACATAGGTTTGAGGATGTCATTGTGGACCCGGTGCTACGGCAGCTGTCAGCCATTTTGCACTACGAGGCTGTGGACGCGTCGCGCGCATCCGGACTGCCCTAACCATTGCCCAACAGGGGGGGTGAACACTGTGCAATGGTTAAACTCCCGGGTTCAAAGCCAAGATCAGGTAGCCCCACCAAAGAGGGCTTGACTTTCATTTAGACGAGATGCCTATGTTCTTCGAGGTGTTTTTTTGGAAGACACCTCTTGCTGATTTTGTGGTTCCTCTTGTTTTTTGTTACTAAGGGAGGCCAAAGGAAAAACACCCATGTCCACGGTAGGCAAACCTAAGCACGGTAACCTCCCCCCAAGTTGAGAACCAGGGTTCTTGTTGCCAAATTTGCACACCCACATGTTTTCACTGGATTTCAGGCCTCTAGAAATACGTCATGAGAATTGCTGCCTGCTACACCCTTTTCTTTTTCTTTTTTTTCCGCAAGTGCGTAGCTGCAGAAGTTCAGGAAATTGGCCAACCAGCAAAACCAAGCGACTCTGGGCAGAATGTGCTGTGGCTGGTTAGATGTTTGTTTTGGACGTTTCCATGGCAGAATGTGCTGCGGCTCCCTCGCTTTGGGCACGCCCTTGAGGAAGGCGTCCCGGTGCTTTTTTGAAATCGACGCCGAGGTGTCGGTGTTTTCTTTTTGAAATCACGCCTGGGGGGTTCCGTTTTTTTTAAATCACGCCTGGGGGTCCTAGTGTTTTCTTTCTTTTTTGCATCACGCCTGGGCGTGATTTCAATAAAACAATCAAACACTGGAGCCCCCCAGGCGTGAGTTTGAAAGAAAAACACCCCGGCCCATCAGGCATGAATGCAACAAAAACAAACACCGGGACCCCCAGGCGTGATTTCAACAAAAAAAACACCGGAACCCCCCCCCCCCCAGGCATGATTTCAACAAAAACATACCAGGACCCCCCCGAACGTGAGTTCAAAAACAAAACACGACCCCCGAGGCGTGATTTCAAAATCTGTTTCTCAGCCAAAAACACCGGAGCCGACAAACACGCGACTTAAAGTTTTTGGGGATCCCTTTAAATACCAACACAGCATCTCATCACGTGGGTGTTTCCTTTTTGGAGGGCACACTTTTTGGGGCGGTTTCAAAGGGAAGTCACGAGGGTTTAACTTTTGGGGGTTCCCCTCACTTCCTGAGTTCATAAACTTTATTTAAACTTTGGGAAGACCATTTTAGTGGTAAATATAAAGTTTGGACTCTTTTTGGGCCATCCACTCGGCAAGTGATTCCCTCATTTTGAAACACACCCCAATCATTAGATTCTTGCATTTGCCAAGGGCTGTAAAACTGTGAACTTGATGGTCCTAGCACCGGGGCTTATTTTCTTAGGTGCACACACTACCTCCGCGACAATGTGTCGCAGACGGTCGTGGCCCCAGTTCAGAGAAGTTTGATGCCAGTTGTGAATTGTTGGCTTTTCTTTAGGTTTCCAATTGAAATTGACCCAAAGAAAAGTTCCCTCCTTAAAGCAAGAGAAAGCACATGGACATGCCTCCTGGGACATTTGAAGGTTCTGAATGTCTTGGTTGGAGGGAATCAGCTGTAGGACTTCGAAGATGAACCTGGAATCCAGGCATGGGCGTGTCTTTTACCGGCTCATTCCTTACTGAGCACCAGCTAGCAAATGCGGTCTCAAAATTGGGGGACCGCTTTTTTATGCTTTTAAAGGGAAATCGAAAGGAAGCCACAAAGGAAGTCAGATACTGGCAGTGAAGGAGGCAATCAGTGCCCGCTGAAGCGCGAAGTTCGCCTGGAAATTCAGGTCCGGATTGGGGAAGCACTGGACCAAAACCCGCCCTCCCCAAAACCAACACCATCAAAAACCCAGCCTCCCAGCCTCCCAGCTGCCCGCCCGCCCGCCCGCCCGCCCACCCACCCACCCACCCCAAAAGCCACCCCAAAGCCACCCTCCTTCAGGTCCTGGGCACGCCTTGGAAGGTCATCCGCGAGGCGCGCCCGCCTGGCCCGTCGGCCCGTGATGCGGCAGGCCCAGCATATACTGGGGGACCATTTTTTTTGGTTGGGAGGGTTCCCGGTACTAAAATAGACCACAGAAAAAAGGGTACCCTTATTCTAACCTCTCTACTGGAGGACCTTGATAATACATGATTGGGTTGTCTTTGGTTTCCGTTTGAGATCAAGGGAAGGTACCCTCAAAAGCAGACTCCAGTGGCTTATGACTGGGATACCAGGCAGGTTTCTGTTTGTGTGATTGTTTTTTGCTACTAAGACAGGGATGCAGTTTTGGTTTGTGTCTACATGCCGTATGAAGCTTTCGCCATTTTGGTTTAGATGTTTTTTTTTTTTTTTTTTTTTTTTTTTTTTTTTCGCCTGTGCCAAACTGCTATTGAACGGGGGAGGTCAATCGGGAGTCGACCACTTCAGCCAACCAAAAAGAAAACAGTCGGGCCATGTTGATATTGTATCGAAAGGGTTGCGTTCCAGAATTATGTGCAAATAGGTTTGCGAAGGCAGTCGGGTGGGGAGTCATCCACCTGAAGGGAGTCACCACTGATTCATTGCGAGGACATGCCTTGGAGGCATTTTTGGGTCGGCTGATTTTCAACTTCCCAAGCTTCTGGACCCACTTGGGTGTGTCTTAGAACGGAGGACCTCCCCAAAATGGGTGGTTTTTCCCTTTTGGTTTCCCTTTGCCCACAAACATTGGGTCGAAAAAGGCCCCGACTTTGTTGGCGAATCATCTCAATTATCTCTCTGAAGCGCGGTAGGGCGTGGTTGAAGCCCGGACCAAACCCGGTTGGCTGTGGTTCCTTGTTTTGAGGGGACCCTTTTTTGCGTGGTTCATTTTGTCAAAGTCATGTCTGTTTTTTGGAGACGGGGTTGTCTCGGTCCCACCCTGGTTGTTTTTTTTTGGCGGGCTCAACCCACAGGAGTGCCGGTCGAATTGGTTCAATCGCCGAATTACCTACTGGTCCTCGTCACAAAACTCCCAGGACACCTTGGAGATTGCCCCTGGGGTCCATGGACAGAACGCTGCGGGAATTCCGAGTTCCTTCCCGCTTTAGAAGTGAAAAATCGTCCCTTGGAAGGTCGGTTTGACCAAAGCACAGCAGAAGAACCGAAGCAAGCCTTTGTAGGAATGAGGGAATGAACCTAGGGATCCCCTGAAAGGAAACCACAGGGGAGGGTTTTTTTGGGAGTCATTCCATTTCTCATCCCCCACTGAGCACCAGCAAGAAAAGGTGGGATCATGTTGCCATCTGTTGGCCTCCGCGGAGCCTCCGCAGCATCTTACCGCCAAATGCCACGGTTCGCGAATGCCATGGCAATAGGTCAAGCCACCAGTTCCCACTCGTTTCTGGGGATGACTTGGTGGTTCCCAAGCCTAGCCTGAGCCTTGAGCTTCTGAGGTTGGAGAGAGGTATGACAGACCTTCTTTTTTTTGGCAGCAGTATGGACAGTTTGGACTTTGGTCAATGCACGCAGGAACTGAGACAAGTGAGACAGCTCTGAGCAGACCGACGAACCAAACCGAGTTTCCGCTTGGTCAGGTGACGTTTTTTCAGGCTGAAGATGCTGCACGGGTGGTTTTCTGTTTGCTTCCCTTTTTGAGCCAACCCTCAAAAAGGGTAAGCCTCAAAGATCCCGAGCCCAGCTGAACATTTTCTCCTTGGCTTCGGCTGTGATGAAAATCAGGCTTCCAGGAGGCACTTTGTGTCACGAACATCGCAAATGGAGGAGGTGTTTGGTTGCTCCGCAGCTCCAGCTTGAAGCATTCGATCCTTCTGACGATATGTCCTTTCGTTTGCGTTGGTTTAGCTACTGCCCCCATTTCTCGGGTTAGACCCTCCGCGATTGAGCTTCTAACCACAGGCGGTTGAGTGAGAACGTCTTTCTTCAGGCTTCCTTTTGTTAGGGGTTTCCTTTTTTGATGTCCTTGAAAAAAGCCAACCAAAAGGGGTTTCCCCCTGAAAGGTACCCCCCAGTTCCTTTTTCCATCGCTGAAACCGAGCTTCCAGCCATGTTCCTGGGGCTTTGCGGCCTGCTGGTCTATGGCGTGCAGGCTGAGTATGCGAGGACGGGCGCTCTTTGGTTTCTGTGGCCTAGGGGCTCCGAAGACTTCCGTTTGTTGAGGAATACGTTTTGTGTTTCCTCCTAGGTCTCCAAGTAGTGCCCTGTCTCTCCCCTTTTTTGGGGGGAGGGTTCCCCTACAAAAATAGACTACAGAAAAAGGGTATTCTAACCTCTCTCTTTCTGCCTTCTGGTTGCTGCATCCGCGCTGGCTGCTCAGAGAGCAGAGTGCCCGTAGGGGCTCAAGTCCCCTGAAAATAACAATCTGTTAGCAGTGATCGGTTCCGTTGAACACAGCAGGGTCTAGGTCCTCCAGTAGAGAGGTTAGAATGCCCTTTTTTTGTAGTTTAATTTTGTAGGGGAAGGCAAAAGGGCGGGAGGGAGGGAGAGATAGAGATAGAGAGAGAGAGAGAGAGCGAGAGAGAGAGCGAAGGAGAGAGAGGCGCTGACAGCAACTCCAGCGGCATGGAAACCCGTTGCCACCGGAGAGCAGCCTCAAACATGCACGAAACAGCCTCACTTTCACCAGCATCGGCCCCTGTTCTTGGATGGCTTTGGCTTGGGCGAGTCTGCCCTACTGGAAACATGTTGGAGCACAGCTTGTTTTGGGTGGACCTCCAAAACAGGGAACAAGGAGAGATAAACTAGGAATATATTGTTGCAATGTCCTTTATTTGGGTGAGCCAAGGTGACTAAACCCAAGTAGAGAATGATGGCACAGTTTCCTTTCCAAATGGAGAAGTTAGACTTGGAAAGTAGATGGTGCAGATTTCTTTAAAGTAAAGACAAGTAAACCCACCTAGGTCCCCCAGTAGTGCCTTTTTACCCCTTTTTAGGGGGGTTGGTTCCCCTACTAAAATAGACTACAGAAAAAATCAGGTACCAACTTATTCTAATCCCTACTACTGGAGGACCTAGCCACATAGGTTCGACTTGTGGCGGGGCTATGTTCTTGTCCAACGGCTCAGGAGCTTGGGCCAAGACCTGGCGCAGTTCCTGGCGCCGAAGGCCTGCCAAGGCGCATGTCTTTCCTCAAGCGGTGGGTTAAAGCTGTCAACCTGTGGCTGCTTTGGGCTTGGATTGATGATGATGATGATGATGATGATGATGATGATGATGATGACCATCGTGATGGTAGTGGGGCGATGGTGGTGCTAATGGGAATGGGGAGGGTGGTGGTGGTGATGGTGGTGGTGATTGTGACAGTGCGGGGGTGGTGGTGGTGGTGGTGGTGGTGGTGGTGATTGGTGTTGGTGGTGGTGGTGATGATGACAGTGATGATGGTCGTGGTGGTGGTGGTGGTGGTGGTGGTGGTGGTGGTGGTGGTGGTGGTGGTGGATGATGACGGTGATGATGGTCGTGGTGGTTCCGGTGGTGATGGTGGCGATGGTGATGGTGATGGTGCGAGTGTGGTTCCGCAAGTTTGGGGCGTGACTTTTGAAAGGGCTACTTGCAGCATGGAACGATCCTAACTGCGGAGGCCCCACGCTCATTCTCTTCTCCTCCGCATCTTCGGCTTCGAGGAACGCCTTCGAAGAGTCTGCAGAAGAGACAGCAGGCCTGGCGTGCACCTTGGATATTGGAATGGCAAACTGAGTGCCAAACAACCCACAGGGAAGCCAAAGGAAAATCAACCATTTTATGGGGGTGGCCATTTTAAGACAGTTTTTGTTGTTTTGTTACACCCAGTAGGTGTGATATGCCCCCCTCCACAAAAATGGACGGCTTGGTTGGAATCTATTGTCGGGAAGGGTACCTGGCAAAAAGACAGTTGTGTATGCTCCCACACCTCTGGATGGCTTCTAAAAAGGACCGTAGACGATACCACCCATTCTTGCGGGTGCCCGAGTTTGGGACGAGCACATACTTGTATGTTGTCACGAGTTGTCACCTGTTTGTGGAGGGAGGAATCATGTTCGTCCCAGGCCGCATGGTTTTACCACCCCTTACCCCTGCGCGCCCAAAAAGACCCCACCAGGGGATGGATATGTTGTAAGCAGAAAGCCGCCGCTTGGCTCTGATTTGCTCAACTTGTTCTTGACCCCTGTTCACTTGGGAATGGGGCTAAATTAAATCACCAGGGGACCGCAGGTTCTAGTCCATGTTTCCCTTTACCAGGGCAACCCATTTGGGGTTCCTATAACGACCCACAGCCACTTTGAGGGGAGCTGGACATGTCTGTTGGGCGTCGCTTAGAGACTTCCCAGTTTCCCAGGACACGGGTAGAAGTGGATAAACATTCAGGGTTCATTGGGGTTGGGGTTAGGAAGCCTCAGCGCGTTAAACACAAGCACCCTCCCTTTTTCAAGACCCCCCCCCCCTGGGGCTGCTCCAAGCTGTGGGATGGCAAGTGCAATGCATTCAACCCAACATGTCCTTCCAACAGGTTTGCATCATATGCTGGGGGTTTAAACCCGGACTGCTGCATCAGCATCGCCTCCCGCACATAGCGGCTATAGTGGAAGTAGAATTGCCTCCCCGGTTTGGAATGAATACATTCCCCAAATCATTGATTCTACATGGTAATTACACGGGTTTCACACGGAGAGGGGCCTTCTCGTTCGTTTTTTTTTTTTTTAGCGGGGGCACACCCAAGTCTTTTATATCTGATTTAGTGGTGAGGCGTGAGCATGTCGAGATTGGAAGTACGAGCCTAAGCTTAGCATAGAGCACCTGCAGGATCCCAATCCCTTGGCAGAATGGTATGGATATTCGGTAATGACCAAGCCTCCGAGCAGACTTGGCTATCGGGACCGGCTCTTGAGAGCGGAGTTGCGGCACAGCCGGTGGGTTTAGTAAACCATAGCCTGTGGGCCAACTTGAGCACGGAACTGCCTTCCGAGTTCCTGGGCTTTTGGGAAGATCCGTTTTGGTTCGTAACAAGCGACCTGTTGTTGGCCCATTTACTCGGCCTGGGTGAAGCAGATTGCTTGCCCAGTCTCCGTGAGTCTCTGAGGCATGGGTACTCTGGACTGTGACCAGTGGCCTCGGATTTGCGCAGAGCAGAACGTGAGGCAGAGGCCGCTGGTGATGCTGTACCCCACCGGGAATCGCAGCTCGGAGAGCTCGGGGTGTCCAGTTGACCACGTTACCTTGCCTGGAATCCATCTGAGGTATTGGGGTAGTCGAAATGTGATAATCTGAACATATCCTTTTTCCGTGTAGCCCTGGGCGAAGTTGCCACCACACTCACCACACCCCGCCGAAACGGGGGCCATTTTTGAGAAAATAAGTAATGTCGACCCCGGATTAATAAACCCGTCCCAGTATTAGGGGGGTGTTCCCTCCAAAAGTGATGAATCCCAAAAGGGGACACCCCCCGATCAAAATGAACCAGGGGTTCTGCTTAATCCGGGGTTAGCATTACATCAAATGTCCGGTGCACTTTTTCTCAGAGCTTCTGATTTCAACAAGTGTTCAGGCTCTGACCTTCCAGGCTCCTCGTGTTGAAATCCGCCGATTTCGATGATGCCCATTTGGCTCGGCCAGGTCAGTTTCCCCCCACAAGTTTCGCCCCATTTGCGTCTCAGGCTATGTTTTTTGTTTTGTTCCCCCCCCCCCCGGTTTGTTTTTTAGGACCTCTATAGCTACTGGACGGCCATTCAGCAAATGGGAGATTGGGAGTTGAGGTCTCTTGAGCAAATCAGCCCGTGTTGTCCCAGCTGTGTAGATCCCTTTCCCATCCCAAGTCTCTCTTCAACAATCCGCTTGACCACCTAGATCTTTGACAGATTTTTGAAAATCATCCCCGAAAGCCGAAAGCCATTAAACTCAGCCTGGGGTTGGCAGCTCAACACAGCTCGCAGTTCTCAGCGAATCGTCCGGTTCAACTTTGGCTTTTAGTTGTTTGGGCTTCCATTTAACCCACAAGTTAAACTTTTCGCCAGGGATCAGTTTAGACAGTCATGAATTCATATGAAATCCCTGCAAATGTGGCTTTCCATTGGTGGACCCAAGAGCCCCGCGAGTAACATAAATGGGTGTGTTTCTTAGGGGACCCCCCAAAATGGCTTCGGTGTTCCTTTCGGTTTCCCTTTAAAACCCACCAAACAGGGGTATCCCAAATGGCTCAGATTTTCATTGAGGAACCACCTCCGAGCTGGTTGGAGATGTGCAAGGGCCTACGAAAATAGAGACCCAGATGTGTTCCGCTTCTGGGTTCCTTGGTGAATGATTGGGTCAGGACTGACCCAGGGTTTGGGAATGAACCTGATTCCCTTAAAGGAAACCATAGGGGCTTCTGGTGTTCCGTGAACGGAGAACCCCAAAAAGGGAACCCGAAAAAATGAGACACATCTAGGAAAACAGCGTCCAATGGAAGTGGACGATTGGGTTCTGGAAGTTTTGGAAGACCAGCCCAACAAAACCACGTCCACTTCTATGATTGGAAAGAGGGCAAGTGGTAGACAGAACAAGTCGAGACGTTTATCTTGACCTCTGATTAGAAAACCCCTTCCAGCTAATAGTCAGGAAGAAGCAAATGTTCACCAACAAGGGAACGCTTTATATCTATATTTTTGTTGACTGCTATAGCAAGTCTACTTGAATTGGATCTCTGTGAAATGTCCACGGGGTCTGACAGGTTGCATCTTATTGCTGTGGAAAGCAGAGGGTTTTCACCCTGTCCAAACAAGCAATTTTGGGCACCTGCCTACATGGGCACAATAACTTTTGGGGCTCAACCTGCATCTGATGGTTCTCAGAAACCTACCCCGTATAAGGGGGCGGTATCTCTTCAAGAACCCGGGTTCAACCCCCCAACCCACCAATCCAATCCACCCTTTGTGATCAATTGGGCCTTGCTTGAAGGACATCCTGACTTTGTATTATAGGGCAGTTTAAGCTCGCCGAAACTATCTTGGCTGCTATTGGCTTGGATCTTTAGACTTTAACTTTTTGGGAAATCAAGTTGGGTTTTCCACTAAAGCCAGATAAGTTATTTTTTTGGTGAGGGGTCAACATCAACCAAGCTATAAGAAACGAAATAAGACAATACAGTACTTGACTGTGACTGCGCTTCGATCGAGGTGCCGCGCGCGTTTTCCAGGGCCAGCACTCTCGTGAGGGCTTCACCTCGGCCGTGGCGATTTGGCTTCAGCGTGTCATGCGCCAAGTGATTGACATGGCGTTTGAGGCGGTGATGCTTGTATGTCACCTAGGTCCCCAGTAGTGCCCTTTCTCACCCCTTTTGGTTGGGAGGGTTCCCTTACTAAAATAGACTACAGAGAGAAAAAGAAAGGTTCCCTGATTCTAATCTCTCTACGGACCTAGTCTCGCAATTTCTTCAGCTAAGCTCTTGTTGGCAGCAAACTGCTTTCTCGGGTTTCCCCGTCATCCCCCATTCAAGGAACATGTTCTCGCAAGGACTTCTATGGGGTTTTCCTTTTCTTTGAGTCAGACGGGGTCCAACTCCCAACTCGCCGGTCAACCTCCATGTTGCCAAGCGGGTTTCTTAGCTTCTTTCTCGCAACCAACTAGGTGTGTGTGTGTGTGTGTGAATCGTGGCTGCCCCGTTCTGCTGCAATGTTGCAGCAGACGTTTCCAACAGCCATGGAAATGATTGAAAAGATGATGGTGTTTTCAACGTTTTCAACTCTGTTGACTGTCCCGAAGCCAAATCTTTGGCACCCAGGAAAGGATTTCAAGAGCAACGGGAGCTCTGATCCCGTTGCATTTCTCTCCACTGTGCACTGCCACCCACTGGTCCTAAGGAAATGTGGCATACACTCTTGATGGTGGCCGCATAGGGGTCATGTTCTCCTGTATCCTTGGGGTTAAGGGGTTGGGGGTATTGGAGCTCCGTGTTAGAATGCCCCACTGTGAGGCGAGCATGATCGCCTTCAACGACCGGACAGTGCAGGTGACCAAGAAGAACCTAAACGAGTTCCTGGGAGGACCGGCAGGTGGCTGAAAGGTGTTTTTTTTTTTTAGTGTCTTGGCTGCTGTTGGGCAACGGATCTTTAGACTTTAACTTTTTGGTTGAAATCAAGTTGGGTTTTCCACTAAACCCCCAAACAGTTAAACTTTTTGCAGGAGGGTCAACAGCAACCAAGGTGTGAGCGAAATAACATGTGGAGTGTGGGTCGCAATTAAGCCGCCACAAAACCGCAGGTTTTGGTCCATGTTTCCACTTACCAGGGTTCCATTTGGGGTACCGTTTTGACCCACAGCCATGTCAACATTTGCGGAAATGTTTGTTTCCCTGCGGGCTATGGAACACGGCTTTTGAAAGGATGGGGGTCATTCCCAAATTTGTTCTTTCATTTCCTCTTAGGGAGCTTCAAGCAAGCTTTTGGTTGCCCCTTAGGGACCCTCAAATAAAGGTTGACCTGGTGTCGTGACAAACAGCTGTTGCCAAATCAGGGAGCCCAAGGGTCTTTCTTGAGGTTGGTGCCATGAGCAGCTGACTTTGCCAATTTTAGCGGTCATCTCTTTGTATGCTTTGATTCTCCTCGCATCCATTTTGCTTCAGAGTACTTCTTTTATTTCCCCTTGTTGGTATCGAAAGGAATGCATCGCTGCTGGACATGTCTTTTTATGTTTTCCAGGGGTCCTAACCAAATGGCCGAAAATCGACGTCGTTTTCGCAGGACAAAGAAGCCTCACCTAGCCAGTGGACACACTTTACACTTTTCTCCTTTGTGGCTCTCCCTTGATTTAAGCGGTGGCCCAAAAAGTGTACCCTTGTTTTTGGGCTGGTCACTGGCCAATATTCCATGTTTGGTTCCGTGTTGGGGAAGAGGAATGGAATTCGGGGACCCCCTACCCCCCCCCCGCCCTCCCTGAAGGTGGGGGAGATCGTCGCTCGCAGGAAAATGCTCAGAAGCATTTTTATTTTTATTTTCCAGTTTTCTTAACCAAATGGAAGAAAATCGACGTCGCTCGTAGGAAACTTTTAGCAGGGGAGCAGAGAGCGACCAAATAGAAATCACTACTGCAAATAGTTTGTTTTTCCAGGGGTCTTAACCAAAATGGAAGACAAACGACGTCGTTTTCGTAGGAAAAAAGGGCTTGCAAACCTTCAGGACGGCTGCACCCCATCAAGGTGATCCTCTTCTCCCGGCGCAAGGGCACCCCCGCCATCTTCAAGGCCGCGAATCGCTTTTCGCGAATCGCGAAATCGAGCCGTCTGAGCGGTGGCTCGCCACGCTGGCCGCGTTCTTTTTGGAACGGTGGGAACAACTTCCGTGTTTTTTTTTTTTTGTTTGGGGGGGGGGGGCGGGCGGGGGTGGGAGGGGGGACGATGGGAAGGAATGGGTGGTGCGTCACTTCTTTAAGGTGATTCATGATCATGTTTTTTGTGGGGGGGGGGGGCGATGATGGGAACGAAGGGGTAGTCACTTCTTTGAGGTGATTCATGTGTTTTTTTGGTGTCATGTGCCACGAATGCCTTTTTAGTGCTTGGTTTCCCTGGGGTTCCTCAAAGCCTGGTGGGTAGTTCGGAGCCCCCAACCCCGCCCCCTGGATCCGGCCCAGAAACAGGTTCCGAGCTATTCGAGTCACGCGAGTGGTGGGTTCCAGGCGCTGTCCAGCGACGTGGACCTTTGGCCCCACATGGACTTCGGCTTTGTGCCGGAAGAGGTGGACAATACCCGAAACCCCCTGTGGCGCGGCGACATTGGTGGATTCCCAGCCATCCGCTTCCATAGATTTTTACATTTTTAGTTGGTTCCTTGGGGGTTTCCTTTTTTACCCTCTAAAAGTTTCAGCTTTCGGCAGGGGATCTGAGGACTTTTGACTTGTTGACCTCGGATTAATCTGGAGGAGCCTACTAGTCAGAGGAGCCCCCTACAATATAGATGATAATAGATAATGTTCGTACTGAAAGGAGAACTGCTGATAAATCCGAGGTTGTCCTTGTTTTGACGCAGAGTCCTTTTGCCACCTCTACTTCCAATTATCGGGTTAGCCTTGGTTGGTGGTTTTGAATTGGTGGTTTTGGGGATTTGGACCCTAGGGTTCTTGGAGAGGGTAATGGGATGCCACCCAAAGCCACTAGACAAACCACCCTTTTCAGAAGCAGAAATTATGGCCACCCCATATATCCCCTCCCCAGCCTGGAACCTGACTGAGGGATCATGCGAGGAGCGCAAAAATGTCAACTTTTCGAACGCTCATCACCTTGGCCACATTTTCTATCCTTGAAGCAGCTCTCAGCAATAATATCTTCCTTTCCCTCCCTTAAGATGATCGCTCTTTCTTCCATTTCTTTAGGCCCGCTGGAGAAAATGAGACGACATGTCCAGTAGTGACAGATTCCCTTTAAGGCCAACAAGAGACAAGTGGACAGATATCCGCTTCAGCAAAGGTTTCCTTTGCACATCCCCAGCCCCTTTAAAATGGAATTGGGGGAGGGGGGGGGGGTGCTGAAATTCCATTTATGGCTCCATTTTCCCTGTATGTCAAAATGAAGATGAATGGAACTAGGGGGTTTTCCCCCCACCCACCCTCCCCCACCCTCCCCTCAGGGAGTTCCGAGCTTTAGGCTGGAGATCTATGGAATCGGCCTGGTGCCGCAAGTCTTGGTCCAGTACGGCCTAGACATGTCCTCAGTGCAGCTCTACCCCAGCAACGACATCACCTACCGGGCCCTCAAGGCGTCGAAACCTCTTTGGGAAAAGAGTTGGCTTTGTGGGACATATTCCGAGTTCATTCCAGGTTGAAGAACCCCATGAGAAAAAAAGCAAACAAACAGAGAAACACACACACACACATGCCTTTCTGAAAAATGGTTAGGTTTGCCTTTGCTCCTTTCCAGGGTTAGGGTTGAACAGCCACTGTTGCTGCTACATCTCCTGGGTGCGAATTGACAAAAAGAGCGTGGGCACGGTGTTCGATTTTCGAGATCCCTCATTTAGCACCGCGTGAGAAGTTCAGTGGGCCATCCAGTTCAGCCACAAGTGAGAAGCAGGAGTGCGAAGAGCTCTGAGAAGACCCGCAGTGTTAGCTTCACTGCTTGTGTTTCAGCTGTTTCCTCGGTTTTTTCGTTCTCTTCATTGTCATGCGCAAAACAAATATACCTCCAGTGGGTCTGTTCCGTCTTTTGGCTAGGCCAGCAAAGACTAGAGGAGAATTCCCAGACTTCGATCCATTTAGTTTAGAAAAATATATTTGTTTCCCTGTTGGTTTTTACAGGGAACCTATCACTACTGGACATATTTTCTCATTTTTCAGGGGACAAGAACGTAAATGGAGGCAGACCAGATGTGAGGTGCCCTGGCGCCTCTTATTCTCGGACATTTGCCTAGGCCCCCACGAATGTGTTTTCCATTAAGCCACGAAAAGCAAAACTAAAAGCAACTTTTAGCAGGGGAGCAGAAAGCCACCGAGGGTTCAGTGCTTTCCCTCCGAGTTTCATGGCCACGTGTTCAACTGCAGACTCGAACTTGGTGTCTCACTTCCGCGCCCTCTCCCGCGACCCTTTTTTCCCAAAGATGTGACTCCAACAACGTGTTCCTGGGAGAAAGAACCCACGCCTGTGGCACATCCAAGGCCAGTTCTCACATACTGACGTGGTTGCAAAGGGGTCAAATTGAGCTTTAGGTCGTTTTGCAGCTTGGAACCGCCCTACCGGCACCACCAAGAGCTGAATAGGGGTTTGCGCTGAATCACGACCCCAGTGGTGAGTTACGACCTCAGGGCTTAGGGTGCAACCCGCCAGTTGAGAAGAGTTCTGCATGGGAAGTCTTGTTTTGCGATGGTACCCCCTTTTCTGGTAGGTTTTAAAGGGAACCAAAAGGAAAACCAAAATCTATTTTGAAGGGGTTCGATTGCTGGAAAAAGACGAGCCACTGATGTGGGGAAGTTTGCCTTCTTGGAACTTATTTTTGGGGCTAGCGCAAGTACAGGTTCTCCAGGTGACGGTCAGGGGCTTCCTGAACAGCGATCGATAAGGGCGCACCTACTCGTTTCAGCGCCCTTGTAGCGCTTGTTTGTATGTGTGTGTGCCCCCTGTAACCTCCAAGGCTGGAGCAGCCGAATCATGTTTCAGACAGGCCTCTGTGTGTGTTTCTCTGTTTGTGTTTTCTGGGGTTCTTCAACCTGAATGAACTTGGAATATGTCCCACAAAGCCCGGGGAAATTCTTTTGAGTGGGACGGATATATTGGATCAGGGCTGTTGTGATTTGGTTCCCACCAATCAGCAAAGAAGCAGCATGTTTGTCATGCGCTTCAACCACGAAGACATGTATTTTGTGTTCCGCCTTGGTCATACAGTTATACCTGGCAAATGACTCGTTTGGGATTCTGTCAAGACAAACCCGTGTGATTTCGGTTGCCATGCTGGGTCCTTTCCCAAAGTGTGATCAAGCTTGGGTGGCCGGCCAAGTTTGGTAAGTGGCTTGCATCCTAGTCTAGAACCTACTTATAAGTCCGCCACGTGTAGTTCTGACCTAGAATGCCACTAACTTGTCCGAACACCCAAAGGGGTGTAAAGAAGGAACACTTAGACTGGTGGGAAAGGTTTTAATTGTAGGGCTTAGCGCAAGATGTTTCACCCCTTTCCCCCCCTCCCACAGGGCGCTCGCTTGTCCAGGGGCATGTTTGCTAGTTTTGAAACTTGCAGGTTTTGATTAAGACTGGCCTTCGCACCCACCATTTCGAACGCCCAACCTTTGGGCTTCCAAACATGGAGTTGTTTGCCATTCCTCTTTGTTTTTGGGGGTCCCTCCAAAGATGCCAAAGCCACGGAAGTGTGTGTTTTTTGGGGAGGTGGTCCGACGTCCCCCGAAACACGAGGCGCTCAGAATCCGCAGCCGGGCCGTTGGGCTTGGGTCGGTCGCAGGACTGGCTCCTCGCGTGCCGCTCGGAGATGTGGCTCGGAAGCCCCACCTGGCCGGAGGAGAGGTCGACGCGACGTCCCAGGGCCACTGCTTGGCCAGGCCGTTTCCTTTGCTCACTCCCGGGGTTCCTGGACTTTGAACTTTTTGGGGTTGGGCCAGTTGAGTGGCAAACCATTTTGTTGCGCCCTTTTTTGGCCAGTCGACTCGGGCAGTCAGTTTACTTGCTTTTGGAGGTTTTTGAAAGAGTGAGGTAACCCTTAGTTGGTGGATTGGATTGGTGGGGTTTGAAGCCCTGCTTCTTGAGGGTAAATGAAGTTTACCACCCCTGAACCACGAAACCACAAAACCAAACCGCCAATAAAGAAGCTGAACAAGGGTGACGCTGGTTTCACGTAGGAAAACCGTTTGATTCGGCCAGGTCAGTTTGCCACACAAGTTTCGCCCCATTTGCTCAACCATATGTTTCATTGGCCCGCGGGTTTAAAGAGAGTCTATGACTTCCGGACGTTGTGCATGTTTTCAAGTTTCGATGTTTTTTCCAAAGCGATGTTTTTGTTTCCACTGGTTTCCTTGGGTTTCCATTGCTTTCCCTCGGTTGTCCTAACTGGGTGGCTTGTTTTTTTTGAGGGGACCCCCCCCCTCA
>CAUJNA010002724.1:356092-371092 GCA_963377175.1 Effrenium voratum | reverse complement strand
CAGGTTTGGAAAAATGAGGTCGGGCCATAATCTTGCAACTCCACGCAACACGTTTGACACCTGCTTCTTAGATTCTGACTTGGTTGACCAGACTTGCTTCCCTTTGCAGGTTCCTCGACCTCATCAGCAATGGCGCGCAGGAGAGAGGCCTTCCAGGATGGCATGTGGTCGTGACCAAGCACAAGCTGGACATTTGGCTTCGCCTGGCCCGGCCAAGGACAGATTTCCGGTGCGAGTGGGTGTGTTGCTGCCTTGTAGTGTTTAGCACTTCGCATGTTTTTTTTCGGTTGGAGAGTGGGGGTCCTTGGTGCAATATGGTCGCGCTACCTGCTTTGAGACACCTCCCCTGTTTTGACTTGAGCAGCCTCCAGACTGTAGGCCTGACATGATCCCAATCAGAAGGCTAGGGTCTGACATTTTGCATGTCGCGCTGTCACAGACATTGCTGCTCTTTAAACTTTAAGCCAGAAGATGCCTGAGTCTTGCAATGGCAGAAGAGAATGACAGTGCAGGGCAAACATCTTGGCTAGAAGTTTTGCAGGGACAACATCATCTGCCAGATGCCAGCTTTCCAGAAGTTGAAAGGCCGCAAGCAACGGCCAAAACACGGCCATGTGGCTTGCGCGGTAGCCACAGCTACAGGGCCGCACTGCGTCAGCAAGACGAAGCAGAAGCAGCAAATCAGCCTCAACGCCCGCCTGCTGAGTATGCCCGCGCATGCCGCCTTGCCAAATCACAGTTGCAACAGCTGTCATCGGACCCGCAGCCAAACCGGCTGTTGAAGTTTGTCAAGGACATTGGCAATGACCTGCAGCGATTTTTTGGACACTGGCTTGCAAAGCAGGACATCCAGAAACACGCTACCGCTACCGCTACTGACCAGACGCCTTCGTTGCCTGATGAGCAGTTTGCGCAGACCTTGCTGTATGATGTTGAACGGCCAGTTTCATCACGCGCAGCTGAGAGCAAATATTCTGGCTTGGGCTTATGCGCAGTGCAGCGCAAAACCATACAGGGGGCATCAGCATTGATCAGTGCAGGCGGGTATTTGTGGGGCTGCAGTTTTAGCCAACTGGCTGACATGGTGCAGAAACAGGCTGTGCGGCCTATCATGCTGATCCGGAAAAGGCGATATGACGAGACTCCTACGCGCATTCAGGTTCCCGCTGCGCACTCTGGACCATCAGAGAAAAACCGGCTCGCAAAGGTGTTGCAAAGCGAGTTCCAGCTTGCCGGCCTTTGCCAAGACGTGGAATCCAGTTGCTACTTCTTTTTCAAAGGTCATGCGCCGACTTGGCTAGTCGCTGTTGACAGTTGCACGGCAGATGTGACAAAATTTGTTCAAGACCAACTGGAGCAGAACATTCCGGAGTTGGAGCGGTTGTCGCACATGTTTCCTACCAACATTCAGATGATAAATACAGATGCCTACGCTGCTAACACCAAAGCAGAGAGGGCCATTGCGATGGAGCATCCTTCTAGTCACCTGACGCACTACTTTTGTGACCATCACAACTGTTGCACTTGTTTGACAAAAGGGTTTAACCTCGTTCCTGACTGCATCAGTGGCATGATTGCTGGGGCTCTTGCAATGCAGGGAGCAGGTGAGACGGCCACACTTCGCCGGTGCCTCATGAATGTTATTCGGGACCGGTTGCAAGTCCATATTGGCCCAGCACCTGCCGGCCGCATTGCTGCCCACCGGAAAGGTATTCATGAGTTGTTTCTGCAGATTCCTCCTGACACACATCGAAAAAAAGGATTGAGGCGCCTAAGGTATGTTCAGCGGCTGGTTTTGGGAACGTTTCTGAATGGAGACCTGCAGGACAACGCTGCAGTCCACACGTGGGTTGTTGAGTTAGCCCCCGACAGAGATCGCATTCTTGAGATGTTTCGCCTATATGTGGTGCCCTGCCTTATTCCTTGCAAAGTGTACATGTTTCCGAGGCAACGATGGACCAACACCGAACTGTCCATTGACTATTTCGGACTCCTTTGCAGCCACCATAACTTGTTGGAGCCGACTGTGCAGCAATGGATATCATTGAACATCAAGCCTCAGGACAGTTTCGCACCTTCGGCATTTTCGGGTTCTAAGCAGTTTCTCGGCTGGGGTTCTGTGTTGCAAGACGCGCTGCAAGACAAACCTTTGCATGACCCGGACCCAGATGACGCTGATGAGGAACCTGACCAGCCGCAGCAGCATGACCAAGACAAAACCGAAGCAACTGACGCTAAAGAGCACTGGATCAAAATGAGAAAGCAGAGCCGCAAGAAGTTCAGGATGTGGGCTGACGCAAACCCTGGGCCAAAGCTTGTCGCATTGCGGACTGCTACCACTCCGGTTGTGACCTTCACACACAAACTGCTCAGCAGATCAGGGGACACTTGGGAACGCAAGCAGGAACTCAAAACAGTACGGGGGGAGCAGCGGACGTTTCGGGCTTTGGAAGCTTTTCGCGGGACTGACCTGAATGCCTTCTTTGCAGATCTCAATCATGCTTTTCACAGCCGAATGGAGGCCTTGGCAGAAAGGGACATGATCCGCAACAACCAAGTGCTGACCTTTCAGATGCTTTCGGCTGTTGGGGCTGGCATTGATTTCTACATCGGGCTTCGCTGGAGATCATACCCAGTCAGACTGTTTGGTTTGCTAGATGACCATCCAGACCCGGAAGCTGTTCAGTTTCCATGTCTGCTGGATGAGTTTTCACAGCATCTTCTTGAGCAGTTTGACAAGGCAGGCGGCGCGCTCTCGGAATTTGCAAAGCACTCTATGACATGCCTGGCAATGACGTTTACAATGGGCATTGCAGAGATTGAAGCCCGTCACGCGTCCACACGTCGCATTGTGACAGTCAAAGGCGTTCAGACTCACATGCCATCGCTGGATGACATCAGTGCGAACTGGGTTTGCCGTAGAAATGCAATTATGCGCTCAGAGTATCCATCAAGCCCTCCAACCTCACCACGCGTGCAGAAATCAGCAGATACAGCAAATAAAACGTGGAAGAAACCTGGCGGTCCATGGCGTGCTTTTGTCTCAGAGCAGTTGCAAGGGCAACGCCGATTCACTAAAGATGACATGAACGAGTTGTCAGCCAAGTACCAGAACCTTTCGCCAGACGAGTTCAACTACTTCAAGGAACTTGGGGAGTGCGCCAAGCAAGCAGGCAAAGCTGGATTCCAGCCGTTTGGCGAAGCCACTTCTTCAAAGCGGGCTCGCTCTGCTGAGCCCAACGCAAGCCTTCAAGCTGCCCTTGTTCCAGTCCAGGATCTCGATCAGTTTGGCGCGCAGCTACAGACGCTGAAGCAACGCCTTCGCATGGCATCGCGGGAGGAGGCTGGCTTACAGAGGCAAGCTGAAATCGAGCTGCAAGCAGCAAGCCAGCAGCAGCAGTTGCCACATCACGAGTCGGCTCTGCAAGCATGGTCGACAGGGTCATCCGTGCGCGGTCTTCCTTCTGCTTCTAGCAGCCTGCACTGTGCCCGTGTGCATCCCCCAGCAGATGTGTGTGCTGAGGCTGGGCAGCTTTAACATTGCGCATGTCGGACAAGGCAATGTTTGTTTACCCAACCTTCCACGGGAAGTTCAAACAAGTCTAGAATCTAGAATTGAAGTCTAATTGCGTTGATAAGATTTGACCATTGCAGAAAACCAGCGGGCTTAGTTGAAGTGACGGGTGTTTGATGAAGCCACGCTGTTTCAGTTGTTTATATTTACACGTAGGATAGTTCAGGCTAGTTACAGTTAGGTCACGGTTACTTGGCTCCCTTCGCCGCAGATGCTTGTCGGCCGCAAGACAGAGACTCAGGGGCTCAAGGGCAAGTTGGAGTCAAACTTTGACAAGAAATGCCAACTGATCCGTCACAGCGAAGTGCCAAAAATTGGCGAGATGCCAGCTGTCAAGAAAAAGCCGTGCTCCTTGTTTGGGACTTGCTTTTGCTCTGGCGATGGGTTCGAGGCCATGCAATTTCATGGCAATTTGAGCTCCATGCTCAAAAGCCTCTTTACGCCGCCAAGAAAACGCAAAGCAGATTCGTTGCAGGTAGAGTCAGACGACCAAATGGCTAAGCGACGCTTTCTTGCAAGCAACCGGCAGATGCTGCAGTCACTGCACATTGTGCTTCATTTGCAGATGGTAGATCAACCTGACCATCGTGAAGAGGGTTCTGACACAGCTTGCGCCTCAAACAATCCTTGGAGCTCTGTTCTTGACACAATGTTGCAAGAGAGCACTTGTAGTGGCCCGTCAGAGTTGTGGTTTCACATTGGAACGGTGAACTATACCACGTGGTTTTTCTCAGTGCTCCAATTGCACCCTGTCGAATCACGCGGGGCTCGCCGCAGACTTCGGGTTGCAAGAGCCGCTGAGTTTGGGCTGTCAGCAGTGGCTTTCAAGAAGTGCGTGGATTTCACGGTGCCCTGGTCCTGCACACTGTACTCCATTGTTGACAATGATGACGCTTTGACTCTAGACTCTTGCCGGACTAGCTTTGTCACTTTCCTGATACTTAGTTTGTCGGTGCTTTTGAAGGCCGCGTGACTGTGGCTACGGCAATAGACAACTTGTGGGCAAATGGTTGGGTGAAATGTGCATTTCTAGTAGTCAGTCACCTCAAGACTTAAGCCTTAAGCTGCCATTTGAACCCACTGACCAGTCAGATTGCTTGCTGAGGATGAGATGACTCCGAACTGGGTGGACGTGATCGCTATGCCCAAGATCGAATCCTTTCGATTCTGGCGCGGGTCAGCGGTAGAGCGGGAAGCTAGAGCAGCCCGACTCAGCCGTAGCCGAGCATCACGCAGACCCAAGCAAGCTGCCCGTGGACCAGCCGCTGTTGGAAGCTGTAAGTCAGCTCCCAAAGCAGCTTCTGACCCACCAGCTCCTCATGCTCTTCTAGGGCTTGAGGGAGACGATGCAGACGATGAGACAGAACTTGGCGCAGATCTTTTGGAGGAAATGTTTGCAGGAAAGCCGGCCAGTGAGGCCGAATCACTTGCCTCAAGTGCTTCAGATTTTGGGTCTGAAGGGTCTATTTTCCGGCAGTCAGATGACAACGATGATGGACACCAGCCGCCTCACATAGGCAGCCCTCTTTCCTACAGCCCTTCCGTGGCTGCCGCAGATGAACCTCCAGAAGACCCTGACCAGGTGCGGCAGCTACTTCTGGCTGAGTCAGACTCAGAGTCCAAGCCGCCAGCTGCAGTTGCTCCAGAGGCAGCCTCAAATCCTGTGAGCGCACCTGCAGCAGCTTCAGTACCGAATTGCGCAGCAGAGTCTGCGCCGCCTACGCCCGGTCCCGCGCGAGAACCTCGCAAAGATGTTGGCAGATCACGTGGGCCGAAGAGTAATGTTGACCTACGATTGCAATTTGAGAACCATGGTGAAATTCGATACAACATCATACAGAAAAACTTCTTTGCTGTTTGTGCCCTGCACGGTCATGATTGCAAGCGGAGCCGTGCTTCAACAGAAGCTGCAGCAAAGAATATCCTGCGCAACCCTGGTCAGGGCAGGCCACTAGGACTCCTTGCGGCGTGGCTGATGAAGGGAGCGCGGCACAAAGACTCTTTCAGTCACAAAAACTGCATGTCCACGATCGCCCGGTCAGAGCGTGTGGATGCCAGGAAACTGTTAAAGACATTACCTGGCTTTCATGAATTCAGTGAGCTCGAACGAGCCAAATTCTCTGGCGAAGATAGCGAACCAGATGACATTTTGTAACCATAGGTGAGGCGTCATAGAACTAGCCCGCGCAAAAAGATTTGTTTCGCAGCGCTCCACAAAGCCGTGCGCGTGCTTCAGACGTGTGTGCAGTCTAAATATTCTAAATCACAAGTTGTGGTTTGCGTGCATTTGCATTGCGTCAGAGTCGTCAAGTGCGCTTCCTTGGCCAGAGCGCTCCCCGCAGGATCTACATTGTGTTCCTCAGGAGGGACGTCTACACAGCAGAGGATGCCAAGTCCTTTGTGTCCATCATGAAGGCGTGCAGGGTACTTGAGTCTCACACAGGCAGATTCTAGCTGTAGCTGCAGCTAGTGCGATGCTTGACGCAACAGATCTCTTTGCAGCAGATGACTGTAGGTGGACAGGACAGGTCGGATAGGCCCGCATAGCCTCATGGTGTCAAGGCTGTGCTGTGAGGTATTGTAGGAAGGCTTTTCCTGCAAACAAGCCAGGGGGTTGGCAGGAGTTGACGTTGCAGACTTTTAGACCACTAAGGACTAGGACTAGGACCAAGACAATGACCCACTGAAAGAATTTGAATATCAGATTACATATCAGATTTTGTTTGAGCGGGGTGTGACATGAACTCAGCAAGACCGTTGCAGCCGACGTGAACGGTTAACAATGGTGAGCGGACATTTTGCTTTGAGTTTTCAGACATGTGCCGATGCAACTGAACAGGCAATCCTCGACTACCAGTCCTCGCAAGATCCCGTCAGTTTGGACAGCTTGCTGCTTTCTGAACACGATCCGAGGCGTCAGACGGCTCTTGAGACCAAGGACACTCGAACTCGTTTTCGAAGTGGAGCCGTTCTGGATCTTTTTTTTGCTCAAACGTTTTTGGGGAAAGACTGACCAGTGTGACTACTTGGACCTCCTTGTCAACGTGCTTGGTTTCTCTTTTTTTCTGTGTTTGGTTGAAAGTTTAAAGTTTACGTTCAAGGGTCCTTGCCAACGTGTTTCTTCGTTTTTTTGTGCACCTTCATTCCCTCCCCCCTCCCCCCCACCCCTCCCCCATCCCCCCCCGCGCCCCCCTCCCCCCCCTCCCACCCCTCCCCTCCCACCCCCCCTCCCCCCCTCCCCCCCCTCCCCCCCTCCCCCTCCCCCCCCCCTCCCCCCCCTCCCCCCCTCCCCCCCTCCCTGGTTTGTTTCTTTTTTGTTTCTTTTTTGTTTCTTTTTTGTTTTTTTTTTTTTTTTTGTTTTTTTTTTTTTGTTTTTTTTTTTGTTTTTTGTTTTTTGTTTTTTTTGTTTTTTTTATGGAGGGGGTTTCGCTTTTCCACCCTTTCCCCCCCCCCCCCCCCCGGCCCCACCCCCCCCCCCCCCCCCTCCCCCCTCCCCCCTCCCCTCCCCCCCTCCCCCTCCCCCCCCCCACCCCCCTCCCCTCCCCCCCCCTCCCCCCCCTCTCCCCCCCTCCCTCCCCCCCCCCCCTCCCCTTTGCACTTTTCCCGCCCTTCCACCCACAGTCACTAACAGCATTAGCAGGCCCTAATCCCAGCCCCTTCGACTTATAGGTTAACCGTTTCGTTTTGTGCCGGACATGGATGGTTTTTCGAGAGTTGACATGAATTTGTCAACACTCATGCGTAAACTGCGTGTATGACTCTGCATACTATACACGAATTCTGGTGATGATGATGATGATGGTGATGGTGATGGTGACAATGATGATGGTGATGGTGATGATGATGATGATGATGATGATGATGATGATGATGCTGATGATGGTGGTGATGATTGTGGAGGTGATGATGGTGATGATGATGATGGTCATGATGATGATGACGATGATGATGATGATGCTGCTGATGATGATGGTGATGATTGTGGCGGTGATGATGGTGATGATGATGGGGATGACGACGATGATGATGATGATTTTGTTGGTGGTGCTGATGATCATGATGCTGATGATGATGGTGATGATGATGATGCTGATGATGATGATAATGATGATGACGCTGAAACTAGACTAGATGAATGTAGATTCTATACGATTCTATACACTAGGGACATACGCACGGGACATGATATCTGTATATATCGTACATCCATATGCACATACCGTATACCATGTGCGATAAGTTTTGTGCTATATACAATATCACAGAACCATGCAGCAATACCTGTATATGCATATACGATATGATAATGGTAGCGCTGGGTTGTACAAACCTACATACATACACAAGATAGTCTAAACATATGACATAGGGTTTAGCGCCTGTAAGCCCTTTGGACCCTTGTTTCCTTTCCCCTGCTCGTTTGATTTCCAGTTTTCTATAGTTCTGAGGTTAACAGCGGAAGTCAATTGAAACTCCTCCTTTGTTTGTACTTGACTTAGTTGTTTAGCCTCGCCCCTCACTTTGGCTACGGAGGAGAATGTGAATCGCGCAAGTGATCCTCGGCGCTCAAAAGTGCCTGAATGGACGTTGCAAAGCAATCGCTGGCGGGAAGCGTTGAAAGTTTCCAGCAGTTACAAGCCGTGGACTGGGCAGGCTGGCTTCAAGGGTCAGGGCTTGTCCAAAACGGAGCGGGTGCTTGACTTGCTGGATTGCATCGCAGCCCAAATTACCAAGAATGTGCACCCCAAGACGGCCAGCAACATTGCCAGCTCCATGAGGGGCATTTACGCCGATGTGTCCCAAAGTCACTCACGGAAGGTCTTTACATCTTCCTCCTCAAGCGTGACGCCCACGCTTACGACATCGACCGATTTGTATAGCTACACCCGGGATAGCATCATAGTGCCATATGAACGCTTACTGCTTCATGGCCATCCAGATTCAACACGGGTCCCTCGTGAGATGACATTCTCACAGTTGAAGCATTTGGCGGGGGAAGGCATGGCAGTGCCCTGCATAACCAGTGTCATTTGGGCACTGTTCGTTCTCAAGCAGTTTCCATGACTTGCTATGATGGCGCAAGAGCGTGCAACATGCTTGTATGTACGGATGAGCCATGAGCAATGCTGCTAATTGGCTGGCAGCTCGTTGGCAACCCTTGATACTGATAACTGATACTGTTTTTTCCCCCACAAGGCCCCGTTTCGCAATTTGAATTTACGCCTCTTCGTTGTGTTTCAATATTCAATAATTATTCAATAATTATTCATCGCTTTGGGAGCCCTAACAAACCGGTGCTGTTTTTTTCGTTCAGTGGCACGCAAAGCGTGCGCCGACACCTAAGGGGTTGTGTTGCGAGTTGCCAGCTCTGCGAATGTTTTTTGCATTCAACAGATCTCAATAGAGCCGAGGCGGATGAAACAAACACACGTTTGCCAAGCGCGCTTTGACACAGAGCCAAATATAGCTTGTTTGACGCACGTGCTCCATTTGCCTTGCCAAGGTTTTGTGGCCGGCTAGTAACTAGTAGCTGTCAAGCATGATGCAGCACATTGACCGCAGCAAGCTTGACAGATTCCGGTTAAGGGTTCGCATTTGTCTGACTTTGACAGCTGGCATGGCGCCAAAGAAGGCTGGGTCTTCAAACGCTTTAAGCTATTCCAATACTGTGGGATTTCTTCATAACGAATGGTTATGTTTGGTTGATGGGCTTGTTGGGGACCATTCATTAGTCATCATTAGTCATTAGTCATCAATCGTTTCAGTCGTTTTTTTCTTCTGGGCTTAGCAGTAGCAGGGATGGCTGTTGGGCCTGCCTGATAGCAAAGATTTCGCACTCCTGTTTTCTCTGCCTGTCAGGCGGGCAGAGGGAAGCGCAGGCAGGACAACGTTGACGAGCGCCAGCATGCTGGCAGCGAGATTGTGCCCTACACAGGCCCGCCCAGTCACAAGAGGAGGCGAGGCAAGACTTCCGACCGCACCTGCTTTGCGTGCGAGGCAATTGAAAAGGACTGACCGACCAACTATTGACAAAATCCTTGCTCTCGTTGCGTTGCTTTTGTCCTGGACCATCTCGTTGGCAGCGAGGGTTTAGTTTAGACTGACTGGGGGAGTAGGAGGACCGGAGCAGGACAGTTTAAGCAGCTAGCTTCCTTTGCAGATTTTGGCCCGCTATGTTTGCAGATGACGATGCTCTTGGAAACCAGATCGACGATGGCTGTCTCAACTGCGTGGAGGTTGTTGCCAGGGTTTGGCCGGGAATGAGTTGGGCTGACCACTGTAGCAAGCAGTTCAACTTCACGAGCAGACTTTTGCAGAAAGGTTTTGTTGGGACCTTACGGCCTTAGGGAAGTCCTTTTCGAAGCCTCTCACTCACTACTGAACTACTTGGTTCTCTTTGAAACTTGCGCTCTTCTCACGAAACCTAGGCTCGGCGATAGCCGGGAGCACGCGTCCGAGTTCAAGAAGGCGAGAAACATCCACGTTGGTGAGGACGACCGTGACTTCGTTACTCCCGCTGACGTGCAGAGCTCCGAGCGACGAGGCCTCGAAGTGTATTCGGAGGTGGGCCTCGTCAGCGAAAGTGAGTTTCAGCGGCTGGTCGGCTGCCTGCCTTCAAGCCTTGGCGTAAAGGCGCTTGGCCAAGAAAAATCCAATAACCCAAGACGGTTCACTCCAACCAACGAGGAGGGGCAAGAGCAGAAGTCGCTGCACTTGCTCAGTTTGGAGGGGCTTTCCTGCTGCGAGATCCACAGCATCAGGAAGGTAAAGTTCTACTGGCAGGTCAACTTGCAGATGACAGAGGCCCTCCTTGAGCAGGCCGGCCAGCTTTCAGATCTTCACCCTCACCGCGTCTACCAGTACAACCAGAAGACTATGCTGGAGACCTTGCCGGACGGGCTCAGGGCAACAGGGAGGCTCAAGTTGAACACAGTTGCTGCTTTGCGGGAGAAGCACGCGTCTTTGCAAGCGGCACGCCAGTCCAAGGAAGTCGCGGATCCGCTCGAGGATGGCGACGCGAGTGCAGGTGAGGACAGCCCCCTGGCCAAGAGAGTGGCGCCTTCGATTGCAGTCTCGAAGTTTTCCAGGCTCTCACTCCCTACCAGTGCCGCATCCACTGCCGCGCCTTCTACCACATCAAAGCGTTCCACAAAGAAAGCTGCAGGTGCAGATGACGTCTACTTGGCGAGCACCGAGGACCTGGATACCGTCATGCAGTCGCTAGACCCCGACATGGCTAAGGTTGCCAAGGTCTGCAAAGGGTTCCCGCGCGCCATTCCGGCGTGCCTTTCCCAAATGAATGTGGGGCGGATTCTCCTGGGGGAGAAACTCGGACGGTCGATTGCTAAGGCCGGGCGTTCCTTGAATTGCGTGCGAGAGACCTTTCTTTGTGTTTGTTTTTGCTATGAACTCAGACTCGAGTGAGTAATCTGACCAGACTAGACTCGACAGACATGACTGGTGACTGACTGTGACTCGACTAGCATCCTTCGCAGAAAGTGTTGATTTCGGGTAGGTGATTTTGTTTTTGGTTTGGCTTCCACCTGTGAGGCAAAAGACTTGGCTGCCAGCATCAAGGACCAGAAAGAAGGTATCATCCTTCAACACCGCATTGAGGACTGTGAGCAGGCCGCAGCTTTGTGCAGTCCCGGCATTTTACGCTTGCCCAAGAGGGACCTCCAGCTCAATCTCAAGCGGATGCAGCGTGGCAAGCATGACCTTCCCGTGCCGTTGCAGCTCCAGGCAGCCCTGCGTTCCATCTCGGACAAGACCCAGGAGCTGGTAGAGGCGCCCAGTCTGTCAGCCAAGACAACGATTGCAGACGTGGTCGACAAGCTGTGCTTTTGGCGAGCCTTCCTCCAAATTGATGATCAGGAGTCCATGTCATTTGATGTCTTGGAGCCTTCCTTTGTGGCGCTGGCTGCAGCCTTGTCTGACACCTTCACGGGCATGGCTCTTGAGGACTCAGAGCCCAACGTCGGGGAGTCCAAGGAGAAAGGGTGGGAGGCGGGCCACTTTGTTGAATCTTGACTACTTAGCTGATTGAACATGTTTGGCCATCAATCCACCAAGTGATGCAGGGGGAGGGTTTGGTAGCTAGCAGCTGGTGTAAATTTAGCAGAATGATGTTGCGAAGCTACATTCAGATGTCATCTGTGTTTCCCAAAATTATAGTGCGGTCACACTCCTGGCGCAGGCGTTTGCCACGTCCATCAGCGGCGCCCTTGGCAACGATGCTTTCTTCCAGATGGTGCAGTGTCCCAAGAAAAACCCAGCGCTGCAGGAGTTGTGCGAAGGGCTGCTAAAGGCCTTCATGGAAGATGGTGCCGACTCCATCGAGTACCCGAGCCCCCATTTGAAGGAGGCCGCGCTGCGGGTCAAGCGGGCAAGCGGGTGCATTGTTTCCTTGCTTGTCCCAGTTGCTGGCCACTGTGGTTCATCTATCGAGGATGTCTTTCACATTACCGGCTACGAGGGACAGGACATGCTTGAGTCCACCCTTGCGATGAGTGTGCAGAGCGTCGAGCAATGGCAGGTCCTGGTGGACGAGACGCTCAAGACAGCTGCCAAGACCAAGCAGCTGGCGCCAGAGGTCCACTTTTTGCAGGAGCAGTTGGAGAACAGTTCAGAGCCGTGCGAAGTTGACGAAGCCCTCCGGCAAGCACTCGCACAGCTCAACAACTACAAGGCCTCTCTCCGTCAGGGTGCCACTCGATCCCTCGAAAAGTTGCTGTCAAACCGGGTGAAGTTGGTGGCCAAGCAGATGATGTCCAAGCCAGCAGTCTCCTTGAAACCCGAGGACGTAGATCTTCTCACTCGAGGCATTTCCTACTTCCTGGCTGAGGAGGGCATGGCTGACTTCCAGCGCGAGTTTGAGTCATTCAAGGAGTCCATTGCTTCCGACCTTTCCCTGAGTAGGCTTGAGGACTTTGCGCAGTCAAACCTTGACCTCCAGCAGTTTGACAACCACTCGCAGCTTAGTGTCTTGCTGCATGAGACCGAGGGCCAGCTCTACTCAAAGCAGCTCATCGAGAAATTGCAGCAGCTTTGCTGCGTGGCATTCCAGGTTCTCGACAGCCAGGCCGGTCCATTTTTCAAGTTCAGCCTTGGGATTTAGCCGACTTAGCCGCTTAGTCAGTCACGAACCTTTCTAGGAAGTGTTGCGTAAAACCTGCTGGGTGGCCGTTTGGACTTTTGTTTTAGCTAGCCAGCTAGTTTTGAGCTCTGAACGTGTTAGTCACTGTTAGTCTGTTGGTCACTGTTGGGTTATTCCTTGACTCTGTTAGTCACTCACTTTGCCCGGACGTTTGGCTGGCAGGTGGATGCGGGAGAGGCCGGCGGGATCCCAGATGCGCAGCTCACCACAATCCGGGCTCTGGTCACTGCTGCTTTTGCCTCAGAGGTAGCTGCAGCAAAGCTGCAGGCTGAACTCGATTTGCTCAAGCAAGGGCTGGCAGTGAAGGCTGCAGAGGCCAGATTCCTTTCGTTTGGCAAGACGACCAAAGACCGGTTGGACAAGGACAAGGGGGACTCCATCCTCAAACAGATCTTTGCAGCTCGCGGCCCTTTGACCAAACTGCAGACGAAGACCGACGATGCCGGATCGCTCCCCCAAGTTGAGGCTTGGGCTGAGGACCTTGACGATGCCAGCTTCCCAAGCTTTGGCCGGCATTTTGATTGCCTTCCCGTGGCCATCAGCGAGGCTTACCTGAAAAAGGTCTCTTTGCTCAAGGAGGAGTTTGTGGCTTTGGATGAGACTGCAGGTGAGGTTTGCAAACAGCTGCATTGCCCTGCGCAGTCCTGGAAAAAGTCCATCAGCCCAACAGCCACCCTTGCTGAAGTCGAGAAAGTCGCCCAGGGCAGCATCCTGAAAGATGACATCTCCGGGCCAACCATCATGAAGATCATCCAGCAAGTTGAGAAGGCGCGTTAGCTAATCATGGGCATCTGGTTCCGAGTGATTCGGAGCCCTCTGGTTGTCTCGAATTTGTGGACCCCGGACTTGAAACTTGACACCGTTTGCTTTTCCTTCGAAGGGGTTGACGGTTGATGTAGGGACAGGGCTCGACACGGCAGACTTTGCAGGGTTTGTTTCGACACTTTATTTAGTAGGTTCATTAGGTTAGGAGGTGTGCCAAGCAGCATGGCAGACTTCCAAGGATTGGACATGGACTGGAGACATGACTCATCTCGACTCTTGACATGGACACGGGAGACTTCTAATGACAGGGGTAGGGGCATGGCCAACTTCAACTTCCAAGATCCCAAGGGTTTTTTGTTTCCGGAGGACTGCCCTTGTTATTCTGGTTACTGTCACTGTCATTGCATTTGGGACGGCAAACTTCCAACACAACACTCACCCTTGACGGGGCGCCTGGTAGACTGGTAGACTCGTAGACTGTTGCCCGATTACCCGACGATTACCCCGTGACTCGCACGACAGGCGTCTGCCTCGATGAAGGAGTTCCAGATGGTTTCTCGTGGCGTGGTGGGGCCAGATGAGGATGAGATGGCCGACCTTTCCAAGCAGTGCGAGATGTTGCTGTTGCAGCTACGGGTCTTCAAAACAGAAAGCTGCGTGTTGGCCACTAAGTTTCTGAAGACCAAGGATGCCATTAAAAGGGTGATCCGCAAAGAGTTTGTTGACATTTCCAATGGGAAAATCCCTGAACAGCAGTTGCTTCCCCAAGTGCTCAGCAAAGCTAGGGCGCTCCTTGAGGACAAAGCCAAGGAACCGTGATTCCTGTGTACACTGTACAGTGCAATTGCTGTGGTTTTTTTGAGCACGGCATGATGTGGAGCAGGCAACGCTGCTTATTTCGATCGTTCCACAACAACTTCTTTTCAGCTGTTACGCAAAGTTGGTTCACTCATTCATTTATTCCCCTGTGACACGGTTTCCAGACCACGTACCACCTAGTGTGTAGCAACAAGAATCGGCAATGCCTTCGCTCTACTTTGGCCATCACGGCCCACGGCAATTGAGCACAAACCGGCCACCACTGGCCCGACTGCTGGGTAGCGGCAGGATGAAAACCAGCTTAGTAGCTTGCCGCTTTGTCGTACAACCTGACAGTGATTATCAGCGATTCAGGACTCAGCATGGCACTCAGAATGGGGTCAAATTTGATGTGTGTGTGTGCGCATTTCCGGAGATGTTGATGTTGTGTGTGAGTGGTGTTTTGTCGGTGTTTCACTGTTGGCTTCCTGTTGTTGTTGGCATGTGCTGGTTGCATAGTTCTGTCCCTTTGCTTGGTGTGTGTGTGTGTTTGTTTGGTTTTTTTCCAGGCTTTTGCGTGTGTTTGGCATGTCATGGGCGGTGGGCCTGAGCGGGCGCGTTCTGTGAGCTGTTTTTTTGTTGTTTTTTTTTTTGTTTTTTTTTGTTTTTTGGCTTGCTTTTTTTTGGTGTGTGTGTGTGTGTGTTT
>CAUJNA010002724.1:336092-351092 GCA_963377175.1 Effrenium voratum | reverse complement strand
TTTCCAAAATATCACCCATGATTAAAAGGGTTACTACTCACTTGCCCAAAGCGAATCGACCTTTTGACCCATTCATTTTCCTGATTTGATCCATGTCGAGCTTCCACAAGGTTAACCTTTCGTTTGAGGTCCTTTGGGCAACTGAGGCTACAAAGGCCTAAACGGGTGGCTCGTTTTTTTGGAATCGGACCCCCAAAATGGCTTCAATGTTCCTTTTGCCCGCTTTAGAACCAACCAGAAAAGGGATCCCAACCAACCATCTCAAAATGCAACGGTTCATAGGGCCCTTGCTACGGGTGTCCAAAAGAAAGGCATCTTGCAAACACACGAAAAAAAGGGGACCCTCAAACTTGAGGAAGTCTTCCATAGGTTCCCATTTTCAGCAATACCAGACAGTTGATATTCTAAACAAAAAGGAGAAAGGAGATTCAATTGGCAAGTTCCATGTGGCAGCGTGAGAGGAAGTTGCTTCAGGGTGTGGATGTATGAGTAACCAAGTTGATCAGTTGCACCTTAACATCCTTGGTGTTGGGCTCACAAAACGGAATACTTTTTTTTCTGGCTATTGGGTTGGATCTTTAGACTTTAACTTGTTGAAAAAGCGTGGATGTTCCATTGGACCCAAAAACAGTTATTATTCATTTTTGCAGAGAGGTCAGCAGCAACCAAGGAACTAACCCCCCAAATGGCTCCGATTCCTTTTCTACCAGCGTCACTGCGCATGTTATGTTTCTGCCTTTAACGACGGCGGCTCATTGCGTGACCTGAGGGTGAAGCGAGCTCATGGTGCAGGTCCTCTAGGGCGATCCAAGTCTGGCTCCATGTGTTTGGAAGTTGGAGATAGGGCCGACCTTTTCCAGGGTCGCTTGATCTTGCAGGGTTGGCCTTCAGAAGGTGACCACAAGGGTCATCTATTTTGGACAATTACCCTTTTCTACCTTGAGAAAGGCGAACTACATCCCATTTTGCCGAGCACGAATCGCAAAGGTTCTGGCTTTGAGGTCTTTGGGCGCAAGGAAGGAAATCAGAATGTGCTGGTGCTTCATTTCCTCGACCCCTGGGTTTGACCCGCTTTTTGCACCCAGCTTTGGGCTAAAGGCCCAGGTCGGCATGAGCTGTCTCAATTTGTTTCATCCGGAGGAGCGCATGCACTTCAACTCCTTTGTGGGGGGCGCAGGCCGCAAGGACCTATCCCCGGTCTGCAGCTTGGATCTTGGAAAGCTCCGAATGGTCCGAAGCAGCCCTGTCCTTCGTGAGTTCCTCCAACCCAGTGGTGCCCGTGTTGGTCCCTTTTGAGGGGTGTCCCCTTAGAACTAATATACCCAAACAGGCGCCATCTTTCCCCATGGCCACCCGGGGTTTGCGTCCTGGACTTGATTTTCTTTTTTGGGAAGACCACTTTTAGTGGCAACAAAAGTCCGGACTTTTCTCGCGACTGAGAAGTGAGTCGGGGTTGGACAAGCAACGACCCCCTGGTCCAACCCTAAAGCCCAACCCATGGGTGCATGGAGGGGTGGGATAGACCAATCCTTGAAGACTACACTTTGGCCAAGCGCAAAAACACATTTTCCAGCCGAAGTTTTTTGCGCGTACCATGTACTTCTTGAGTGTAGAACCCTGAAATGCCCAACTATGTCCAGCCAATGAACCAAAAGGGAACAGCACCCAGCTGGTCAGGCCCGTTTAGAGTGCTCCATTTGATTTTTGGGGCCTGGCAATAGTTTTTCTTGCGCCCTTTTCTGTTCGGTAGGTCCTCCAGAAAAAGAATATCAACGAACAAAAGGTTCACCTCGTTCTTGTATCAGGGTCACCGGGCAACCGTCCTTGGAAATTCGTTGCCTTTGCTCGGCCATGGCTTGAAGCGAAACCGCCATAGACACTTTCCGCACTCAAGTGCGAAACGGGTTGTCAAATCAACTCACCTTCGCGTTTTCACTTTGAACGTCTATCTGCAACTTGAATTGTTACACGTTTCATCATTGCCCCCAACCCCAAAGTGTAGAGTTCGTGTAGCGAAACTCCCAGTAAGGGTCTATTGAAAAAGTGGTCCCAGCCGAATTTGGGCCGAACACCATGGTGTTTTGGGTATCCCGGCAGGGGGGGGTGAATGGTGTCAAATGACAAACCAAACTAGTCCACCAAAATCAGGTAACCCTTAGGTGGTCTGGAGTGGTCTGGGGGCTTTGTTTCCCAGGCAAATGGGGAAACCGCCCCGCACCTCCAAACCGCCGATTCAGCTGCAAACCAATTAGAGGGAAGGCTTCGGCTTGCAAACAGTTCTCGGGTGCGAAGCCTTCAGCCGCGCCTTTCAGGAAGCCTTCCTATGCAAAATTGGTCTCCGGAAGTCCTCGAATGTGGCCTGGGGTCTTGCTAATCCTTTCTCAGACGGCTTCCATGTGATGAATTGACGATGCGCTGTTTGCCCCTTTGGCCTTAAAGGGAACCTACCACCTCCGGAAAATATGTTTTCTTTTGCCCAAGCGCAACTGGAAGACGGCCTTGCTGCCAGCGCAGACCGTTCCCTACCAAAGATGGGGTTGACCCCCAGAGGGACATCGGATTCTTTTCCGACTGGCTGAGCTGCTACCCAGGCCCAGCTCAGCACCGTTGAAATCCTTGGACTGGTGGCTTGGTGAA
Organism: Effrenium voratum; assembly: GCA_963377175.1. Classification (NCBI taxonomy): domain Eukaryota; class Dinophyceae; order Suessiales; family Symbiodiniaceae; genus Effrenium; species Effrenium voratum. Next base: position 348,455 of record CAUJNA010002724.1, on the reverse strand, counting down.
GGGTAGTTTCCCTAGGTCCCCCAGTAGTGCCCTTTTATGTTTTTGGTGGGGGAAGGTTCCCCTACTAAAATAGACTACAGAAAAAGGGGTACCCTTATTCTAGCCTCTTTACTCGAGGGCCTAGCTTCCCATTCTCGACAAGAACCGGGGCCAATCCCAACCGCCAACTGACTGTGACCTGAATGAATGTTGGACCCTGGATTCTATTTCCCCCGGGTTGATTTTGCTTGGGGTGTCAGTCTACTTTGGGCTTACACCCCTAGCACGGATGTTCTCAAATGGATTCCCACTCGTGGTGTCTTGGGATGCATCCAGGCAAGCGCGCGCCATCCTCCGAAGCCGAGAGCGAGCCGGTGGTAAGGGAACTGGACATCTCCGGGATTCCCGGGCGGCTTGCCAGCGTGAGAAGGAATGGGCCATGTCCTGCAACCTTTACGGAAGGCCTTTGACCGAAGCCGGTGGCGAAATGATGGACCGTGTGAGAAAATCTTTGGGGCTGGGGGAAGGGAGGGGCAGCGAGCCCTCATTTGTGCCTTATAAGGGTTAATAAGGCCTTATTTGGGCTCCCAGGCCCCGTGAAAATGCCAACCAAGAAGCCATTTGGGGGAGTATGATACATTTGGCCCCGAGCGGAACCTTGCCCAAAGCCTTTGGCTTATGGTGCCCCCGTTTAGGCGAGCATACGGTGGAGATTTGGAGCCCAGGGACTGTGTTGCAAGTGGCGTCCGAGAAAGAACCACCCTAAGGGTACCAAGAAAAGGCAACCGCAACAAACAAGAGCCAAAACCAGGCGACGCGCCAACATGTTCCCATGTTTCATTTCTTCGAATGCTCTAGCGTCGCATCTTGGGATTTGCTCGCTCGGCTGGCCGCTCCCAAAGACACATCGCAGCCTGGAGCCCAAGAAGGTTGTATCGAGGGTGATAGGTCACGTTGGTGGGAAACAGGGGTGGAAGAGCTGGAAGTGTCTTCAAACGAGGTGGCCCTGAAGTAGGTGGCTTCCCTTTGAATCCACTTTTGAACCACCCCCAAAAAAGGGCGCCGCGAACCAAGGGCACACCCACGTGGATCTGGTTTCTCGAGGTGTTGGGAATGATCCGCTTGGTCCCTGAGGGAGCTATTTTCTTGGTGGCTCCCATCCATCCCCTTAGTCTTTTTAGCTTTTTGGTGTTTAGTGGGGACTTCCACTTAACCCACCAAAGTTAAACTTTTAGCGAGGGATCCGAGGACAGCCCAGTTTGTGATCCGCTTGGTTGGTCCCTGAGGGAGCCTAATTTTATGAGGGATGGTTCTTACCGGTGAAGAGAGTTCAAAGGGCATTTGTGCCCTCGGGTTGCAAGGCCTTGCAAAGGAATGGCCTTTCATAAAGCCCTTGAGTGCAAAGCCTGCGACTTCCACGATGCGAATGTTGAGAACGACCCCAAAACCGCCCCAAAAGGTGTCCTTGAAAACCACCCCAAGAGGGCACCGAGCCGCTAAGAAACGTACAGCTACTGGGCGCCAAATCGCGCATAGTCTCATGCTGTTAATATACCAAATAGGGGAAGCCAAAGAAGTGGGTGGGCTTTTTCTCCCAGACCCCATTTTAAACCATCACATGCTTATACATATAGTATATATATATATATAGAGCTACCAAAAAAATGCAAAAGCCACCAAGTTGGCAATTTGTTGCTTGAGATTCCCAGGTTCGAAGCCCCATAGCACCATAAGCTGTGCCCGTTTGCTGCTCGACCCTCTACGTAAAAGCCCCCATGGCATCATAGGCCGTGCATCATAACACAACCAAGTTGGCAATTGCGGTCCAGACCCCCAAGTTCAAAAACCATTTAGGCCAGACCCATAGCATTCAAAAACCCCACAGCATCAGCCATCAGCCGTTCCCCCCCCCCTCCCAACAAAAAAACAAGTTGGTAATTTTGGTGCCATAAGCTGTGCCAGTTTTAAAAAGCAGCCCCCGCATTCATAAAACCCCACGAACACCCATAAGCTGTTTTAAAGCCCCATCAGCAAACCCCACGGCATTCATTTAGCCCTCTCATAGTATCATCAGCTGCTTCCGTTTTAAAAGCTCGAGCTCCCTACGTCAAGACCCACAGCATCAGCAAACCGCCCTTTTAGCTCCAGCGTTCTCGCCGCGAGGGTGCAGCAGTTCATCGAAAGCCTCGGGGCCAGCGGGGAGGGCATCGAGGGCCTGGCGGAGCTGATGAGCAAACTGGCGGAGCCTCAACCGGAGCCCCAGGCGAAGCGGGGCCTTAGGGGGGGGCCCGGGGGGGGGGGGGGGGCAATGGGTTTCGAGGTCTTCCATTTGCTGAAATGAATATGGTCTTTTATTGTTCCCCTGTTGGTTTTAAAGGGGATCTATCACTAGGGGAAATATGTTCATTTTGTCCTGCAGACTTAGGCAAATGGAAGAGCTCAGAGGTGATCAAACCTTTTTTGGCAAGCACATGGAACAAACATAAGTAGCTTATAAGGTTACATAGGTTACTAACCCCGTATCAACTTGGCAGAACACCCAAGTAGTTGGTGCTTTCAATTTGTGGACTGGTTGGACCTCAACCCTTCTTGTGATGGAACGGGATGGTTTTAGTTTAGGGGCTTCAGGCAAGGGTCTTCGCAACTGGTTGGCATCCGAAGTAACTTTTTGCAAACTGCACATGGGGGACAAAGTAGCAGCTTATAACCCAGGTTGCTAACCACTTAACTTGGCAGAGTGCCCAAGTTGGTGCTTTGGATTGGTGGTTTGGGGGTCTGAACTGCAAACCCCTCACCTTTGTTGGGAAACCCCTCCTTGCTAGCGGGATCCAAGCCACCAGTTAGTGGTAAGCTCCAATGGCTCGTTTTTGTTACTCCCCTTTTGTGGCTTGAAAGGAAAACCAGGAGGAAGCGGGAGCCTCCTAACATAAGACATGCCCTTCCTGGTCTATGGGTCCGTGATGGTCCGTGTCACGCTTGGTGGATTTAAACCCACGACTTCCTTTTTCCCACCTCGTCTTTTCCAAATGAAAAAGGAACCCGAGTTCAGTGGCACCCGGCATAGGGAATGATTTCAAAACTGGGTGCGGGACACTTGTCAGTTTGTTTCTTTCATCGAGGCCGAAAGATCCGGAAACAAAAACGCGAATTACGCCACTCAGCACCCAGTAAGGTTAAACGATCACGCCCCTGTTCAAAACGTGCTACGCAAGCCTGGTTGTGCTTAGCACTTTTTTTGCTGACATTCTCTTCAGCGCTTGTGTTCTACTGCTACCTTCCAATTCCTTCTTTCTAGAAAACCTCCGGAAAATGGTTAGTTAACCTTTCATTTCCAGATCCTGCAAGTGAGCCACGCGGCTCTGATTGTTTGGAAGCTTTTCACCATCTCGCTAAGGCCAGAGAAGGGTAGAACGTCTTTCAGCCTTGGAAACGGCCTGAAACTGAACACCGCAGGTCATGATGCCTGGGGGGCCAACTGGGTGTTGCTCAAAATAGAGACACACCATTGCTTTGGTGCATGTTGCTTGGATGTTAGGATTTTAACTGTGCCAACTAATGGGTTTTCCAATTAAACCACTAAAAGTTAAACTTTTAGCAGGGGAGCAGAAAGCAACCGAGATTGATGGATGGTGTCAACGAAAAACCAAACCCCCCACGCAACCTCATTCGGCCTTGTGTCAACCTGCCAAGGCGTGTTAAGCCCCTCACCCCTGGGGCCAACTTGGGTTGTCCACGCAAACCTGCCGAAGCCTACCGAGTGCTTGACTTCCAGTTCCAGATGCACAGACGACCCTTGTAACCTGCTGGTTTCCGCTGAACAGGTTGCAGATTGCACCAAAATTGTTGGAAGGGGCCCTGATTGGAGCATTCGGTCGTGCAAACCCCAAATCGCCAAGTCTTTCTGCCCATGTTTAGGAACTGAACCGGGCCTTCTTCATGGACCTATTGACCGGTGACAGTCATTGTGTTAAGCCAGTTGGCTGGAAAGGCAATGCCCTTGAAACACACTTTTCGTCATGTTTTGACTTTTTTGGTGGTATCTCGTAAATTGTTTAGAATTCCATGGGGCCGAAAGGTGACGCTCCAGATATGGCGTTGCATACGTAGACGCATTCAATTCAAGAGGCCTGTGAAGATCCTCCGCCCAATGGATTGACAGCGACTCCTTCCGAAATGTAGCCAGGCTTGGCCAACGGAGGGGTTTGCGCCAGTCACCTTCCATGTCTAGGTCCCCCAGTAGTGCCCTTTCTCTCCCCTTTTTTGGTTGGGAGGGTTCCCCGACTAAAATAGACAAAAAAGAAGAAATCGGATACTCTTATTCTAACCTCTCTACTGGAGGACCTAGATGTGGACCTCGAGGGTGCCCTAAACAAACTGCTCTCTCCACATCCCGAGCCAGGCCAGCGCGACGTCTCCTCCCACGCCAGCCACAGCGACGGAGTATGTGAAGTTGCCCAAGGGCCACCCGGTCCAGTTGCCATTTGTTCGATTTGGTTTGGAACAAGTTGACCGTTTTGGGCTTACAGGACCTTCTATTTGCTTAAGGATATTTTTCATTTTCCCTTGCTGGTTTTAACAGGAACTTATCACTACTGGACATATTATTTATTTTTTTGCAGGGGTCTACACCAAATGGAAGGGATTTGTGGGGTTTTCTCCGTTTTCTCTTTTTGCTTAGACGTGGAACTACGTCTTGTTTCAGAACTCAGAATTGCCGAGCCTGAGCACCGGTTGAGTCGGCAAGCTTTAAGCCCATTTCAGTAGGCGAAACATATCAACACTTTTTCGGGCCAGTCAACTCGCCGCGTCGGGAATTGCCGGTTTACAGTGTGATTGATGACTAGAGATCGGATACCAACTGCCAAACTCCAAAGCACCAAGCTCCAAACCACCAAATGGGCAAGCGGGTGTTTCCTTGTTTTTTCCATAGCTTTCTGTCAAACTTCCAGCTTTCTTCCTCTTCAACTCTCCTTTTCCCCTACCGTGAGCCATCTTTGCTAGTTATAAGTGATTAGCTTCCTTTCCTGCAAGCTTGCTGGTGGCTTTTTGTTTCATGACCGTTTTTCATATAGGACCTCCCGGCTTCCTTTCTGTATAAACCGCACTCTTGATGCGGTCGGATCCACGGGCCGCCGATGCGCGACGAGGCGAGGGGGGCTGCCCCAAGGGAGCGGAGATCCTCACCTTCGAGGAGTGCAGGCGCGCGCGCGCGTTCAACGAGCGCCGGCCGCGTGGGGCGAAGCAGATCGTTGTTTTGTTCCCCGTGTTTTTTTGGGGGAGACGCCCCCCCTAAAAAAAGTAATTGGGATTTGCCGTGTGTTTTTGGGAGACCCCCCCCCCAAAAAAAAAAACAAAGATTGTGTGTTTTGTTGTTGTTGTTTTTTGGGAGACCCCCCCCAAAAAAAAACACCATGTGATTGTTGTGGTTTTCCCGTGCTTTTTGGGAGACCCCCCAAACAATAATAATAATAATAATAATAATTAATAATAATAATAAAAATAATAATAATAATCATAATACTATATGTTTGTTGTGTGTTTGGTGTTTTTTGGGAGACAACCCCAAAAGTGTTTTTTTTGGGGGGAGACACCCCCACAAAAAAATATATGTGTTTTTTTTTGGAGACACCCCCAACAAAAGGTCGCCTCAAACAAATGACACACTCAAATGACAAATGACACACTCAAAGGGAGTCCAATTCGTGAGTTTCACATAATCACACGAGGCTGACATAAAGTACAATTGGAACTAAAGTCCCCACCCGCCGTCCCACCCTCATTGCGCTCAGCTAGGCACTTTTCCCAGGGCTTGCTTGGGGGGAATAGCGCCAGCTATGTGGCAAGCCAGCACTGGCTTGCTGTGTTTGTATTCGAGATAGAGGAAACAAATCTTGACTGCTATTGGGTTGGATCTTTAGACTTTAGTTTTTTTGGAACATTAAGGGGTTTTCCACTAAACCCACAGAAAGTTCAACTTTTTGCAGAGGGGTCAGCAGCAACCGCGGGTGGTGTTCTTTGCGGAAGTAGTGCAGCTTTGAGCTGAGCCCCAGCCCCTCAAGTTCCTGCCTGCCTGGTTTGGCATTCACGCCATGGAACCCCAACGGAACACTGTGTGCAAGGCACACTTGCCCAACGCCGGCCTTTCGACCTTTTGGTGTTCCTTAGTTGGGCTATGTTTAGTCATGCCCCCAACTGGTTATATAGCCTTTTATTTCTGGGTGCCTTGGGCAACCGAGACAATCGCCAAACCTTTGACCTTTGAGAAACTCCATTGCCGTTTTTTTTTTTTTTTTTTTTTTTTGGTTTGTTTCTCCTCACAAAGGGCAAGCGGCATTTTTCCTGGCAAAGGGAATCAAGGAACGAGCTCTTTTTTTTGGGGGGTTGAGCAAAAGCGGGAGGTGCCACAATTTAGACCCCAGGAAAGTGAACACAAAATGTGCAGCAAGGGGTGGGCAGCCATTTTGGCACAGTGACTCTGACATGACCACAAGGGTAGGAAACTCATTTGAGCCACAATCAAAACCCGGGCAAGTGAAGGTTAGTAAGGGACGATCCCAGCCATAAATAGCTGCGGCCGCCTGCTTAGTTCTTTACATGGTTCTAGGTCGATCATTTTTGTACCGGGTTTTGATTGTGACTCATTTGGTGTCCTTTTGCCAGCCAATGTTGTGGCGGGCCATCATTCACTGTCCCTTCCGCCTTCCGCCGGTGATGTCTCAATAATGTTTCTACCCCTTACAACTCGGTTCCCTTTTCCCGTGCACATCCAAGTCTTTGGGAAAGGGGACGCGGAATTCACCCCAAGCCAAACAGAGTCCTGAAACCTGTACCGTTTTTTTGTGGGCCAATTACCCTTGATGCTTTGGAGTGGGGATTTGAGCGCGGGCATGGAAAGGCCCAAAAGAACTTTGTCCAAGCCACCACTCTCCAAACCACCAACCCAAACCACCAACCTCCAAACCGCCAACTCGAAAGCTGAAGTTGGGCAGGGAGTTTGGTTTCCCGCAGGGCGGCCATCGTGGCGCTGGGCTTAAAGCCTGATCCTTCCTGGAGACTCGGCCTTGCGGCCTTGCAGATTTCAGGCTCCCCTTCATATGTTTTGTTGTTCTCCTCTCTCTTCCAGTTGCTGAAGAGTTTTTTTTTTTTTTTTTTTTAATCCCTTGTTGGTTGTAAAAGGATTTTTCACTACTGGAAATATTGTTAGTTTTCCGTCTCAAATTAAATGGAAGTCCTTGGTTTGTGACAGAAAGAGCATATGGCTGAGGACCTTCTGGGGGAGGGGGGCTCAAAGGAAAATCGCAGAAGTTGACCTGTCTGTTTTGTTTCTCTCGTTGCTTTTAAGGCGCCTTTATTTGGGGATGGTTTGAAAGGAACGAAGCTACCACCTTCCCTGCTTCGTTCCCCCAAAATCATCCGGACCGGACTCAATGGCGCTGGCTCATCGAAGCTGTTTTCCCCCTCGTGACAGGCCCTTCCACGTCAGTCAGGTACCCCTAGGCTTGGCATAAATGGCTGCTCAAAAAACCGGTCACAAAATGGAACCCTGGTAAGTGGAGACATGGACCAAAACCTGCGTACCCACTCCTCTTTAATTTTGAGCCACACCCATATATTTATAATGTCCGAAAGGTATCATGAGCTCCCCTGCGGGCAAAAGAGATCAACTATGATGAGGGCCCGAGCCTCCCTTGGTAATTCCTTTTTCAATTGGTGAATGCATTTGTTGCCCAGATTTATGCACGCATACATGTATATCTACATTACTACGTATTATAGATATATATCTATTTATATATACACAGTGTTCTTTCTCCTTTTCGCAGCCAACATTCGGTAGCTGTGACTCCCTATGGCACAAACACTTATGGGTTTGTCCCGAAAAACGGAATTCGCTTGGAGGAGTCCCGATGTTGGAGAAGCACCCACACCACCGCCGCCACCCAATTATTCACAGACAAACTGTTTATTTGTTTTGTGGCGAGTTGCGACAATTCCTTTTCAATCAATTGCCTGTCATAGGAACTGAAGTTGCAAGACCACACAGGCAACGATGCCAAGACCATGGCTGGGATACAGTAACTTGGCAGTTGCCAAGGCCATATTTAGCTTGAGTGTGGTGACCGCGGGGTCCGCGAATCACCAAAAAAAACTCATCAAACGCATTTGCTTATTCAATGGCGGGTGATTGTCCAAATCAAAAGTTCAAGTAAGTTGGCTTTGCCTCGAAGCATGTTTTTGGAGCGCTCCGAACTGGAACTTCGAAGTATAATCTGTTTGTGACGCCGAAATGCATCAAGCGGTATGTCCTGCAACTGTTTCACACATTTCAATATTTTCTCACCTGAAATTACCTGTTCCTTTCCGCCTTGTCCATTCATAATACAAGCAAAAGGTGATCACCTTCTATTTCTAGGTGGGGCAACCGAGTTTTAGGATACGCTAAATATGGAACAGAGTCAGGCGTTGGCCCAAGTTACAGGCAGCACTAAACGACGCCAGGGTCAACATCGCCTCTACTTTTGGCCACGTGACATGGGTTTTGGCTTTGTTTCATATGATCTAAGGTGGTTCCACTACCTGCAATATCTCAAACCACTAGGATAATGTTTCGATTCGGCGATAGCTCATGATGAACACCTTGACGAGGGAAGAAGCAGGAGGAGGAGGAACAGAACCAGAAGAACAATAACAACAACCACAACAACACGGGAAGTAAGCTGCTAATCTGTGACTGGCTCGCCAAACATGCTCGACGTTGAACATGTTGCGTTCTGTTTTGCAGTTTTGCCTGAGATTCCCAATTGACTGAAACCCTCAGAATTGCCATGCCTGGGCTGCTGTTCCCCACATTTTCCTGTTTGGCGGTTTTGAGTGTTGGGCAAGTGTTGTTGTTTTGGCTTCAAATCACCATATCCCCATCCTTCTGGTTTGCTGGGCCAGGGGTTGTTTGTTAAAGATCTAGGGCTGCTTTCCTTGTCCATTCTTTTCAGGGATCCGAATCTTTCTAGAAAGCCTCCGGAAGCCCGATCGGGAAAACGGATCCGGCTTTTGGAAAGACGGATGGTTGAAAAGAATGGAAAAGGAATTTCAACCTCTAGAAAAGTTGGTTGTGATCTGGCTTCCTGCCAATGAACTGGCCAAGGACCAGCAACTACGAGGGTGTGCCCAGATACTGCTCCATGCGCGAGCGCCCGGGAGAGGGCGCGAGAGCCCGAGGGCCTAGAGTCGGCGAGTCGGCCGGGGGGGGGAAGGGAGGGAGTGGTCAGAGGCGTCCTCTTGAGCTTCGTTGGGTTAAAAATCGAAGGCGCTTTTCTTTGATGGATTTCGTTGCATTTACCGCCATCCGATTTTTGCAACAGGCGCCATCTATTCCAAAAGGCCACTTATGGGAGTGGTGCTAAGAAACTGAGACTGTGGGTTTCTGTGGATGGAGTCTTCTCCATCTCCAAGAGTTGGGGTATTTTTGGGGTCGCCTTCTTCTCCTTGTTTTCAACAAAACTTTTTTGTGGATGGACACCAGTGGTGTATCCCATTCATTCGGTTTCATCCATGCCAACGAGTGTAGGACCTTGTCCTCCCACTTTCTTTTTTGTTGCGAAACATGCAGCAACATCGGAAAGTAAGTCTTGTGCAACCCAGACGGGCCAAGGTTTGGAAGTGGTGGGCTCACAGCTACAATCAACTGCCAAAACAAGGGGGCCGCTTTTTGGTGTGGGGAGTTGTCTTTCTTTGTTGTGGTTTTAAGGGTCCCCTAAGAAAGACACACCCATTTGTCCTCATCAGGGTGCGAAGTTGATGGAAAACAAGAGTAGTTTCAACAGGCTAGTGCAATTCGGGGGGCCCACCGCGGAGGCATGGCAGCATGTCGAGAAAGAACTGCACCGTTTTATACTGTTGCTGAGTTGTTCAAGGCGAATCGATCTTTATGTGCGATCTGTTTGTGAGAGAAGGACGAAGAATGGCTGGAATCAAGTCCCAGGTGTGTTGACACACCACCGGAGTTGTTCAAAGCGGAATCGACCTTTTGGTGGAACAGTGCCCGTTTCGTTTCCCAAAGGAAGCCAGAAAGGAATGGGTCACTTTCTTTCACCTTCCTATTAATTCATGGTTTGGACTTTATGGGGCGCGCCTTAGCCAGCTGGCTTCAAAAGGAGATGAGGTTCAAATCCCCGAGCCACCAATCCAAACAACAAAGTAGAGGGAAGTGGGATCTTATTTCCCATTTTTTTTCCGAATTTAAAGCCACAAATGGACTATGCCGGACATGGATGTCTCTCAGAAATCAACTGAAGGCTCAGACAGCGGCGCCTTTGTGCTGCGACATTCTCATTATATGTATATATATATATATAAACACCTAGATTTGGATGCTTAGCGTGGCTGAAGAGCCATGCGATGCACTCCAAGTAACCCGTGGGGAACGCTGCGTGATGGCCCCATCCGCTGTTCCAGAAAGCTCTCAGCCCAAAGCGCAGTAGTGCCCTTCTCTCCCCCTTTTTGGGGCAGGGTTTCCCTACTAAGATAGACTACAGGAAAAAATCTGCCAACCTCTCTTCTGGAGAACCTAGTGAAATGACCTTTTGGTTTTGGCTAAGGGAAGGTTTAAGAGACAGTCAGAATTATCCGCCCTCTTCATTCTGTGCATGATTTTGGGAGATTAGGCCATGTACTAGTTTTCGACTGTTTGTTTTTTTTTGTTGGGGGATCGTGCGCTTTCCCTTTGGTGTCCCTTTCACCCAACCCTTCATCAAGGGACTCAACTCCAAAAAAGACGACACGCACCGAAAACGAACGTCCCCCCGTTCGGCACCCTCCCGAGCGACCGTCCCAGCCACGTCCAGCTCGGGTTGGCGGATCGAGGAGCGCATGCACTTCAACACCGCCAACAAAGGCGCCGGGCGCGAGGACCTCGCGCCCATCTGCCGGCGAGGCCTCGGGAAAGCTTCGGGGGGTTGGGGGGGGGGGGGCGTTGGCTATGCCTGGTGCGAGCCTCGCCGTAGACAAAACCATGGAACCTGAAAAGGTGAAAAGGGGCTCCCACAAAAGGAGTCTCCTCTGCACATGGGTTTTTGTTGGCTTTAATATGGTTGTTTGTTGATTTTATGTTCATCTGGAGGGGAGTACATTCGCCCGATGTTCTTCGTTTAAAGAGTTGAAACCAACTGCGCGCCGCCGTGGCGACCATGCTTTTAATCTGGGTGTGGCTCAATGGAACCAAAGACTAAACCCTGCGAAACCCTAGCTCTTTAATTTTGAGCCACAGCCATTTCTTCAAAGGGAAGCCAAACGACGATGGGGCAAGTTGAGGTACCCCTTCTCGGAGGGAACCTGATGTTGTTTTTTTTTTTGTCCAGAGATCTGCCATTTAGCGCCCATGGTTTTCAAGGAGATGTCGTGGAGGTTGTAGCCTCAAAGGGGGGAAAAGGGGCCGCGAGGATTCGTCAAAGGGCCCTGAGGGCCGATTGCTGAAACAGTTGGTCGAAGGGATATTCGAGAACAAAGGCGACCTTCAGAAACGCGTCCCCTCATTGCATGTCAAGCTTGGTGCCAAAACAATGCCCATTTCACGGGGATTTGGTGAACATCTTGCAGGAGCGATCACGATAGATGTTTGTACTTTTCGACTACCCCTAATTGGTGGTTTGGAGTTGTTGCTCGGGGAATTGAACCCCATATTTTTTTGAAGCTATAAAGAGGGAGGTAGCCACTAGAATAACGTCCAAGCCACCAAACCTGTGAACCAGTGCTTTTTGACCAGCCCGGGATGGGGCTTAACCCTGGATGGGGCCAACATGGGGGCCCTTGTGTTGAACCAGTAGTTCAAAATCAGGGCTAGCACAAAGCAAGCAAACAAGCAAGCACACGTGCCCACACACATCCGCTTATAGGGTGGCTAGGTTCTTTCCCGTTAACCCCCTAGGGTAGCTTCGGATTGGTTGTAGAAGCGATTTCAGCCAACACCCGTCGGGCCAGGCGCGCGCGTGTCCAACGCCGCCGCGAAAGCGAAGGCAAAGGCGGAGACGCAGGCGGTGCAGGAGCTGAGCGGGCGCTCGCAGCAGCGGTTCCTGGAGAAGGCGCGGAAACCCAATGCTCCAGGGGTTTTCTCACTCCACGAGTTCCTGGAAGACCGTTTTTGGTGGTAAACGACAAAAACTGGTCGTCTTTTGTTTTGCCAATCTCCTCAGGAAGTGAGACTCATGAACCAATGTGACTGTTTGCAAAATGAAGGTTTTAGAATTCCAATAGGGAAGAGGGGTGGTTCGGAGCAGGTTCGATGCCACCTGGGCTTATTCAAGAAACCGCGAAACCAGTTTTAGGAGCTGATCTCAAGCGGCTCCGTTTGAAACACTTTTGTTTATCTCAACCGCGGAACCATCCTGAAAA
>CAUJNA010002724.1:278592-331092 GCA_963377175.1 Effrenium voratum | reverse complement strand
TTTCGCGCACGCGCCGCGCGCGAGGTGACGCGTTTCTTTTTGTTTTTGCGGTTTTCGCGTCGGACGCGAGGGCCCAGGTGGCTTAGGGGAAATGCGAGCTGGGTCGCCCATTTCGGGGTTGAAATGCCATCTTTCAGTGGTTTTCACCGTTGGTTTATTCTCTAAAAAAAAGACCTCTCTTGATGAACGCCCATATGCACGCCACTTCCAGTTGCTTTAGCAATTTTGCTATTCCCCCCTTTGTTGGTTTTAAAGATAGGGAAACATTTTGTCTATTGCATTTTCCTGGCTCAAGAGCACGAAGGAGCACACCCACAAGAAGGCTGAAGTTTCAGCCTTGGTCTTTTGGGAAAAGGCGAATTCCCTCAGTTTCATAAATCCAGCAAATGGCCCTTCACTTAGGGATCCCTTGGCATAACCCTATCAACTGACGTAATTTTGCAACCAAAGCTCACCAGTTGGTTCTCCTGTGTTCCATTTTCTGTGTGGCTTCAGGGCACCTGGTTGATTCAGTTGCAACCAAAGCTCACTTTGCGCCCAGTTGGTGCAGTGTTCTTTGTTCTGTGACGCCGGAGGTCGGAAGGCGAAGCTTGCGTGCTGTGTCCACTTGGGCAAGTGGGGTGCCAGTAGCAGAGTTTCGGGCACTTGGCCAACCGCAAGGGCTACCCAAGTTCTGAGTGCGGTTGCATGAGATTTGTTGCGCGAATAATTTATTTTCAGAACAATATGCCAAATCCACACAGGGAAGCTCTGGGAAGCTTTGAACAGCGTTGACGCAACCTGACCTTTCTTCATTTGTAAAAACTTTCCCACGAGCCAAGGCAACTCAAGCCCTGGCTACTGGGTTGGATCTTCAACCTTCAACTTGTTGCGACTTTTCACCTTTAACCTGACCTTAAACCTTGGCGACTAGTGACTATTGGCGCCAACAAACTGCTCCCTCTTCGCCCCTGGCCAAGAGCACCGCCATCTTTCCAACCGTTGGCCCCTTTGATTCCGTCCGACACCAAACGGATGGACGAAAAGCGAGGCATCGACTCGTCAGGCGGCAGCCAGCCGAAGGTGGCGATGGTGATCCACCGGGAGGAGGACGATGAGTTTGTGCCCGCCACGGAGGACGCGAGAAGCAAAATTCGGTGCTATCAGGTAGCCGTTTTGTATTCGGTGCCCTGTCTCCGTGTTGGGGGAGAGAATGAACATGTTTGGACCTATATGGTATTTGGTGCCAATTGAATATTCGGGCACCGACAGCTCTAGCGAAGCAAACTTGGTTCAGCATCCCGAGAAAGAGGATCATGTCAACCCTGGAAAAAAAGCACCCCTGGTTGATTAGGAGGGTGTCCCCAAAATTTCAGGGCTAGCTTCCATTTCCATTCTGTCCAGGCATCCGAATCTTTCTAAGAAACCCAAAAGCCTGGGGAAGCGGAAACCCAGTCAAGACCATTCTCTTCTCCACAGCTTCCCGTTTCCAGCTTGTTGATTTTCTCTGCCAGTCCCCCACGTACTATAGGAATCCTGTGGGGTATGAAATGCAAAGCGCAACATCAGGGTCCCTATGATGCTTCTGGCGCCGGTTGTTCATCAGCTTCATCACTGGATTTAGAGGATTGCTCCTTGTAAAGCAGGTGATTTGGGGATGTATCCGACCTCAACCCTTTTCACCCGGACCAAGTCCCGAATCAACCGGAAATCCACGCCCAAAAGAAGGTGGCCTTGATGGTGGTGAACTTCGGGTGGTGTTCTTTGAGCCTTTGAAGTGACTGCACTTTAAACCAACGAAGGGACTCCTGAATTCTACAGGAAATGTCTCCCCCCACCCGCGCTTTGATGGTTTGGTGAACTTCCTGAATTGCAGTTAAAGGGTACTCTCAAAAAGGTCGGAGACACGAGTTCTGTTTGGCGCTGTTTGCATCGAAGGGACGCAGCCCATTTTCCTGAACTGGTCTGACCGGTTGTGAGTTCATGAACATTAGTTCTGAATTGCTGGCAAGCCAGCCGCTCAATGGTTCTAAATTGGGACGCGGCTTCATGTTTTTAGACCCATCTCGGAGAGTAATCCTTCAATTCAAAGGAGATTGACCAGTCTTCTGTCGGCCTTCAGTTTCCAATTGGTTCGTCTTGCAAGCGCGTCCTGGGGTCAGCTCATAGCAACCCACCCACCTCCCTTCACCAGGGATCCAACGGATTTCTTGGTAAGGTTTGCTGGTCGGAACGGCCCCTAAAGAACATGAGGCTTTAACTTTGGTGCATGTTGCCAAGGGATGTTAGTTTTTTTTTTTTTTTTTTTTTTTTTTTTTTATATTTTGTCAAATGGTGTTTTCATCAAACCACGAAAAGTTAAAAACTTTTAGCAGGGGAGCAGATTTCTAAAAGTTAAACTTAGGGGAGCAGATTTCGCCACCGAGTTGAATCAAGCGCATTCCAAGGGGTCGGGAGGATGACATCGTCCTCCTGATGAATACGTTGCTGGGAGATGAGCTGAGGCACACGCTTCCGCGGAATGCATCGAGCGGAGGGACTTTGCCGGGGTCTCCATCCCTAGTGGGTCAAAAGTTGTGGCACCTTACATCTTTGCCTCACTTCCTGGGTTCCTGGAACTTAAACCTTTTTGGGAAGACCATTTTAGTTGTAAACAAGCAGTTTCGATTTTATTTGGGCCATCTTCTCAAGAAGTGAGGTGCCCTTGACTAAATGAACAAACGTATTTAAACTGTTGAACGTTGACCAAGTTAACCGGGTCTATTTAAGCGACATCCTCCAAAAGTATTGTGTTTTTGTGTTTGTTTGTTTTTTTGGGGGGGGAGGTTTCAATGGGTACCCCCCAAAGTCATTTGGAGACCCACAGTGTAGGCAGGGAATCCAAGTCCCGAAATCTGGATTGCCATGTCACCCATGATGAAGTTGTCTTTCATATGGATCTGCCTGTTTTGTAGCGAGCTCACATGGGGGTATAACGAGCCCACCATTAAATCAGCTGGCACGGTGCATTTTTGGTGGTCTCAATGAAGCCTTCCAGGTACCCTGACCTACTCCAGACCTGTATAAGGGCGCAACTTGCTGTCTGAACTTGCAAAATGGCGTGGGGGTGCAGACGGATTCTGGCAGGGGCGCAGCAAACTCGAATCGGGGTGTGGGGGTGCCAGTGAACCAAATCTCATCATTATGGGACGCCGCGCGCAGGGAGTTGACCCCACAATGCGTATGGGTGTCTTTTTTTTGGGGGGGGACCCCGCAAAAAAATAATAATTGCGGTTTTCCTGCTGGTTTTCCTTTAAAAGCACCAACAAACCAAGGGGTACCCGCAAAAAAGACGAGCCACCCATATATGCCTCTGTGCCCACGGAGTTGGCCGAAACTCTGAGCCGCACACGTCCATCTGTTGCACGGTGAGTTCAGCCTTTGCTTCTATGTTTTATGCTTGGCGAAACTGAGACACCTGTGTTGTTTCGCTTGTTGCTTTCGGTTTGTGGTGCCAAAATGAGTGTGGGTTTGGCTCAGTCAATGGAGAACGACCTTGTTCAGTCCAACCCCTTGGGATGGGAGAGGGCTTACATTGGGGCGGGGCTTGGCTTCAAGTGGCTCTCAGTTTCCGGGGTTCTCCGATCACGTTTTTTGAGCCATCCGCTCCTGGCTTTGTGTTGGCTGGACATATGAACCAGACTCAGAAAGTCGCCTTCCACAGGTGCGATTTTTTCTTGACACGGCGCCGGGTGGTTGGGATGCATTTGTGTAAAGGCATCATCTTTGGCTGATCAGCATCTACATTATTGTAACTTCGGGGGGGGTGCAACAAGGTCAGATTCTTTGTCTTCAGGGTGTCAGTGTCAGTCACTGTGGCTGGTGCCCTTCGATGAATCTACCGAGCGTCTGTGAAATGGATGGCAAGGTCAGCGGAACTAAAAGATCTCATTCTTTAGCAATACATGCTTATGTCATTTCTATGGAGCACAAAGCGGGGGGGGGGGCGGAGAAAAAAAAAAAAACACTCCGGCCACCGCCCTGGCCAACAAACGCACCGATTCCTATATATTCAGAACCCTCCCACGCGGGCGCCGCGGCTCGATCGCGCGAAGGTTCCAACGCCTCAGCGCGAAGAAGCTCGAGATGTCGTGGCGGGGATTCGGATGTTCTGGGTCCAGCGATATGGGTTTGGGGTGGCTCATGTTTGGTGGTCTTGAAGGGAAACCTAAAGGAGAACTTTACATTTTTGGGGAACTTGGCCGAACTTCCAAGCAGGGTCCACCAAAGTGATATGAGCCAGGGACACTTACTTCTCTGGGGTGTATTCATCCCGCGTCGCGTTTCAGGTTTCCTCAGATCCTCAAAATGGCCCGGGCTCAAAGAAGTGGAACCCACCACCAAAAGTAAGTCAGAAGCCCTCATTTGGCAAGTCCCATGGGTTTGTTTCAAGATTGGTTGGCTGACAGGGAACAAGCAAACGTAACATTAAAACGAAAAGCCCAGATCCCATTTGGAGGTCCGAACCCATGTTGACATGCACCTGATGGGAAGTCCAGCATTGATCGAGCTACCACCTTTGGATTGAACACTTCGAATGCGAGTTCTCAGACTTTTGCACCTGCACCTCGAAAAACAACCAACACAGGTGACCCCCAAAAGTGAGCAGATCTGGTCTCCTGAAGCCATCCAGTTCAAGAGCCTTGCGACCGTGGTGTTCTTTACACCTTGTTTTTTATGGATCCCTTCTTAAAGATGGACAATCAACAGAAACAAAGGCGATGGGATTGGCTCGATTTTCGGAATTCCCTGTTCAGGTTGGTTTAAGGGGACCTATTTTCTTCCCCTAACCGCAAGCTATGCAGTCGATAGGTCCGGGAAGGCTCTGGGCGGTTATGACCTCAGCTTATATGCTCAGAGGGGAAGGGGAAAACCTCCAGTTGGTTTTGTTTGGGGGGTCCCATTTTTCGACGAGGTTTCCCTATTTTGACAATACCATTTACTCAAGTAGCAGCAGGCATTCTGCCCGTCCAACGTTTGGAACCTGCGAGGCTTGCCGTTGGAACGGGTCTCCTTGTTTTAGGCGCATTGGCGTGGCTTTGGCTTGGATGCTTGAAGCCGGTATGAGCTTGTAACACAATATGCCCCTCCGGCAAGCCCTTTGGTGGGAGTTGAATCCCTGGTTCTTGTAGAGGCTAAATGGGACACCGCCTGCACCTCCAAACCACCGATTCGGCTCCGAGGGAAGAGAATACATTCCAGCTCCAGGCCCAGGGGCGCAAGGGAAACTCGTAGGTTTTTTCGCTTACCTTCCACTTGCTGAAATGAATATTTGTTTAATCTCCCCTTGTTGGTTTTGAAGGGAACCTACCACTACAGCCAAGTTGCTGCTTTTCAGTCACTGTTGCTGGTTGTTGGGGTAAAGTGCATGGGGAAAAAAGGAAAAAAAAGCAGCAACTGGCGATCCAGGTATGTTCTCATTTTTTCAAGAATGCAAATGGAGGTATCCTCCATACTTTGAATTTTTCGAAGGTCCCTTGATTTTCCCTTTCCGACTCCAACAGAAGCTCATCTCGTCCCGAATTAAAGAGCCCTTGGATGAATCCAAGCGATTTCTGCCTCAGCAACTTATCACCCCCTCAGCGCAGAAAATGTTTTTTTCGAACTTGTTTCCGGTTTCCAAGAGACAGATGTCAAATTCCTCCGTCAGGTCGGTGAGGCGAAGTTAGCACCTGGCGGAAATCTGTGCACGGGCGCTGTGCGCTCAGCGCTTGCCGCCCAGACCCTCCGCTAAAGTGCGAAGACTTGCTAGGCGTATTTGTCACACGGCCGTGACGCTCGTCAGCTTTGCTTCCAGGCAACTGGGGTGAAAACATTGGCCCAACAAGGTTCAAACTGAGAATCCAGCAATTCTAGCCGTCGGCTTTGGGGTTCGCAGCACGGAGTGCTTTGCATTATGGCTTAAGGACATGGAAGTCGATTTCTGGGGAGCCACGCTTTCCATGATTCCAAGGCATCCCTGGGAGTGGCAAACATGGTCTCAGAGATTGCCCATTTTGGCTTTACAGAAAGGCTTCTTTTCCGCAAACATGCTTTGCATCGAGCTGGGCAAAATGAGACGGTGAGCCCTGAAAAACATCATGATGGACAGAGCCCTTTCTTGCGAGTGTCTTATCATGGCCAGACTTTTGCCTCGCCTTTCTCTTGTGGGTGTTCTTTTTTCTTGCCCGCAAAAAGTTGACTTTGCGGGGGAGGGGGAGGGCCAAAGTCCGGCCATGTTGTTTCAGGCTGATCCATGTCTAAGTTTGTTTGGAACATCCTTTGGCGCTGCTCGCGTGTCACGAGACAGGGTGCATGTTGAAGCATCAACCGAACGGCCAATGAGTTTGAACTTCCTACGGGGTTACAAGCTGCTTTTGTAGCTGACGGGCGGCGGCGGAAAAACGGTTCGGCCCGAGTGTTTGCCAGCCAGAATGTGCGAGCATGCGTGAGGTTCCGAGGCGGTGGCACGAGTTGAGACAAAATCGGATCCCTTCTGCAAACCCCTTCCCGCGACTGGACGCTAAGACACCCTGGCCTGGCCTTGGCAAGAACTACTGGGGCATGGCCTTCTGCCAAAAACACCTCGTGTGCCACGTCGCGGGCATAAGAGGAATCGGGTAATTGCCCACTACTTTGCGGTTCGACCTCCTTTTCCCACCCAAGTCTTTTTGAGAACCCCAAGGTGCTGTTCCAAAAGCCGCCGCTTTACTTCTGACTTTTCAGCTGAAAAGCCGACCAAGCAAACCGGTTGCTGCACCCTACCAGCGATCGCCAGGCCGCACGGCCTGAGGACGTGTGCCAGGCAGATGGGTCGACAGAGCCACAATGCTTCCCCAGAATTGGCTCCCCTTTTTGCTTTTTTGCTTTTTTGGGGTTCCCTTTGTTTTCCACTCACCAGGCAAAATAATATATTTTTTGCTGGGGTCCTAATTCCAGCCTAGAATGGAAATCCAAGTAAGTGAAGGGACAATCCCGAACAGGCGGAGACCCGCCCTCTCGATTCTTTACCAGTTTGGGTGGACGATTTTAGTACTATTCAGGTTTTGAAAAGACGGCGCATCACCGGAACTGGATCCGAGGAACTGGCCTGCCAGGCCCAAAGCCTCCTTTTGACATAGTGGGTGGGTGGCTGGCTGGGTGGGTGGGTGGGGAAGTGGGTGGGTGGGGAAGCCATGATGAGATTCCGAGTGAGCGCGTGCAAAGCCCTACAGCAAACCGGATTTGAAAAATATGTTTTGCACCCCGAGCTTTCGTAGCACTTGTAAAGTGCAATTGGCCGACTTCCACTCAGTTTCGGTCGTTCCCCTTTTTGGGCGCTAACATCGTCCTTTGGGCCTATGATCGAGTTTCTCCGGGTCTTTGATCGAGTTTTTTTTCGGGGTCTTTAGGGACACATCCAAGGAATCCTTTTCCAGCTCAATTTCCGGCATATGAACCAGGTGCATTTGAGAGAGGTCAGGCTCGGGCCCCCAGAAACGGGTATGCGTCAAAATAGAGGCACGGTTGTCTTTTTGGTTCCCCCCTTTAAAGCAGCCTGACGAGGGTACCCTCAAAAAGGGACACTCAAATGCCCATTGCCACGGATCGAACCCCGAAGGAGCTGTTACGCCCAATGTTGGGATAATTATTTGACCGAACCCAGGTGAAGAAGCCCCCGCTTGAGTAACAAGGGCGAGGATTCAGACCACTCTTTCAAGGGAGGGGCTTTGCCCCCAGCCCCCGACAAGTATGAACAGAAAGGTTCAAAAGATCCGGGGTCAGGAAGCTGAAAACCGCACCCCGCAGGGCGCTCTGGGGAACTGCTGGTTCGCAGGCGCGCTGAGCGCCTGGAACCCCAGGTAAAGCTGCCTTGACTCGTCTTGTCTTGAGGCTTGGCTCCTGTTTTTGGTTGGTTTTCAAGTGGGAACCAAAGGGACAACCACCAAATTTCGGGCAAAAGACACGCCCACGTGATTTTCAAGGGTTCGGATCCTGCGAAATCTGGTAAACACTTTTTTGGGCTGGAATGTGTTCTGGATTCCTGTCATGGCCTTCTCCTTTTGTTCCATGAACCAACCAAAACTTGTTGTCCTCTTTGTTTTCCCTGCTGGGTTGGCCTTCAAAATCAAAAACGGCTGGTTAAGGGCGACATGGGTGGTTTGCTTCTTTTTGGTTCCTTTAGTTTGTTTGACAAACCCGTGGCCAAATTTCGGCCATTCCTTTGGGGTGGGGAAATGTGAAAGGGGGACGTGTAGCGAGGCCTTGTAATTCGCCGCGTGCAACCCAACATAATCCCAAGAACTGGTTTCGACCCTGCTTTCTGAACGGTGCTGCGAGTTCGGATGTCGCGTCAACAGCTTGTAGCTTTCAACCCGTTGGTCTGCCGAAGATGTGGGCGTGCTGGCGCTCAAAGCGCGCCATCACCGACTTGGACGACGCGAAGACGGTGAACGAGGCCATGCGAATCGGTTGAAGCTTAGGCTGTGGTTGTTTTCTTATTTGGACATGCTTGGGCAAAAATTATGCCCTAGGAGTTTGTTTAGCCCCATGCTGCCTTCATAAGGCCTTGTTTGGCAGCAGTTTGCAGTTTTGCAACTCGGTTTCCTCGGCGGTTGGAAGGACACTTAGAGAATGGATCCACGTGATCGGGTCACGGAGAGAGGGGTTATATTCACAAATCCAGAACCTCCCTGAGTGGTTGAGTTTTTTGGCTTGATTTGAACCCCTTCTAGAGGTACCTGCCCCAGTCTTTCCAGCGATCCTTCTTTCCAAACCTCTTGCAACCCGGGGAAACAGCTGGTCTTTGCAAAGAACAAGTGTAAAAGGATGGAAACGGAATTCACCCCTGGAAGTGAGTATTGGGGCCACGGTTGCCCCGCAACGGGGAGATTCCAGCAAGCGCCAAGGTCGTGGCGCAACTGCCCGGGGCTCAGTTGAATGCCGCGATTGGGTCGATCAGGTCTTCGCCAGGTCGGAGGCCGCGTTCAACAAATCAATTTTCCTTACAAGCTGTGCATTAAAAAAATCGCCCTCCCATGACCAAGTTGCAGTTGAGTGTCTGACTTCACACCTCTCTCTCTCCCTGGAGCCTCCACCTTGCAGCTAAGTTGGGGGGGGCTGCAACTCCAGCCAGTGATTCGGATCCCCCTCTTAAGGGGGGACCCCTTTATCAGGCAAGGCCGAGAAGAACCATCTTCTATGGTTTCCTTTAAGGGAACCCCTGGGTTCATTCCCATCACCCTGGGTCACCTCGGTGACCTCCTGCTGCGCACCAGCAAGACAAAGGGGTGGTTTCCCCTTGGATTTCCTTTAGCCAGTTCACAAAGGAGTACCCTCAATGACAAACCACCCATACAACCATAAGGAGACTTATCAAAAAAACAGGGTTCCCCTTCTTGGTATTTGCCAACGGTTGGAAGGCCAAGAACCCCGATGTATACCTACTTGGGTGTTCTGCCAAGCTAGTAAGTGGTTGATATCCCAGATCAGGACTAGGCAGCCGAAAAATACAAACCACTTAACTTGGCGAATCGAGCATCCAAGTACCTCACTTCCTGAGCGAATGCAACAAAAGTCCAAACCTTTTGCATGCCACTAAACCAGGGTTGTGGGATCAAGGTTGTTTTTTCCTGACTTCTGTGATGCAAGGGAATCCCCCTTTATATGAACACAATAGTCTTTAGGAAGCCCTTTCCGTTGTATCACAGTGGATTCCATTCCCCCTCGCCCTGCACTAAAATGTTCCAAAGTCCGGGAACTCAAGTGAGGCCCCGGGCCTATTTCTTTGCCACGTGGGACCTGGTGCGTTCCATAGAAACCCCCGTGTGCTGGCAAAAGCCGGTTCCCTTTAAAAGAACGGGCAAGGAACTACCCCGCGGCCCAGTTAGTAAGTGGCCGGTATGCTAGGTTATGGCCTATTTACGGCTAACTGCACTTGGGGGACTAAGTAGGTTATAACTCCAGCTCAATAACCATTTACTAACTTGGCCAAACATCCAAGTAGGAGTGTGGCACAAACTTTGCATTGTTTTTTTTTTTAGGAATGAAACCTGTCTTGAACAGCACGTTCACTAGCCTGGCGCGTTCCGCTAGCAGGTTCTTTTCGTTTGTGTTTGGTGATAGTTTTCTGTGCTTATCATGTATTTTTGCTACGCGCTTGTCTGGTGTCTCAACGCACGGAGGAAAAATCTGCAGTGCTCGGATTGTTCTCAGTGCGTTTCCAATGCTTGAACGTGTTGCATCGGTCTTGGGGGGCCTCTGAGTTGGTTTCATCCCGCACTCAGGAGGTGGTGTGTGGAAGGACTCGTTCCCCGTATGCATACACATGTGCCTTTTGTGCACAGGAAATGATAGGAAGGGTCCTCGTGTGGTTGCCAGTTTCCGGTATTGAGATTTCTTTTTTGTTGTTCCCGAAACCAGGCTTGTTTCTTGTGGCGGTGTCCACTTTGGCCAGCTTTCCGTGGTGGGGCAGAGACGAACCACTTTTTCTGATTTCATGGCGACACGCGAGGGCAAAAACCAGATCACCATGTAGGTTCGTAGCATCGGAACGCCGGCCGGCGGCCAACATGCTCCTCGGGTTTCTCCCAAAGCCCGATTTCGTCAGGCCCGAGCTCATCGACGAGATTTGCGTCACCAAGGCGTTGGATTTTGTCAAAGCAAGCTGGGTGACCAACAAGCACCAATTGTCGCAGGTCTAAACCAGCTCATCCGCCAGAGAAATACACCACTTTGGTCACTTGGTTTGGACCATGTGTGACTCATTGCCCGCATGTCTTGGGCTTCATACTCCGTCGGCAGTCCACTGCAGTGGCATTCAAAAGTGAACACAGGTCACACAGAAAGCGCGTTGATGTGCTTACGCATGTGGCTTCATAGTGGTGTTCTTCCCTGAAAAGAAGTGATGGGAATCCACCAGTTTGTCATCTGCCCATTTGTTCAACTGCTTTTTTTGCGGAGGCTCCCGTGTAGAAGTAACCAACACTAAAAAGGAACACAGTACTGAATCATGGGTCGAACCTGGTGCTGGCCGCTGGTCACTTGTGGCTGGTGTGTCCTTTTGGTTTTCCTAACCCGAGCGAAGGGCCTTTGTTCCACTTGGCTGGTGAGTTGAGCCCCGCTTCCTTTTGAAGCCAGGGAAGGTATGCCCTGAACCCCCAAACCACCAATCCAAGCCATCAAGAAAAACCTGAGAAGGACTGTTGTTCCCGGATCCCTTTGAGTCCTTCCTTGGGCCATGCTTCTAGTGCTACCTTCCCCATTCTTTTCAGGCAACCCTTTCTAGAAAACCTCCGGAAACCCAGGGACAATGGATCCCGTTTTTGAAAAGAACGATGGTTGAAAAGAGTGGAAAAGGAACCAACCCTTAGAAACTATGCCACTATAGCTGGTAACCAGGGGGGGCCACCATGTAAAACCTAGAGGTAAGAAACCCTGGTTACCTACTATAGTGGCAACTGGAAGCACTGGCTGAAAAAAGTGCGCCAACGGAATTCTAAAATTCGGCTCAAGACGAGCAATACTCGGCGCGGTTCGCGCGGGGAGTGAGCGCCGCATGGGTCGGCGCCCGAGCCGCTGTGGCGTGAGCCATTGCACATGCCGTTGATTACATTTGCTGAAATAACTATTTGTTAGTCTCCCCGGTTGATTTTAAAGGGAATCTATCACTAGTGTTTTTTTCCTGGGGACTTAAGCAAATAGAAGTTTGAGGGTGTCCTTTGCAGGTTGGTTTAAAGGGACAACCAACCAACAATATGATGATTTTGAGGGTTCTCGCATTTTGACACATACTTTATGCAGCCATTGGCTTCCAGAATTCAAAAGGACGGCCATCATTTCTGGTTGGCTTAGCCCTGGGCGCGTTTGGCTTTCCACGTTTACGTGCTGCTGTTTGGTCCAAGCTCCTAGGGGCCTTCGCCAGTCAGGTTTTAGGGTGATATTTTCAGGGTACCGTAAGATAGTCATAGGCAACCTCCATTCAGGTAACCCTTACTTGGTGGTTTGGTGGTTTGGTGGTTTGGTGGTTTTGGATTTGGCTTTGAAGCCCCATTCTTTTCGAAGCCAAACGGGAAAGGCAAGCTGAAACGGGGAGCTCGCCTTCGTTGAGCATCTTGGGCCTTCGTCAGGTTCCGAGGTTCCGGCCCCCAACCGGCGAGCCGACCGGAGCAGATGGGTTCCAACCCTGGAAAACAAAAGTCGCGCTTCGCTTGTCAGAGGTTTATTTCTCCAAGTTAGCATGGAACCTAAGCTTCCATTTGCTTAAGAACATGTTTGTTTTTCCCTTGTTGGGTTTATGTATCACTACTGGAAATATTCATTGTTTCCAGGAATGATGACGATTTTGTGGAGATTCCTGTGGTTGCCCCGGAGTACCGCAAACAACCCGGAAGCTTCCACGACTCCAGGTGGGGTGCGCTCGACTCCAGGTGGCTTTCCTTTTGGTTTCCTCTTCACCAACGGGGTTAACTTTACAGAAACAGACATGTATGCTAGGGCCGAATCGGAACCTACCCTGCTTCTGGCACCCCCGAGAAGTCATCAACAAAGAAGCGTCCGGCACCTGCGGGCCACGACGAGAACGACGAGACCGAGGTGGTGTACGCTTGGGTGCCCATGGTCATCACCCAGCTGCCAGAGGGCACGTATAAACCCCTTCAAGAATGGATCATCCGCGAGATGGGCTGCGCGTGAAGGTCCGAAAGGGGCACAAAGCAAATGAGTCCCGGATCACGGTGCGAGGCCCCGTGGCGTGGGAAGCTTTTGACTACCTCGTGGAGTCGTTCGCCCAACACCTGCCTCACGTGAGCTGGCAGGGCATGCCCGCCCCACAGATACGGCGGGGCCGGGCGCCGTCCACCACAGAATCCCCTGCAAATAGCAACAGCCACTGGGTTCTCATGATTCCAAACTGGTGCGAAATGGATTTCGTCTGGGGGCCCATTTCCGATCAGCATCTAGGTCCCCCAGCAGTGCCCTTCTCTCCCCATTTTTGGGGGAGGGTTCCCGTACTAAAATCGACTACAGAAAACTTCCCCAGAATTAGTTCCGCCTTGTACTTGTTGCTTTTTTGGGGTCCCCTTTTTTTCAACTAACCAGGCAAAAAAGATACTTTTTGCAGGGGTCCGAATTCCAGCCTAGAAAAAAGTTGGTACCCTCACCCACCCCACCCCACCCCACCCCACCCCACCAAAGGATGCCTTCTTCTACTCTCTCAAACCTGGAGGACCTAGGCTTTGCGAACGCTCAGGATGACGGACTTGGCCTCCCTGCCTAATGGAGACCGCGTCCGAGTGCTGGGCGGCCGGAACTTCGAGAAGTTGGGGGGCCCCGGTTTCCATTTCGCCGCCATCGCGGAAAGTGGGCATTGGAGGGGGCCTTGTTGGATTAAACACGGAAAAGAAGCAACAAACGCAACCCCCAAGTGGTAGCTGGATGTTTGCCTCCTTGAGTTAAAGCACAGAAGAAATGCAACCAGCAAGTAGCTGGAAATATGTTGTCTTTTTAATGGTTGTGCCATGGCTGGCTGCAAAAATCGTGTTTTGAACGGTTTTCTGCAACCGCACTATTGGAAGTTTCGGGCTGGAAGTTCATCTCTTTTCTTGTCCGCACGGTTTGGTTTTTCCAACTTCGGTTGCCTGACTTCTCTTTGTTTTTTGGTGAGCGAAGGACGCAAATTCTCCAAAACATTGAAGTGGGCAGGAGCCTTTTAAATGGAGTCTGTGCAAGTCCACTTTTGGTGGGGGGGGGGCAACTCTTTGTAAGGTGGTTAAGTCCGGGCAGGAGAAAGCGTGGTGCTGAAAGGGGGCTGGGTTAATGAGTCTGGCGGATTGAAACTCGCTTCCCAGATTTCTGACAGCTTGCTGGGGGGATCATTTTAGTCGTAGACAAACACGTGTCATAAGGAACAAGTGAGGACTTGTTCTGACCAATCTACTTGGGAACTTGCGTAAGGGGATGTTTCCCTAAAAAATAGAACCACCCCCCCTTTGTGGGGGCCACCCCCTAGTAGCGCATGAGTCTTCGTCATTTGTGTGCTTGAGCCCGCCACTGAACCCTTGCTTTGCTTGAGCAGGCCGCTGGGCGATGCTAGCCGCCAACCTTGATTTTGGTTTTGGCAAATGTGTGCCTTCCCGTGAGAGCCATTTTTTTGCACAGGGGCAACACGGCAAAGTGTGCGGATTTCTACTTTCCGGTTTTCCTTGGGCTAAAAGATTGAATCAGCATGTTTCTAATAGACCCCCCCTTCCGGAAAAAAAATACCGGGGTGGATCCACAAATTCGCCGCCTCGAAACCGCTTGAGACGAACTGTCGAGCTGTTTGGACAGGGTGTGAGCTTGCGTGGTTTGAGTTCACAGCGGTGCAATGCGCTACAAAGCCATGCAACGCTTGCATTCTTTTTCGATCACGATGTCACTTCCCGAGTGTCTGAACACCGAAGCACCCAGTGGTGCCCCTTTCCTTAGGAGGTTTCAAGTGTCCCTGTGAAGTCAACTTGGTAGCGGGAAAAGCAACGCCCGCTTGCCCCTTTGCCACTTGAGGGCCTGGGTAAGAATCTGAGGATACCACCAGCAGATGGACACGGAACCGAGAATGAGGCATGTCACAGGAACACATCGCTCACTTCCTGAAGGGTTTCGTGAGTCGCCCGAAGCTGTTGAGCTGCCAGGGTAGGCCATGATAGGGGTTCATGACTGCGTGCCAGTCCAATGGGACAGTCATCAGCGTGTTGCTGGTGCAACATGCAGAAGTTCAATTGATTGCTTCCACGCGCCCGATTTTTTTTTCTTCTGGCAATGTGATTTTCTAATCAAGCAATGCCCCGCGCGCCGGGGATTTTTTTGAAGGTTCCGACCGGTGGCATGTCTCCCCTGGAGAGGCGGAATCGGAATCCGAGTGGCTGAGGTTCCATGGCGGGATGGAAGGTACAATCGTCGCGGGCTGAGATGATTAGTCGCCTTCGGGCCGCTGGATTCCAATAAGAAATGCGGCTGAGACGCGTGCTTGGCGGCTAGTTGGTTGGTTCTTTAGACTTTAATATAAGCTCAGGTAATATCCCCAACAGCATGCGGTGCTTTTTGTAGTGCTCGCACCCCGCAGCCCTCGCAGAACCTCGTGGAACCCTGGTGGAACCCTCGTGGAACCTGACCGCAGGGCCGCCCCGGACCACCCCGGACCACCCCGGAGCCTATCTGGGCTGAGACCCCAAAGCTTTCAGCTGTTTCATTGATGAGACGTTTGCAGTGGCGCCATAGATCAATAAGCAGCGGCGCTTTTTGCAGTGGCGTCATAGCCGGCTCAGTCGACAGGTTGAGGCGGGGCGGGGCAGGGAGGCGGGGCAGTGGCGTGCCAAAGTTTCTTGTGGCCAAGTGATCTGCGAAGTTTGCCCGGTTTGACTTCATTTCAAGCTGAATCCACGTAGCAACCGACGGGCGGAACCGACCGAAGACGTTTAGGACCATGAACCGTCCTTCTTAGATTATTTTGGTTAGAAGCACTTGAGTTCCACTGGTTTAGATGTACAAACCATTTACTGGGATCATCTATTTTACCAAAAGGACACCTATGGATAGGAATCTCTTGCCTTTGGCCAGTACACAAATTCAAGGGTGCTTTCACGGCATGAGAAACTCCCTTGGTGGAGCTTCAAGGCGGGTTTTTGGGTCAGACACCGCCCACCCTGGCCTAATAAAAGAGTTCGGCTTCCCAGCCTGGGTGCCCGGCAGCCAACAGCACCTAGCAACTTAACTTACCCACACTAGGTCCCCCAGCGAGTCCCGCCCTTTCTCTCCCAACTTTTTTGGGTTAGTAGGGGGAACCGCCTACTAAAATAGACGTCCTGAAAAAAGAGCACCCTTATTCTAACTTCTCTACTGGAGGACCTAGCAAAGCCAAACCAAAGGGCGATGGATATTTGAATTTCCCAGACTCTCAACTGCTCGCTCCGGGGCGGCCTCGTGTCTAAGCACCCGATGTTGCTTTGTGCGAGGCCCGATCGATCTCAGCTTGACGTCAATCGGGTCGACGTTTGGTAGCATATTACATCTTTGCCCTTGACTAGGATGAAACAATAACATATGGCCATGGGTCAAAATCCCGTACCCCTCGTGACCATCCCAATCAGGACTAACATAGACACTAAAACAGATTCCCAAAATGGCACCATTGGGTTTGACCCACAGCCATATGTCGCCTGGTTGGCACGGAACCCCTTAAAAGGGGTTCGCCAGATTGAGACTCCTCGCATGGTTGTTTGGGTGCCATCTGAATCTACCGGAGTGTAACTCCTTGGGGTTGGACGGTGCCCAAGTCGGCTTTGAGCTGGGCTGTCGCCCAGGTAGAAAACAATGCGGACAGCAGGACGGGCTTCCGCTCGGCATGTCTTGCTGGAACCTCGGATGCGACCCTTGGTTGGCTGCCTTGGCTGTTCAAAAGCACGCAAGCATTTTTCACTGATCTTGGTTTAGAACAGGATTCGGCCCAAAGGTGGTTTTGCTATGGAGAATCGGAGCCATCGATGTTGAACAAGCCGGCAATTGCTGGATTATGGAACAGAGTGGAATGCCAGCCATCTGCTGACCAGCCCAGGGTCAGCCAAGATTGGCAACTTACTTCGCTTAGGGCCCAATCTGCTACAATTGCCGGCTACACAGCAGCAGATACCGTGGAACCAAATCCTGCTCCAGTTGGGACGGATGTCGTTGCGACTGCGATAAATCATTTACCCAGTGTAGTGCGAATCGTATATTGTTCATCCACAGCGGCCTGAAGCATTCCAAACGGGCTTGAGAGCAACCAGTTCTCAACAAGGAATCAACAGGGGCTTCGGCGATCCATTCAAAGGAAGCCACACGGAATTGTCTATACATTGACATGGTTGTTGTTGGGAAAGGATTTACATGTTTGCTTATTGTGGTTTAGTGGGAAACCCCACTTATCTGCTAAAGATTAGATTTTTGCCCCCCTTCCAACGTCAACCAAGTATAGGGGTCCCTGAGAACCAGCAAGTTTGAACATTAGCTACCAATAATAAACAGCCACGCTTTTGCGCAGGTCTGGCCCATTTTGAGAAGACAATATTTAGTGACGGCTCGGTTTTCCGTTCTTTTTTTGGGAGGGCTTCCCTAAGCACTGCCAGCAGAATCTAATTTTACTTTAGAGCCTCCGGCTCGGTCCGCCGACATTGTCCCCTCCCTTTTCTCCTTCTTCCTCTCTCCCTTGTCTCCCTCGTGTGTTCTGTCGTCCTCTCCCTCCCTCTGCTCCCCATCCTCCCCATCCCCCCAAGCCTCTCTCTCCTCAATCTCCCTCTCTCTGTCTCCCTCTCTCTCTCTCTCTCTCTCCCTCCTTTCTCAGTCTCTCTCTCTCTCTCTGTCTCTCTCTCTGTCTGTATCTTTCTCTGTTTCTCTGATTCTGGCTCTGTCCCTGTCTCTCTCTCTCTCTCTCTTTCTCACTCTCTGTGTCTCGCTCTCTCTCTCTCTCTCTCTCCCTCTCTCTCTCCCGCTCCCTCCCTGTCTCTCTCGCTCTGCATTGCAGCGTCCCTGCTGAGTTGCCTCGACGTCCGGGCACTGCCCCTTCATGACCCTGAACTGTCATCTCACTACTGGCTTTCCCCTTGATTTCCCTTTCATGTCCTTTTCACGTTTGCCATGATGTCCTGGTCATGTCCCTTCCATGCCTTTCAACTCCCCCTTCAGGTCCCTGACATTTTCTCGGTATGTCCGCTTCATTTTCCATGTATGTCCCGTTCTTTCGTTGCAAGTCATTTCCCTAGTGCGGGAAATACGGGCTACGAGGGTGTTCGGCCAAGTTAGAAGTTGGCATGCTAGGTGTAAACTGAGTTTACAACCAGGCGAACTGCGCATGGGGGACTTACAAGGAAGGTCAAAACCAAGGTTACTCACCACTTATCTAATAAAAAAAGAATCGAAGACTCAACCAAGGGCTTGCGGTTACTACCTCTTAGCTTGGCGAATCGAAGACCCAGCCTCGTTCGGCACATGTGGCAAATGCCATGTGCTTTACCATTCTGGACTCGATTTGCTTGCTTGAGCTTGAGCCGAATTGGTTGCCTCGGGGAAAACTGGCTGCCAACGTTGGGCCCGCGAGAGAAAACCCTGTCTTTGTAGGGTACCGTTTGCTTCCCCAGAAGTAGCTCCCCTTGTTTTTTGCATTTTCTGGGTCCCTGTGTTTTTCACTAACCAGGCAAAACACCATATAGTTTTCTGGTGTCCTAATTCCAGCCTAGTTTGTAGGGTACCATTTGTGGCTTTTGCCACGCGCAGGAACATGCGAGTGCAGTTCGATGACGTGGGCACCTCCGGCCCTGAGCCCCTGGTGGTGGCCTATAGGCGTGGAGGGTTGATCTAATGAGGGTTAGGTTTCGGGTTGTTTGGGTGATGTTCATGTTATCGTGGATCTAAAAAAAATAATGTTTGTCTATACATGCTTTGGTGTTGGATTTCGAGGGTTGCAGGTTTGTTGCTATTGTTATTTGTATTTATTTATTTTTGTCTATACATGCTTTGGTGTTGGATTTCGAGGGTTGTAGGTTTGTTGCTATTGTTCTTTTATTTATTCATTTTTGTCTATACGTGCTTTGCTTTGGGATTTCGAGGGTTTTGGGTTTGTTGCTGAACTATTGTTTTTAGGGCAGTCTTGTTAAAGGGTTTCGTTCCTGCAATAAGTAATGTCTCGTAGCCAGGGTAAGGGTCCCTTCATCGCCAAACTTGCCCAAAGCCGGCCAGTTGACCTTTTGGTTTCCTCTTTTTGGTCCATTATTGGTCATGGCCAAAGGGTGACCGAGATCACCATTATTTCTTGGTCCTTTGGGCAATGGAGTTGTTTTTTTGCCCAAGGCCCTTTTAAGTGTGCTTCATTTCACGAAAGCTAGCTTTAGCTAGCTGAAGTTTCTCCTTGCGTAAGCAAGGTAAGGGGCTCAAATGCCGAAAGATTGATTTTTTCAATTATTTGAGCCGAAAAGATTGAAAAACATCAATTATTTAGACCCCCCCCCCTCCCCCCCCCCCCGGTCTCAGGCTCGATTCCTCCCTGGTCCATCCCCCCCTTTTCTGGGCAGTGGCTCAGTGTTCAGCAGTCTCGGTTTGCCCGTTTTGGACTTGGTGCTACGAACTTTTACATGTTCCACCGATTCAGCTTGTTCATTTGAGACCTCAGTCTTCTCGGTAAACCACCACGCAAGAATCTTTGCACACGCAGCATGCAGAACCCAGAGGTGCTTTAAGACAGCTTCTCACGCCTCTCGTTGTTTTCATTTTTCAAGGTTTGCCACGCCACCATGTGCGTTTGCGTGTCGCATCCTACGAATGTTGCCGGGCCTCTCGTTGCACACAAGCTACCTATGAATCCACTCTGTCACCGACATATCATGCAACAGCTGCTAGCTTTCGTTCACCCGCTCCTCAAGTTCCATGAACCTGCAACGCTTGCTCAGAAGAGATGCTTAATCCTGCCAGATATGGTAAGGGCTTCGTTTCTTGCAGCGGCATGCCACTAAGGACGTCGGATTAGGACTGGGGATCCCAAAATGTTGGAGTGTGTTTTAGAAGATTGCAAGCGTATGCATCATTACATCCAGCAGCAAGTTCTACAGGATTTTAGCCCATCAAACGGCCAAACAAATCAAGTTTCACGTTACTTTCCTGCAGAAGCACGAATAGTTTCTTCGACTGCCAAATCCACTCGCACCCTGGCTTCCGATTTCGGTACGGAGGCACTTGGAGCACGCGTCCGACCAGGGCGGATATCGAGCCCCTGCCAAGGAGATCGACTTCGCGCTTCGAGTGAAGTTCACATGGCGGGGTGGCTGGCTAAAACATGGCGTTCCTCGCTAGAGGCCCCAGCCCTTTCAAAACTCCCAGTCTGGATCGAATGTGTTTGAAGGGGCAACAATCTAGCGTGACTACGACCTTTGGTCACTTAGAACCAGCGCTACGTGTTATCTTCAACATGTTTGAGAGGTCACCTTCAGCATCTTTGAGGTATCCTTATTGGGGTCTTCATTGCGAAGTTTCCTTGGTTACATATGTTTGTTCACAAAGGTTACCTTTTATTTTATCCCCAGACACCCAGTGGGGCGGGCTGCCCTTTGTACCATTTCTTTCGGAGACGGTTTCCCGTCCGAGAAGTCAACGATCAGAAAAAGAGTGGCCGTGTTGTGAGCACATGCCAGCCACCTTCTTTGTGTCAAAGGATCAACTACCAACGAAAAGTGCCCTGACTCTGGCCGCTCCGAACTCCGAAGCTACAAAAGCAGGAGGTTTTATTTGCTTCTATAAAGTCAACGACCAGAAGAAAGTAGAATACCCGTTTTCCCAATCTGTTTAAGAACCTTGAGGGGGCTTACGTACCTTCAAAGGTCACCTCCTGACGCACGCTCTGCAGGAGGCCAAGCCGGCAGAAAGCACCGGGCCGCTGATGAAGGAGAATCATCGGTTTTCAAGAGCGCTTGTGGGTATGTTATTCTTGGGGAGCACTCTAGATTTTGTCAGGAAAACATCATAGGAAAACAACAAGGACATCCACGTGGGCCTTTTTGGGACAGAGAATCACTTCCTGATTTGGATCCGAATCCGGATCGTAGTTTGAATGTATCCTAGCAACCCGATTTCTTTGACTGCTGGGTTTGTCGGGATCACGTAGCTTTACGATTCTTGGCAAGTTGTTTGGTTCTGTTCAGTTTTAGTTGGGCTGCAAAAAAACAGTCAGATTTTGTCCAACCATACTAAGGGTTGAAGGTATGTTTCCCCAGCCAACAAAGAGTTAAGCCTCTTTGCGCGGAGGGTAATCGCCAAGAGCTGCCCTGTGCGGAACTTCGGGGGTACCAACGCTTGGAATTTGTGTGTGTTGGTTTTAAGGGACCCCCTCGAAGTCGTGGTTTGCCTTTGGGTTTCGTTGTTTAAAGCCACCACAACATCGGGGCCCTGAAAAAACATAAGCACACACACGTGCAAGCTAGTCACAAGTGCGCACAGACAAACATGCAGACACACAGACACACACACACACACAAACAAACCAAAACGCGCAGACACACGTTTATTCGAAAGGCGGGCGACATGGCACGTACAATTGTTGCTAAAACACACGTTGTTCATTGTTTCTTATATGGTCGGATTGCTTCAGCGTTCCGTCCATGCATGTTGACATCCGGTGCGAATCCGTGGAGGTGTTTAAGAAAAACCTTCTCGGCTGGAAAAAGCGTGCACGCCAGGTTTTGGAAAGCAAATCGGTCCCCAAAGGGGGTTTCTACTCAAGAGGGATCAACCCTTTCAAGCCCAAGCCCTGAGAGGTGCCTCAGAAGCCGGCTGCTTTTTGTTTGTCCCTTGGGCTTAGTCTTTTTCTTTTCTAAGCCTAGAGGGAAACCACCCGTTTTGGGTTTCCCGGCTTCACCCGATTCTGATGCCTTGTCGGGTTATTGGAAAGGGGAAACCAACTCGTTTGTTGGTTTCCGGTGTCACCCGATTTGGAGGCAAGCCTGAGTAGACGTCCATGAGCCCGGCCCCGTATGATGCCGCCGGCTTACAGGGGGGAGAGATGGGGTCGCTTAGAAACCTTATGCGCGGCCAGCCCGACAAAACTCGCCATTACATGCGTGGCAGCCCAACACTCACATCTTGAGTTGCTGGGAAGATCGTTTGTGTGTCAAACGTAGGATTTGGACATTTTTGGACCTGCGCACTCGCAAGAGACACAAGCAGGTCGATGAACGGATCCCCCCTGATGAAGAGCACAAAGATCCAGCACATATTTGACATATCACACTTCGACAACTGCCAAGTTAGGAACATAATATTGTCGAAAAGGCCCTGAAGGCAGAGTTTGCCTTAGCCGATTTGATCTGCTGACCAGGGTCAAGGAATGTCCGCACAGTACTGCCTGTTGATCCTCAGTCAACATTAGTCGTTGGGACGTTATCCCCCCCAAAGAATCCACGAGGGAAGTTATCTCACTCCCTGAGTTCTCGACTTTAGTCACTTATTTTAGTTTTGACCAATTTAGTGACTAAAGTTAGTCGGGGAAGCACCCCCCAGAGAATCCACAAAAAATAACTCACTTCCTGAGTTCCTGCACTCTAGTCACTTTTCGGCTTTGGACCACTTTCCTGGCAAACAACCAGTTTGGTTACTTTTTCGGCCAGTCCACTCAGTCACTCAAAAGGAGAGGTTCCGACGCCGTGCGCTCGCCATGGCGCTTCGAGCCGCGGACGTGCCCAGATCCCGGGTCTCTCCGCCGGTCGCACCGACGCGAAGACCGCCGATGCCGGGCAGCGGCGCCTTTGCGCTGCACACAGAGGAACCTTTGTAGGGAAATCTTTCGGCCCACGCCACCCCTCTTCGGCAGTTCCCAGCCATCTGGTTCCTTAGCTTGTTAGCTTTTGGGGGTCTAGTGGGTGGAACGCCACTAAAAGTTCAACTTTTAGCAGGGGATCTCCGGACAGCCCAGCCTCAAGAAACATTCTTTGAACCTTCTGAAGGCTCGCTGAAGGGCTTTGAACCCTTTCTGAGGTTGGGGGCCGAATGTCCTTTGTTGGTTTGACCATCTTCTCGTTGGAAAGCGCGAGGCCCACGACTGAGCATGACAATCTCGGTTTTGAGTCCAACCCTAGCAAAGCACCCATAGAGGGTGTGCACTTTTCGAGGGGCGCCTTATGTCCTGCGACGGTAAGTATTTCCCACGTTCCACCTCTGCCTGAACAAGAACCACCAAGAAAAGCGATGAGAAAACCTTATAGCTTATATCAAGGCTTGGTGCTGCAAGAAGGTACGGCCCTGCCAACGACCGATTCCCCATTTAGTTCGAATCCAAAAGCGCTAACCTCAACCCAGACCCCCCCTGGAGGGATGCTTGTCCATCCATTGGAGCTGCTGAAGTTGCTACAAAGTATGCAGAAGGTTCGCACGCCGAAAGCTCTCTGCAAGGGAAAATTTGCCGGACCAGCGCTAGATTCCACTTGCCTACCTCGAGCTAACAGACATAGAAGTGGGAACGCTTTCCGAAAGAAGTAGCTTTCCAAAGGGGGTTTCCCTGCACTTCCAGGTTTGTTGTTGAGGGTAGACCTTGGTACCACTGGGCCATATGGGACATCAATGGGGGAGCCTTTCAAAGAGGATAGGGAAGGTTTAGCTCGGATCGTGTACTTATGGGAAGGCAACGCCAATTGGACGTGTTCACCACAGCCACTTGCTCAAAACCCGGATAGATGAAGGTTAGTGAGGGACGATCCCGGCCAGAAATAGTTGCGGATATCCGCCTTCTTAATTCTTTGAAGCATTCTGGGATTACGACCAATTTTGTACCGATCGGTTTTGAGCAAGTGACTCACTTGGATTGGCTTTGGGTTCATCCAAACCCTGCCAACTTCAAAGGAGCAAATCCATGGTGTTTCAACTATGGCGCGTTTTGCGGACAAATCTAAAGACGGGCCCCAGATCCGGGGAATTCTGCAGGCACTTTCTGACCGGTTTTGTGAGGTGAAAATAAGAGGCTTCGCTGTAGGCAAAGTACAAGACAATAAATCACTGGTAGCCTGTGCCTCGCCATAGAAATTTTGGGGCCACCCAATTCAATTGCCCCTCGTATGCTTCTTGCCAAGGGGGGCGGACATCACGTGAAGCATTGGTAAGTGATTTAGGTTGCTGCTCAGATGATCTCAGATGACTTCCTCATCGACCCTTTGTTCGCTGACCTTCAAGAACAAGTGTTAGCTCATTTGAGCCTCGTGAGGGCAGATGGGCCCCCGTTTCTGCTGATTTGATGCACTTCTGACCGCAAGGGATCCCACCCAGCCATATCGAAAGCAGATGCTCTGCCGTTTCACGTGTCCCAAAGACAAGTGTAAGGATTCTTGTAACATGGTGTCCACAGGGGGGGGGGTCTGCGCTTCTTTCTCTTGTTGCTTTTTTTTGTGCGGGGGGAGGGGGGCTCGCTTGTGTGGGTTTTTTCGTTGGAGCAGCTCAGGCTCGTTGAGACCTCCGCGCTGGACTTGGGCCCTGCCCATCGGCCTGCAGCTTTCCCGGCGGCATCGCTGCGGAGCACGAGCCATGCCGCTGGCTTGGGAGGCGCACTCGGCGAACATCGGAACCGCCGGACAAGTCGTTCGCCTTGGCGTGAAAAAACGGGGCGGTCCGTTTCTTGGCTCGGAACCAGCCGTCCTGTTCCTCTTGAGGCATTTAGGGTTGAGTGGGTAAACTTTTAGCAGATCTGAGGACCGCCCAGTTTTGAAGTGATGTGTTGATGGCCTACTTTGGTATTGTGGAAAATGCAGTTTTCCACAACCGTGGTTTGGAACACACTGAAGCTTCCTTCAATGCCATCCGCTTGACGAGGAAAGCAGCACCAAGTCAGATTTCACGAAGCCCTCGCCGTTTGCACCAATTGCTTCGGGGGGGGGGGGGGGAAAAGGGCAATTCTGCCCATTGTGCAGGGTCAGATTTTGGGGTTCCTCGATTCAAGTTGGGAAGGGCTCGGGGGTTATGGGTTCGATTTGGAGGGGCGGCTTTGGTTTTCTTCAAAGAACACTTTGTGAAAGACACCCTCCTTCCCACTAAAATGGCATCTGACGGGGGGTCGCGTCGACAAGAAGTTTGTCTTCAAGATACCTCACCACAGGTACCATGAAAGTTGGAGAAAGGGTATCTCAGCAATTTATTGGGGTTGGTGGTTTGGGGTTTGAATCCCTGGTGTCACTAGGCGGTAATGGGAAACCGCCCCTAACCTCCAACCTATGGGAAGCTAACATAGTGCCGTAGCGGCTAGAGCGGGTTTGGCTTGAGCTCAGGAAAGGCCCAAGATTGGAGGCGTCCCTTTCTGTTGAGCTGGTGGATTACTAGGATGAAGCGAAATTAGTGCAACAGCACGGCAAGAAAGGCCGAAGCACATAGGGCGAAATGAGGCCAGACCGCGCAGAGACATGACCAAAGGCAAAATACTGCCAAACGATCTCAGAAAGGAATCTTTCCCAGGCCCGGAATTATAGGTTTGATGGTTTCAATCTCTGAGAGGCAGCAACGCAAATGATTGTCAAAATCGGGGATCCCCTGTTGTTTTCCTGGGTGGTTTCCCGTGAAACCAACCTAACCTGATTCGAAAGACACAGACGCGGAAAGAATGCTGACCCATCGGTCGAAGAGGCGTCGCTCCGGCTGGTGGACGAGGTGAATCAGCTTCGCTTCAGCCGCTCGAATTGGATTGGATCCGATTTTCTGACCCTCTTACCCCCTGCGACGCCCTTCCCCCGGTTTTTAAAAGGAAGCCTCGGCAGCGCAGTTTGAACTTTCAGGTTGAAATGACGCCTGAAACCGTGTGGTTTGCTGCAGGGCATCAAAAGCCTGTGTCAGATCTTGGCTTAGCCGCTCGGTGGTTGGTTGAATTTTTCAGAGAACTTGGTTTTGGGTGGCACCTGTGACGTTAGGCATTGAAATGTTGGATACCGTGTGGGGATGTTGCCAATCTTTCTCAATTGTCAACAAACCTCCCGGAAGAAAGGGCTCCAACCACTAGTGGGGGTTTATCAAGCATTCGATGAATCCTAAGCCATTTCGGTAAAGTGTCCACTTTCCTCACCCGAACATGGCACCTACTTTCACAGCTGAGCTGTTCGGGTCCTAAGATCACGGCCAAGGGAGTGCCTTTTGCCCACTTGGGCTTTGGAGGCTTCAAGACACAGGGGTCCCTATATTTCCCTTTTTGGAGGTGTTTAACATCACCTTTTGGCCCATGAAAGGCGAGTGTTCCTTGGTGGGGGTGATGTTTTGAGGGGAAGTATAGGGAGACCTGAAGCACCTCTTTCTTTGGTGCGGGACGCACTGGGCACGAAATGAACCCCAAAGGGTTCCGGCGACTTGGCGCGTAGCTTCCGGTGGCAAGCATCCTCCATACTTCTAAAAACTCGTACCTATAAACAAGTTTTTTCAGTGAGACCAATCGGGTGCCAAAATAGTATAGAGAATCTCACCTTGGTATCACGGAACATGCAGCTAATGTGAATGAAGCCTCAGGTTAATTAACAGAGGTATCCCCTTGTGGAGGGCATCCTTTACTTTCGGGACAAGCACCTCGCAAACCTCGAAAACAGGGTCCAACTGGTTTCCATAGACTCTCTCATTTGGTATATTGTGGTTTGCCAATTCCTTTGGCCAGGTGACGTTCACAGGGGAAAAACAGCTCACTTGCGAGGCTCCTGGACTTTAATTGTTTGGGAAGACCATTTTGGTGGTACACAAGAAGTATCGGAGCTGTTTTTTGGGCTTCTTGGGGAACCCTGGCCCGGACGTGTACACGTTGTTCAGCCGACCCGAGGCTGCCCCCAGCACGAGCTTTTGGCCTTACTGGACGACCTGCCCTCGCCGTCCTCGCCGTCCTCGCCGTCATCTTCCCGCCCGGCGAACGGCCGCACGGCCAACGCGGCGAACGCGGCCTATTTGCCACCGCCGGCGGCGGAAAGGCGGCGCCCTGACGTCACTTTGAGGCTGCCGCCCAAGGATTCCTCCCGGAATCAACGAGAAGTGAAGCTTTTCAAAACCTGACATGATGGTCTTAGTTGTGAATTATTGGTTTGACTTCCTGGTTGCCCCCAAAGAAGTGGAGGTCTTCGAGCTTCGGTTTGCACTCAATTTCCCATGCACATCCACTTTGTGCGATTAGTTTCCAGTGTCTCTTGTCTCTTGTCTCTTGCTCACTTCCTCTTGTCTCTTGCTTACGGCAAGCGAGATGGTTGCGGGGTACGCACACACACCAACTTACGCCATAGGCCAATGAGTTAAGCAGATTAATTCTTCAACCTTAGGCGGGGGAGTGAAAAAGACAAGTTGTGGAAAACCACTATGTTTGTTTCCGTCCTGGAAACCATAAGCTCAAATTAGGGCCGTGATCCACTACACAATTGACAGCAGGGACCCGTTCCTATGTCTCCATTTCTTGCTGGTGGCATAGGAAATCACTTTTGGGGTGGTGGGAATGAACCTTTTGGGGGATTCTCTGAAAGGAAACCAAATCGTGGATTGGTTTTCTCGTGCCACATTCCAGGTGGGCTTCCCTAAAAATCCGGGCAGCTCACTTGCACCGAATCGGCAAATAACCTTTGATCTGATATTTCCCCTGTTTGGCAACCGTTTTTTGGTCATGGCCATAAAAGATTGACCTTGTATTTGTGTGTAAAAAATTGGCAACTGAGACAGGGAACCCTGCCAGGATCAGTCGCCCGCCTTTAGGCACCCAGCGTGGACCTCATTGAAGGTGTGAGTTCCCAGGTACGTTGGGAGTTGGTACCCTCTTTGGTTCGTCTTAAAGGGACACCACGAGGAAATCAACATTTGTTTAGGGGTCCGATTCCTACAAATCCACACCTAACTTGTGTTTTCCCCATTGTTTCATCAAAGCCAGCCCCGGTCAGTGGTAGGTTTTCCAGGAACCTGTTCTTGATTTTCTGACTTTAGGCCCCCAACAGAATCCACATGATCCCGGCCGCAGGTTGCTTCCTGTTCTGTCGCTGCCCGTGGTTTCCATTGGTTTCCCTCCGCTTCTCAAAAGGGTCTAAGAGCAAACCGTGCACAGCTTTTTGCGAAATCAATAGCCACACAAAAGAATTCAAATGCAAGTTCAGCCAAGGCTTGCGAAGGAAGGCAACTTGAATGATTTCCAAGCCAAATCTACTGAGTTTCGGACATGTCCTTAGGAAAGTGAAACCGGGGGGGAAATTAAAAGCTGCAAGTGAGCTGAAACGACGCCTTGAAAAGCCTCTGCTTGAATGCCATTGGGTTCTTGAACTTTCAACTTGCTGTTCTCAGTCCAAAACCGAGCTTTTGGTGTTTGGGTCCTCCGTGGTCCAAATTTTAGCCATCCCAAAAGGTGAACCTTTCATTCCTGTGGACTGAGCAGATTTGTGGCTTCAGAACTTGGCACTAGAGGGTAGCATGGTTTCCCGCCAGAGCACCAATCTAAACCACCAAGTTTACCCCAAAATGGTTGGCTTCCTCTTGGCTCCCCCTTGCCAAGGTAGTCCCTGAGTTCCTGAATTTTATCCTTGTTGGGTGACCATGGTAGTGGTAAGCTAAACGTTTGGTCACTTGTTTGTGGATCAGAAGTGAGGCAAACTACACCCATTGATGAAATGTCTTGATTCATTGTCCCCCCAACATAGTTGGTTTCCTCTTGCCCTCAATGAAAGCCCCCTTACCCCGTCTTGGTCTTAAACTCAAACCTGGTTGGTTTCCTCTTGGCTTTTCCTTCCAACACGGGGGTTCGCTACAAAAACTTCTCTGTCCTTGGGCCAAGTTGTTTTCCTTTTTTTTTTGTAATTGTTTGGTTCTTGAAATTTTTAAGGGGCTGCGACCACAAAACGGACTCCTTTTCTGGTTGCAAGCCAAAACAATAATACCCTTCGGGTTTCCTTAAACCAACAAATTGGCGGCCGTTCGACTGGAAGTTCTCAGGTTCCTCTACGGCGCGGATGGGGCGCCGAGCCTCGGGGCGCCGGTGGTGCCGTGCAAAAACTGGCGCGAGAGGCCGCTGGAGGCGAGGTATCTCGGGGGAAACAGCTGGGCTCCGATTTTTGTCGGGGGGGGGGAAGATCCTAGGGGGGGAAGGGGGAAAAGATCTTGGGGGGGAGGGACGGGGGAAGGGGCTTGTGTGTTTTTTGGTTGGGCTTCTGAAAAGCTGCTTGAAAGTAGATAAGATTTTGGTAGATCTTGAACTTCTTGAATATTATCCACTGAAAAAGGGGGTACCCAGGGTACCCACATCAAAGACACACCCAAGTGTTGGAAATGATGTAGGCCCCCCATAGTACAGAATGAAAGTAGATGGCGCAAGTCCATACAATTCCCCCGATTTTGTGTAGCTCATCCCGGACTCATCCCCTTTACCATAAGGGGGTTGCGCCATCTATTTTCTTTGGTTTCTGCTGGGAGGTCCCGATGGTTGTGGAAAACTTGGTTCTTGGACTAACTTCTGTGAGGCCAAGGGAACCTCTTGTGAAGTGATCAAGTTGAACAACATGAGTTTCCCAACCACGGTCGACCTGGAGACGAGGGGAACATTCGCCGCAAAACGGAAGGCACCCAGTTTTCCTGTACCTTTTAAACCAACCCGAACAAGGGTTTTACAATAGCACACGCGCACACACACACACAGACAAGGGCCACTGTTTACTGTTTGTGTTGAGGGAACCTCCAAACTGAGTGTTTTTTTAAGTGTTTCCCCTTGAACACCAGCCCAAAAAGGGTACCCTCAAAATCTCCACCCACACCCACACACACACACATGTCACTTGCTTCCAACACATAGGTTATCCTTGTACCCGGGACACACACATACTAAAGACAAGAGGCGCACGGTTTCTTTCAGGGTTTAGGTGTTTATGTGCCAGGATCTTGTAGGTGTTTTGGGGTTAGGTGTTTGTTCAGGGTTCTCGGTGTTTGCATTTTTTGGTTCAAAGGCAAGAAACACACAAACGCACGGTACTAACAATTGGGGTGCCAGGCTCGAAAACGCGAAACACACACACACACAGACTTTTTTCTGCTTTGTCTCCAAAACTGATCAAACATGTAATTAGGAACATGGAACCTGGTAACCTTGGCTGCCAGGAGATCTTGGAGTCCGCGCTGTCTGAGCTGAAGCGTTGCGGCTTCGTGGTGCTCGAGGAGCTGGTTTGTCCAGAGAAACTGCAGGCGGGGGGGGAGGGGAAGTCGGGGCGAAAGGGTTTAAGTTAAGGGTTTCAGGGTTTAGGGTGCAGATGAGGCGCCTGGACTCTCAGTTGTTCAAAGCGAATCGACCGGGTCTGACCTGTTCGATCTCTTTTCGTTTTGTTTTGCTGGCCCCAAAAGGTGAACCTCGTATTTGCAGGAGGAAGCGTGGGCCTCCAATAGTGATGGCCCCTCAAAAGGGATAGAGTCCTACAATGAAGGAGGGCACCCCCCCTATTCATCAATCAGGGGCTTTGTGGGGTTCCCATTGCACTTAGTAGAAGTAGCCAAGCCAAGGGACTCTTCAGTCACTAGGCAGCTGGGTAAAACCGACTCCCAATGGGCTGGTCTCCCCTTGACTTCCA
Source organism: Effrenium voratum (assembly GCA_963377175.1). Classification (NCBI taxonomy): domain Eukaryota; class Dinophyceae; order Suessiales; family Symbiodiniaceae; genus Effrenium; species Effrenium voratum. The sequence goes on along the minus strand of CAUJNA010002724.1, from coordinate 301,048 downwards.
AAAAAAGGGCACATGGTTTTCTACAGACGCCTGTATCTCGCCCGAGTTTTGCGACGTGCCATGTTTGGGGGAAGTGACTTGAGTGGAAGAAGTTTCGCTTGATCGGGAGGACACGCAGGACCAACTGTCTACTGTCTACCCTTGGCTGGAGTCTTCGTTTTCTTCATGTGGGGTAGGCAAAAAAAAGAAGGGGCAATCAACATCCTGCACCAGTTGGTAGGTTCGAATCGGATTTTGTCCATCCGCTGGTTTGTTGTCAGCCACCCAAATTTGAGCGGGGCGGCCTTGCCTGGCTTAGGAACAACCCTTTAACCCTAAGCTCCATGTCTCACGAGTGCCTTACCTGTTGAACGTAGCTTGCCCGAGATTTTTTTCACCGGGCCCAAAAACTTGGCAAGCCCAAGTACTTCATGGAATGGGGGTGGGCGCGGCGGCGGCAGCGTATTCGCCTCGATTCCGTGCTTTGAGGCGAGGTGAGTAGGATAGTGATATTTTCGACAATGAAACCTACTTGCCGAAATTAGGGCTTACATGGGCCGACATTTTCGGGACATCTTGTCGGAATACATGATTGTTTGGATTAGGCAACCCTTTGTTGGTAAAGAGGGGGTGTTTTCAGTAGAAAGTCTCCACTTTTGGAGGTCCCCCATTCGGATTTGGGGTCTACCTAAATCCGCGGTTCTCATTACCCAATTGACACCCAGGTTCTTTTGGGTCGGGTTTGAGAAAATCGATAGGGCCATGGTCATGGTTCCTTTGACTCAGTTGCCCAAAAAGGACCCAGAAAGAAGAGGTTGCCACTAACAATGGACGAACAAGGGGAAACTACAAGGTCCAAAGATCCATTCGCCTTGGGCAAGCGGGCTAATTCCTACTAACACAGCTAAAATCGTTGTCAAATGACCATGGGACTCATACCCCCAGGAGCCATCGGAACTGGGGGTTTCAAAGGCACTCCAAAAAAACAAAGCGAAACACACACGCACGAATGGAGGTCTTGTCCATGGTGCACATGTCAGGTAAGCAAAATTGAAAGTTCGAACACCTTTTTTTTTTCCGGCGTTCAGCTCATTCCCAAACGTGAACAAGTGGGTTGTCTTGAGGGGGAATTGAATTTGGAACACTACGACTTGCTGGGTCCCATGTCTTGGAGACACCCCTCTCTGTGACCTTGCTGCATCCCGGACCTTCCATTGATACTTTTTGTTGCTCTTTCTGCTCGAACACACAGTTTGCGCCCGATTCTTCAATTTCCGGCCGAGCAATGGACAAGTGTTCGAGGTTTATATTTTCAAATGAGCACTTTTCAAATTTACGCTCGTTTGCGTGTTTTTGCGCTCGTTTTGCGGGCCGTTGCGGGCGTTTTTGCACAATTTCTGCTCGAGTAGGTCATATATTAGGACCTGACAGCCCTCATGCCTCCAAAACTGCTGGAGGTCCAAAAAAGAGGACAGGCCAAAAGAAAAAGGCACGAATTCCAAAAACCAGCCGATTGACAGGGGAGTCATAAATTTCAGGTTCGTTTGAAGGTCCAGGAGGTTGTTGAAGTTTTGTTCTAGCCACTCATTGCCAGACTGAACTTCCCATTTTCACCTTTTGCCTTTTTGGTTCTCTGTAGTCCGTAGTTGTCGCTTACCACTCAGAAGTCCACTTGCTTGGGGGTGGGATCCGTTTGGCCTAATCAAACCCAGTCTTCGAACCTGACGCCAGGTTTTCGAACGAGTCAGGAGGTTGCATCTAAAGCTCTCTGGTTGGTTTCCACGGGAATCCGTTCCCACTCTAGGAACCAGATGCATCCGATGTTGCACTTTCATGTCGTCAGGATATCGTCAGGATTAGTGTTTCATATAATGCGGTGCAATGCTTGGGTGGGCAAAATAAACCCTCAAAGAAACGCAGTCCATCAACTCGGTATAGACTATAGACATATATATATAGATATGTACATACATATATGCATATATACACGTGTATACATGTGTATATATATATATATATATTTGGGTTGTATGTGGCCAGACAAGGAATGGGCTTCTCATGGTTTCTCAGTATGGCTCTTGCTACAGAGGACTTTCGGCGCTGCACTGCCTTTGCGTTTCTCCGGGTCAACCGCCAAATGGGGGGGCGCTTGCTCACCAGTTTTCGGATCCCCTTTTCCTGCTCAAGACATAATTTATTAGAGCAACAAATTTTGTAGCGGCCGTCTAAACAGCAAGTGCTTAAACCTGTAGGCCATTCTGTGGCTTTTGCACCTGCCTTTTCACGGGTCCAGTCACCGGAGCCCGCCGAAAAGGGGCGAAGTTGACTCGCCAGGCGTTGCTGGCCGATTTCCGGCGCCAGCGGACAGCTGGGCTGCCGGAGGGCGTTACCTTCAGCCGCATGCGCGCACAGAGGGCGACCCGTCCAAAACGAGGTCTCATGGCCGAGATGGCACTGGCTTTTTCAGAAGCACTTTTGGGCTGGGAAGCACATTCAAGCCACTGTTTAGGGGGTAGTTCTTGTTGAGGAAGGCACTTTGGTGCACGCAGCCCAGGGTTTATGACCCGGGTTGATGAACAGGGGAGGCTTCCTATTTGAGGGGCATCCTTCCCTTGGAGGGACGGCATCAATGGGTTAGGCCAGGGTGCGAGGCGGTCGGTCGAAGTCCTTTCGCCAGAAAATGTATCCTGGGCATGTTCGATCCTGAAGCAACTGTTTGGAGTACCCCAGGTGTGGTCCAAGAACTGCAACTCCCGGAGCCAAAAGATTGCCCCATACTTCCAGGGGTTGATTTCTTTTTTATTATTTTCAATCATCGTTCTTTCCAAAAACTGGATCCGTTTTCTCTCGGTTTCCGGAGGTTTTCTAGAAAGAAGGATCCCTGGAAAGAATGGACAAGGAAGGTACCCCTAGAATACTGGCATATTTCAGAGCTCCAGGATACACCAGCGTTGCCCAGCCAATTCCACCCAGACCTTCAGACTCAGCACGCTTTCTCAAGGGGGTCTGTCAAAAGGCCAAGGAGAGTTAACTAGGGGGGTGCAGGCCTCTTGTAAACAAGGATCATTTTAACAAGTTGGTTTGTCTCAAGTTGGGAGTCCCCGAAGATGTGCTTTTGTTTTTGCATTGTCCTTGTCAGAAAGCGTCACTAGCCTTTGAAAAACACGCCCGGCGGCTTGGTTTTGCCCACGAAAGTTCCAGAGCGGCGGGTTGCTTTGTCCACTTCTTTTCGAGGGCTTGCGTCCTTTCTTGGGTTCATTATGGGTCCATCTGTTCTTGACTGGTTGCTTAATGGGAAGAAGTGGGGCCAAGCAAACAGGTACAGTCAAAAGGAACTCTTCCTTCCATTTGCTTGAGAATATGCTTTTATGCTCGCCTGGTTTTAAGCGGACATTTATCACTGGACATATGTCGTTTCTCTCAGAAACCAAAACCGCCTATGGACGTTTCCCTTCAACACCACTACCCAAAAAGCAGTGCGCCCGAGGTTTTTCCCAGCTAGGAAACAGGCAAGCGCTGATGTCCCAGGAGGGTCTTGTTCCGCGCTCATGTTTCAGGACACCCCCGTGTAGAGGGAAAATGGGAAAGCCGCCCCTGAACTACCAAACCACAGGGCGAAAACATAAACAAAACACCAGTAAGAGGGAAGCTGAATGTTAGTTGTTCCGAACCTCAGAAAACGGACTCCTCTGGCCGAGATGCTCCAGAGGATGGTGCCAATGACCACTTGTTGAAGCCAAGGCCTCGCTGGGCCTGTCTGTTTTTGAGCCTGGCTACCCGCTTTTTGGGTGCGGTTTCAAGGGATACTTCGAGACACGCCATCAGTTTGGAGGGGTCCCACTCCCAACAAAATGTTAGCTTTAGTGTATGGTTTGGCATGATTCTTACTCTCACTCCCTGAGTTCCTGGATGTCAACAACTGCTTGGGAAGATCGTTTTAGTGTATACTAAAAGTTTGGAGTTGTTTTTTGTTTTGCGAATGCACTAAGGGAGTGAGGGACGGTTGGTGGGTATTGGCCGATTGAGAACCCAGGACATGACCGTGCCGCCCTTCAACAAACTCTGGGCGCAGGCGGCCAGTTTTTTCCTTGTTTTTTTTGAGGTGGGGGGGGGGCAGAAGATGAATCCCCTTTTTATACGACCTTGTCTGGGTCAGTTTTCAGGTCCCTTTTTGCTATTTGAAACCATGGAGCTGGAAACACGAGGAACATGGCCAAGCGCAGTGAGATATCCGGCGGTTGACACTTCCAGCACCTGCTGAAGAAATACATCTTTGTTGTTTTCGCCTGTTGGTTGTAAAGGGAATCTTTTACTGGAAATGGTTCCGGGTGTTGGGAATGCGCCGTTTGGGGATGACCGAATAAAGGAAACCACAATTTGGATGGTTTATCTCGGTCATTCCTTCATTTCTCATTCCTGCCTATCGCACCAGCAAGCTTATGTTTTATTTTCCAGAAGACCGTCAGAAGACCTGAAAAGCCCCAGACCCCACCTAAAACCTCCACTACACCCCCTGAAATGCCCTAGACCCCCAAACACCAAGACCCCAGGAAGTGAGCCACTGGGGGAATCTGAAACTAGCTTTTGGTTTCTCAGCGTTGCCCGGGTTTGGGCTGGGTAAAAGTGCCGATCCGGGCAGAACCAACCCCTTCAGGTTTCAACCAAAACGTCTGTTCTATCCATTCGATTCCCTTCCCTTGGTTTTTGTTTGGTATTCCTTGCGCCGGTTCCTTTTTGGATGCGTTTCCCGTTTCCCACTTGGGTCCCCAATTTCAAGAAGCCAGATGGTTTTCGCTGGCTTGCCTGCATTCTGGGAACCACTGGATCTGGTTCTGCGCCAATTGTCCTTGAAAGGCCCTTCCTTTTGTGGGGTCCTATGGGCACTTAGAATATATCTTGCAGCCAAGGACCCTGAAAAACAATACCAGTCAGATCCGTTTAAATTGTGCCTCATTCAAGTTCTGTCGCCTGCGAGTCACGGTTTCGCAGCGAGCGTGCCAGGATGACGTCATTTGCCATCCGCTGATTCTGGCACTGCTGGCGCGGTATGTGCGGAACAGCACCAACATGAGTGAGGACTTGGGAGTCTCCGTGAAAATATTCAAAATGGAGGGTAACACAAGAAGGGTGGTTTCCCTGTGGTTCCTCTTTCAACCTAGGAATGGGTATGGGTTCATTCTCCTGCTTTAGGCCTTTGCAACCCAAACCAAAGAGCACCAACCGTTTTTTTCCAGAAAAAAAGCAAGGAATCCACCAAGAGAGTATTGGTGCGTGCGTAGGTTTGTTTGCGTGCGTACTTGCGTGCTTGACTGCATGTGTGCTTGCGTGCATGTGTGCTTGCGTGCGTGCGTGTGTGTGTGTGTGTGTCTCTGTGTGTCTCTGTGTGTCTCTGTGTGTCTCTGTGTGTCTCTGTGTGTCTCTGTGTGTCTCTGTGTGTCTCTGTGTGTCTCTGTGTGTGTGTCTCTGTGTGTCTCTGTGTGTCTCTGTGTGTCTCTGTGTGTCTCTGTGTGTCTCTGTGTGTCTCTGTGTGTTTCTGTGTGTGTGTGTCTCTGTGTGTCTCTGTGTGTCTCTGTGTGTCTCTGTGTGTCTCTGTGTGTCTCTGTGTGTCTCTGTGTGCCTGTGTGTGTGTGTCTGTGTGTGTCTGTGTGTGTCTCTGTGTGTTTGTGTGTGTGTCTCTGTGTGTCTCTGTGTGTCTCTGTGTGTCTCTGTGTGTCTCTGTGTGTCTCTGTGTGTCTCTGTGTGTTTCTGTGTGTCTCTGTGTGTCTCTGTGTGTCTCTGTGTGTGTGTCTGTGTCTCTGTCTGTGTCTCTGTCTGTGTGTCTCTGTGTGTCTCTGTTGTGTGTCTCTGTGTGCCTGTGTGTGTGTGTGTCTGTGTGTGTCTGTGTGTGTCTCTGTGTGTTTGTGTGTGTGTCTGTGTGTGTCTCTGTGTGTCTCTGTGTGTCTCTGTGTGTCTGTGTGTGTCTCTGTGTGCCTGTGTGTGTGTCTGTGTGTGTGTCTGTGTGTGTCTCTGTGTGTCTCTGTGTGTCTCTGTGTGTCTCTGTGTGTTTGTGTGTGTCTGTGTGTGTGTGTCTGTGTGTGTGGCTGTGTGTGTGTGTGTGTGTGTCTGTGTGTGTCTCTGTGTGTGTGTGTGTCTGTGTGTGTCTGTGTGTGTCTATGTGTGTGTCTGTGTGCTGTGTCTGTCTGTGTCTGTCTGTGTCTCTGTGTCTCTGTGTCTCTGTGTCTCTGTGTCTCTGTATGTGTGTGTGTTTGTGGGTGTTTGTGGGTGTGTGCGTGTGTCGTTTTTGTGGTGGGCTCATTGAAGCAACACCCTCAAAATGGCCCTCCAAACGACATGAACCGCATTCACTACACTTGTGCGTGGTTCTCAAAATCCCACCTTGACTACTTTGACACGCGTTTTTGTTCAGTACACTGGTATTTTGTTTTATCAAGATTTAATTTGACCCCCGGGCCCCCGGATGAATGAATCCACCTGGATTGCCTTGACATGCGTTCTTGCTTCCTCCTCTTAGAAGCCGCCGGATTTCCGGAGGTGCCCCTCTTTGTGAGGAGATCCCCACCCCCGTAAAAATGGAATTGGGGAGGGGTTTGACCCCTGGAATTCCATTTGTGGTTCCATTTTCGCTGAAAAAGGGGAAGACTAGTAACTGGGTAAATGGAATTGGGGACCCCCCACCCCCCTCCTCCTGAAAGTAGGGGGGGTGTGAGGAGAAGTCTGCTGAGATGTCCTTCGCCCAGTGGCTGGGCGCTGGCGGAGGTGTCGAGCACTTCACCTCGGGGGAGATGAGCGCGGGATATCCGGAGTTGGACCTAATGGCTCCCGAAGCTGTTCTTGGCAAGGCGTTTCTTGCTTCGCCTTTTTTTTCCCAGTTTTTTCCCGGTTGTTTACACTCATTTTTAGAACAGGGGGCTGCTTTTTTTGGTTTTTTTCCCCCGGTTGTTCGGTGCTTTTAACGGTTTTTGGGCGAATTCTGGCCAGAACAAAATGGCAAGTTGTGTGCGACCGTACCCAGGGTTACCAAGGGCAGCGTGGCCGAGTTTTGATTCGGGTCTGGTCCTCCCCGAGCGGCCGAGAAATGAGCCAGCGGACTGCGGTGCAAACCTTTAAACAAAAAACATAACTAAGTAAGTAAATAGATCAGTAAATAGACATAAACTACATACATCAATAAACAAATACATAGATAAACAGATAAGCAAACCATTGCCGTACCAAAGGCTTATCTTTCTCCAAGTTGTTTTGCCTGTTTGGGTTTCCATCAGGCCTTTCAGCCAGCGAAAGTTTTGAATTTTCGTTGAGAGAGGTGTCCACCGTTTCCGGAGATTCACGGAGCCCGGTTCAGTGGATGCATCCGAGCCCCTCGTTGATTTGGATTGGCGGGGTGGGTTTGGCGTTTTTGGTTCTTTTGGGCCCCCGGAACATGGCCCAACCTCACCGGGGCCACCAAACCACATGAGAAGCGGATTCGCGCTGAGGTGTTCAGTTGGCCTTCGAAGTTGGCTTATGATACCTGTCCTCATCATTTTGAGGAGAGCCTTCGTCCATTTGCACGAGGTGCGTCAGTAAATCAAAAGTTGCTTGGATTTGCTTTTTCTGAATGCCACTCTCACTTGCGCCAAAGCGAATCATACTGTTCACCTTTTGGTTTTCCTGGTTTGGCAACCATAGTCTGTTGGTCCCAAAAGGTGATCACCTTTCATTTGGTAACCGTGCCACTGAGCACTTGTAGGTCCCCCAGTAGTGCCCTTTTACCAACTTTTTGGGGGGAGGGTTTCCCTACTAAAATAGACTACAGAAAAGAAAGGAGAAAACACAACGGGTACCCTTATTCTTGGCTCTCTACTGGAGGACCTAGTTGAATTAGCTGCTGTCACACCTACATTTGGAATTCCGGTATTTTCTTGTGCAGATGTCTCCTTTGCAGCAACGTGTGACCTTTCTGTTCCACTGAGGACTTTTTCCGCCACATTTTGAGCCGAAATCGCCACTGAGGTTGTGGTGGACACTCCTGCGGGGGCGCCAGCTCAGACCCGGCACCGGGACACCATCCTGCCGGGCCCCTGCGCGTCTTTGGGGGTGCACATCCCTCTCACCAAGATGCAGGCAGGCATCATGGGTCGGACGATTGGGCCCGGATGCTGGATTTGGGGTAACGGATCTTTCTCAGCTTTCAATTTTTGGGTTGAAATCTTGAGGGTTTGCCGTATTGAGCCCACCAAATAAGTGAGAACTTTTTAGCAGAGGGGCCATCATGGCTTGGTGGCTTTTGAAATTCCATTGATATGGTGTCCCTCTCAAGGAAGGCGGAAGGGGAGTGGATAAGTCTTTGTTTTTTTCTTGGCTTCCTACTGCGGACGAAATCCCGCACCAGTTGGGATGGATGAACTCCTACAAGTAACTTGACAAACCGCCTACCAACTAGTGCAGGATTTTGTCCATCCATTTTATCTCAGAGTGGGGATGCAGTTTCGGACCTCCATCTTGGTCAGGGGAACACCCTTAATGGTCGAAGATGGTTTCCAGTTCTGACCCCCGCCCCAGAGCAAAATGGATGGACAAAATCCTGCACTAGTTGGTAGGCGGTTTGTCAAGTTACTTGTAGGAGTTCATCCATCCCACCGATTATTTAAACGGAGCAGATGTAGCATGCAGACATACATACGCACGTGCATGCATGCACGCACACACACACGTGTATGCATGGATACATACACTCGTAAATACCTACAAACATACATTACATGGCATTAGATCAGGTTACACTAGAATACATGAGGTCACATTACATTGCATTACATGCATGCACACGTACAATGTTTAAGTGCAGCAGCTTGGTTTGGGGGATTCATCCGAAGGGGCCCTTTGGATCCACAGGCGGAGCCGCTGAATGGCGCCATCGGCTTCTTCCCGGGCTCCCACGTGCTGCGGGGGGAGCTGGGGGATAAGCCCAAGCTGCCGGAGGCGAGGAAAAAACCGGAGGGGTTGACGTTGGTCTTCCTTTTGGTGGGTTTTCGGGGGGGTTTGGGGGTTTGGGGAAGGTCCGGGAGAGGGGGAGAGGGAATCCAATGTCCAAATGAAAATCAAGCACAAGAACCACTCCCACCCCCTTACACATGAGATTGGGGAAGGGGATTTCGACCCGTGGAGTTCCATTTTTGGCATTTCCCTTGCATGGGGAAGACTGGATACAGTAAATGGAATTGGGCACCCCCCACCCCGCGTCCCCCTGGGATGCTGAACCCAATTAGTGGTTCGGAGGTTACTCACTCTCAGTGGTTTGGAGGTTACTCCCTCCCTGAGTCCTGGACTTTAGTTACTGTCTGGGGTTGGTCCATTCTTGTGGTAATCAACAAGTTTTTGGACTTTTTTGGCCAGTCCACTCACGATAGCGAGGTTAGGCATGGGATACAAGGCTTCAAATCCAAATCCAGTCCCCGCCAATCCAAACCAGGCTAGCCGCACATGGGGGACATAAGGAAGGTCACAACCAAGGTTACTAACCACTCAGAACGAACTTGGCCCTCACCGCGCACCCGCGCCCACGTAAACGTCAACGGACCGATGGAATCCACGTGTTTCCAGCTTGTATGTCCCCAGCAAGCATCACCAAAAGAAGTGCATCTCAACTTGGCCAAAAAATGATGCTTCAACGGCGATTCAACGGCTCAGGTGGGCATTTAGGTGGAGAATGGTGATCATTGTGGAGGGATTCCCGCATTGAAAGCAGCCGTTTGGTGACTTGAGCCATCAAAATAGGGAACCCTTTCCTGGTTGTAAGTTCAAAACAGCTTCCAGCTTGCATTGAGAGCCCATTTGGGGTCAACCCGTTACAAGCCAAAGACACCAAATCTTCAACACCAGGCCCGCAAGGATGGATGGTTGGTTTTCTTCCGCTTTCCTTTTCAAACATAATCTCCAAAGCTTGAGTTGAAATCTTTTGGGTTTCCGCGTTGAGCCCAGGACAAGTTAAGCTTCTTGCAGAGGGGTCAACGGCAACCAATGTTGGAATTAGTTTTTCACGATGCCACATGGACACTTTTTAAGTAAGCCTTAGTCGGTAGTTTGGATTGGTGAGTTGGGGGTTCAACCCCTTCTGAGGGTAAAGGGCAAACCTAATTCGGATACCCTTTTGGAGGGAAGCTGAACTTTGTGAAACAAGTTCTCAAGTTTTGACCTTTTTGACCCATTTTTGACCCATTTTTGACCCACACCCAAATGGCCACTTCAAACAACTTCCCAAGTTTTTGTGGTGGGTGGGGCAGTTTGGGGCCTCTTTGTTTGGTTTGGATTTCCCCGGGCCACGTCTCTCTTTTTTCGGTCTCGTAGATGGTGGGTGCGACTGCCCCGGGCTCCGTGATTCTCTACGACTCCTTTACGGAGCACCGGGGCCTGGAGAATGCCACTGGGAGCTGCAGAGAGCGAGGGAGTGGTTCCTACCAGAAGTCCCCCCACTCAACGTGCCATTGTTCAAGGTGCCATGTGGCTGTTGGTCAAAACCCATGGGATGCCAAGGTGCCATGTTGGGACAAGAAAAATGAGCCAGAGCCTTGTTGGCAGGATTTCAGAATTTCTGGTTCCTACATATGTGGTCAAAGCCGTTTTGGGATCCCATTCTGGTTGGTAGGTGAATTCACCACCCATTTTAGAACCTATTTTAGTGGTTGGATTGGGATGTTCACTGGGGGTACCGGATTTTGACCCATGGCCACATATTTGTCCACTCTCAAAGTGGCTAAAATGACTCCACCCACTAAAAGGGGACATTGAGGGACCCGTTCCTACTATATCCCCCGATTTCCCGCACTCCCAAAAATGACTCCATCCCACGGGGAAAAAATACAGAAGAACATTAATAGGTTGTTCCCTCCAATGGTCTGAACAAACGAAAAGTTAAAGGGATTGGACACCCAATCAGAAACCGGAGGCTTCAACTTGTGGGTGTTTTGGGCAACTGAGTTAACATTACCTTTTGTGGCCATTTACTGTGAGCTTCCTGTTCAAGGGGTGATGTTTAAGGAGGAAATCAGATACTCACTTGCCCAAAGCGACCTGAAATGACCCTTTGGTTTGGTAACTGAGGCAGAATTGGCTGGCCCTTTCTTCCAGCATAAAACTAAGGTTTGAGGCGAACCCTACCCAGCACCTGAGCCACAAGAGAACAACTCGGGGTCCCAGTTTCTGTGACATGGGAATTGGTAAAGTGGTCACAAACAACCGCTTTGTTGTCCTGAGTTATTTGCCCGAGCGTTTTGCACATTTCGCCCCTTCCAAACTTCACCTTACCTCCACTAGTGGCTTGCTTCCTTGTTGTCCTTTGTGGGAGGGGGTGAGCCCTTCAGAAAGCCAACGCCGGATATTAAAAAAAGGCGGGCGCTAGGGCATGGGACGTTGAGTCAGCAACAGGTCTGCCCATCAAGCAAGATAAGGGCGAAATAGTTACACGCGTTAAGCTCTCTTATGCTCGTGACTAAGTTTGGCTTCAGCCCTGCCATTCCAACCCATTCTCCACCCTGCAGTCCCTGGTTTAAGAACGGCCAAGGACCAAACCTGCCTTCCATGTTTTGTAGCCGTTACTCCACTGCAGATTGCCGGAAAGAACCCCAAAGGACTTCCGTTAACTTGCAGGGGAGTAGCGGGTCATCTTGATCTGTTGGGGATTTAAACGGGTCCCCGGTTCTTGTAGAGAGTAGAAGGGAAACCCCGGAACACCTCCAAACCAATCCACCAAACCGAACATAGTTGGAAGCTACTTTGGGGAGACACCATTTTTTCGTATGCAAAGGGGAGCCCTTCCTGCCATTTTGGGGAATGAGACCTAGCCCAACCGGACAAAGCCGAGCCCTCGGCTTGGGCTTCGGCACGCTTCGGCACGAGGTGAGCGCGGAAGCGCGGGCGGCCCTCTTCGCATGGTTCCGGGTGCCTGGGGTTTACACCGGCCATACGGAGGCGAGCTTCGGAAGTCTTCCTTTGCTTTTGCTCGCATGTTCCAAGTAGGTTGAAGGGAAACCCAGCCCAGTTTCTGACTTTGAGACTCCAGAAATGGTCAAAGTTGTGAATCCCCGGACGCCGTTACGGAGCTGGGGGTGCCCATTTTTCTTTCGTGAGCCGTTCGGAGCTAGGAGGTCTGACATGGTAGTTTAGACTTTTGCTGATTGAAATATGACAAAAGGTTTACTTTGGTGCATTTTGCCAAGGGCTGTTGCGACTTTAACTTGCCAACGAAATTGGGTTTTCCACTAAACCACCAAAAGTTAGGAGCAGAAAGCAGCCGAGTTTAAGCTTTTGAGGGGTCAACAACCAAGTGTTAGTCCCAAAAAGAAACCCAAAGTCAGCTTACCCCTTGCTGAATCCCCCCGCGGCTTGGAGTCGAAGATCTTTTGGCCCTCGAGCCGCCAGAGGAAGGGTCGGCATTTCATTGTTTCAAGAGACCCCGTTAACTACAAAACGAGCTCCCAGTTGTTCAGTGCCACCCTTCGAATCCCTGCTGTTTTGGGCTTGTCACGGAGAACCCCCCCCAAAAAAAAACGAGTTCAACCTCCACAGCCAAAGAAAAGGAGAAAAGGGATGGGAGAACCCGGCAGTTGGTCAACCTAAAATGTGTCCCAAAGTTCGGGATCCCTCTAAATGGGGAAGTTGTCCTTTTAGGCTTATCTTCAGAAGCCATCCCAGAATCTCTTTGGTGCATTTTGCTTGGCTGTTAGGACTTTAACCTCTTGCCAGCTATTGGGTTTTCCACTAAACCACTAAAAGTTAAACTTTTAGCAGGGGAGCAGAAAGCAACTTGGGATTGGAGGAAATTTGTTTTGGAGCCGGTCATGAATAATTATCCCGGAAGCCGACTCGGGGCTCGGGGAAGGCTTCCGGGTTTCCAGTGAGTATGCGTGCCGATGGGCCAGGTGCCCAAGCTTCCAAAAGCCAAGGCCCAAAGCGAATCACCTGAAGTTACCTTTGGTTGTGTCAGGCTGGTCCATTTAGTGGCCCCGAAAGCTTTGTTTTAACTCGTCTCAGTTGGCCCACGAACAACTGGTTAAGCTTTCGGGGCCACTAAATATGGTTGTTTAGGGGAACTACTTTGGGCAAGTGAGTGATTGGTGATTTGACATTGGCCTGGATTTAGATTTGAACCCCTGGATAGAAGGTAACCGGCTGTAGCCTTCAGTTGGACTTCCGGTTCTTGTAGAGGGTAAATGGTGGTGGGCTCCAAGCCACTACTGGAGAAGCTCAAACCACCCGGCTCCAAAAGAATCAACCAAAGGAAGCTGAACCCCTTTCGGTAAGTTGCAAAGAAAAGCAAAAGGAGACCGGTGATTCTTGGGTGTTCGGCCAAGTGAGCATCCTAGGTCACAACCTATTTACCACCAACCACCAGACTAACTGCACATGGGAGGGCCCGCCAAAATAGTTTGTTTCCTTACGAAAAGGGTTTTGTATCACTGATTGGTACGGTCCGGGTTAGCTCGAAGTCAACATTACTCATTTTCCCCAAAAGTTGCAGGTGAAAGACCCAACCCAATAGCATTCAAGCAACGGTTTTGAAGAAGCCATTTTTTTGACTCACTGGCCCTACAGAGCTTTCCTCATTCAAGTAGCACAGTCTGGAAAAGAATCCAACATGTTTGCCCAAGGTTTTAAAGAAAACAAAGAAAAGCTGGGGGTTAGTAAAAGTGACACAAACTGGCTGGCGGTTGGAAGGGATAAAAAAAGAAGAGAGCACCAAAAAGAAAAACCACCATGTCCTTCCATTTGTTCAACCATATTTTATATTTTCCGCTGCTGGTGTTCGAGGGAATCTATCACTACTGGAGTTTTTTTTTAGGGGGCTTAAGCAAACCACCATGTGTGGGGTGTCCCTAAAAAATCAAACTGGCGAAACTGGTTGGAAGGGAGCACCAAAAGAAGAGAGCACCAAAAAGAAAAAGAAGAAGAACAAAAAACACCATGTCCGGGGGGTGCTTTTCTAAAAAAGTCGGCCGAGAAGCTGATGGCGGACGGACGCGTGCGTGCCCCGGCCAGGAGAACTTCGGGCCCGAGGGCCTGGAGCGGGCCGACGCCTTCCGGCGCTACCTGCGCCCACGGCTGCGGGAGGCGGAGGAGCGGCAACGAGCGCCTGGGACTTGAGACCTGACGCGACGCAGCTTTCGGGGGAGGAATTCCACTGGAGAAATCCCAGGTCCAGTAGCGCCCTTTCTCACCCCTTTTTTTTGGGGGAGAGGTTTTCTTGCTAAGTTAGACTGCAGAAAGAAAAGGCGCCATTGTTCGAAGCTCTCCTTTTTGGTTGATTTGGTTTAAAGACTTCGATTTGCTGAAATGAATATGTATTTTTTGGTTTTCCCTTGTTGGTACTAAAAGGAATTTATCACCACTGGACATATGTTTTTATTTTTCCAGGGGTCTTAACATGGAAGAAAATAGAGGGCCCTGGTTTGCCTGGTGATTCAATCAACTACCAGGGCCATCTATGTTCCCAAAAAGGACACCTATGGGTTCCACTGGAAAAGTCCATCAAACAACGTAGCTGCCCAGCAACGCGAACCCAGGATGAAGGTGAACTTTTGTTGGATTGTGATTGGGGGGTGTCACCTTTCAGTGGTGGTTGGTCACTTTTGGAGGAAGCACCCCCCATGGTAACAGGACGGTCCCCACCAAAAAGAGCATGTCCTTTCACATGCCCATCGATGTGGTTCTACTCTCGCCTTCCTTCTCATTCCTAGCCCTATGCCTCAGTCGTAAGGGCTGCAAAAGGGACCTTTGAGTCGAAAAAAATGCCCTTGCTCAAGCCATCTCTCACTTCCTGAGTTTCTACTTACTTTTGGAAAAGGCCTTGTGAGTGGCTGGGCTGCTATTGGGTTGGATCTTTAGACTTTACCTTTCTGGTTGAAATCAAGTTGGGTTTCCACAACCCCCAAAAAGTTAAACTTTTTGCAGGGGGTGAACAGCAACCAAGGGTGGTAAACCACCAGTTTGGTCTCACTTTTTTGTTCGCCAATCCACTGGATCGGAAGGTTTTGACCGAGGTCGTCCGGTGGATCAAAACTATTCCCCAAGCTTCAGGGCCAGGACAGAGACGAGCGGAGAGACTGCAAAGCGGGCTCCATGGCGCTGCCTTTCTGAATTTGGTACTTAAGCACCTGTCGGTTCCTGCGATTGAAAACTGAGCAACACTTGACCCACTCCCCCGCAAAATTGACGGAAGGAACCCCAAAAAGGGGGTCCAAATCTCAAAAGGAGCTGCCTGAGGACCGGTCCCACCTGGCAGGATCTCGGCTTCCACTCCAAGCGAATCAATTTGTGACAACCTGTTGGTGTCCCCAAAGTTGTCCATCTGAGTGTCCATGTGGGTATGATTTTTAAGTGGGCACCCCCTGAAGGTTAGGGTTTATGCCCAGTTTGCTGGGCACGTGACATGTGGGTATGATTTGTACTTGGGCACCCTTTGTGGACATCACGAAGGTCAGGATTGCCCAGTTTTCAGGGCTTCTCAAAACATCCATGGCGCCCAATTTCCTCTGGCTCCAAAATGGTGTGATCACCCTTCAAATTTTGTTGGGTTCCTTCCTCCCCCCCCCCTCCTTTCCCCCCTCCTCCCCCCCCCCCACCCCCGTGCACGCGCATGCAAAAAAAAAGCAAAAACAACACAAACCGCTGGAGGCCCAGTGCCCGGGGGCGTGCGAGAGCCGCGCGCTGGAGGCCTGGGGCTTCCGGCGCCCCCCGCGGCAGCTGGTGCCGTGGACGCGGTCCTGGGGCGAGGAGCGCGTCTGCCCGGGCGCTGAGTGGTGGTCGAGCGATGCGCGCGGGGGGAAGGGGAGGGGGGAAGGGGGGGGGAAGGCGGGGGGGGGGGGAAGGGGAAGGTGCCCTCGGAGTTTGTTTTTTTGGTTTGGGCTGTTTGGCAATCAAGGGCTGCAGTGTAGCGGCTGCAGGGCCAAGTGGGCATTCACTAACTTCGCGAACCATGCGTTCCTTTAGTGGTCGGCATGGAGGTTGTAGAAATCCTTGTGAAACGTCCCAGCACCGTAAGCTCAGTCAGTGACAGCTGGTCACAGAATTTGCTGCCCAGATGTATGGGGGGGATTGTATAGAACCAAAATGAAATGGGGGGCTGCTCATACGGAAATCCTAGACCCAGAAAATGTCCCCGACCCCCCCCCTTATTAATGAACTGGGGTTGATTAATATGGGGTCAGCATTGTTTGGCCCAGAAATTCCGTTGACTACACTTGGGGAATCCCACTAATGTTGAGCCCGGATGAATAAAGCCTGGTTGATTTTGATTGGGGAGGATGTCCCCTTTTCGTGGTCGGATTCAGACCACTTCTGGAGGGAACACCCCGGGTGTTTGGCCAAGTTAGGTATGTTATAGCCAACTTGTTTTTCGTCCCGGTGCAGTTAGCCTGAGGTGAAATAGGTTGGCCAAACACCCACGCCTCCGTCAAACCCGAGGCTTCCGGTGCAACCGCACGCGCGGGGAAGGCAACTTTTGCGCGGAAACCCCGGCCTCGAGGAGAAGAGAGCAACCTGGATGCGAGCTTTCCACCGGGGTCTTTAGGTTTCTATCCACCAGGGTGCCAGTGTGGTATGTTACCAGACGGGTGTCCGGCCAAGTTAGTCAGCGGTGGGTATCCTACATCACCTATTTACCAGGCTAACGGCACTGCGACTTCTACGTAGGTCACCTAAATTTCTACCCACCTGGCTTGGCCCACCTCCAAGCAGCCGACCCAACCCTACCATACCCACCCCCTGGCCCCTGGTATGTCACCATACCTCCCCCCCCCCCCCACTCCCGAGGTGGTACTGCCGCTCTTGCTGGGAGGAGTGCCGCTCAGCCGGGGTCACGCCAGCACCCTGGCCCGGCAATATGGAAGAGCCCTGGCAGGAGGAGCCACTCGACTCGACCGACCAAGAAAGCATCCCGTTGCTTAGATTTAGGGAATCCCGTGCTGTCATAAATGTTTTTTTTTTTTTTTTTTACCGGGGCCATCCAGAGCACATACCTTCCATCTGCTTGAGGGTAGGTGTTTACAAGCCTTTGTTGGCTTGAAATTTGTGTGTGGGTCAAAATTGAACCACCAGGAATTGGACCGCATAGTCTTTGGTTTCATTTACCAGGGCAAGCCATTTTGGGTCCGCATTTTTGACCCATAGCCATAGGAAAATCCCACCAGACCTTCCAGGACACCCCCGGTTGGTGCGAGGGTACCCCTTACATAAGCGGCATATAACCTTCCATGTGCTGAAATGAAGATGTGTTTGGTTATTTCCCCCCGGGTGACTACTAGTTTTTTTTTTCCCAGGGGACTTGAGCACATGGAGCGGTTCGAATCGGCCCACTCCGTTCCGACCCGCTTTCAACTTCACTCGGTCGAGCACACATACCCACTGGGCGAAAGTAGATGGAGCAATTCCCCCATTGTTGAACTTGATCCACGTAAAGGGTGGGTGTGCGCCGCGTGCGCCAGTATTTTCACACCGGACAGCCATCAGCTGCCTGTTGGTTTGGGTGTGCCTGTTAACCTGAAATGGTTTCCACATTGCTGTGGCCACTAACAAGTCTTAAGTTGAAAAGTGCCGGGCCCTGAAATGAGACGGACATGGAAATAGGGGGTGAAAGGAGAAGGCCCCAGCGGACAGCTGTTTTGCTCCCAGGGTGTTACCGCCAAGTCGGTGTTTAGCTTGAATGCTCCAGACTGGCTGAGATTTGACCGACGTTTGGGACCATCGGAGGCTTTTTCGCCCTTGACAAAACTAAGTTGTTCAGTTAGTCGACCTTTTGACCCCACTTCTAGTCATGGCCCTAGGTTAACTTTTGTGTCCAGGCCTGTCGGCCTAAGAAAAATGACACTTCTTTTGTTCATGGCCCTGAAAGGTTAACTTTCCAGGCCCGTTGGGCAAAGAAAAACGATGAACCAAGAAATGATGATCCCGGGTTTGGAGTTGAACGTTGCCCGATTTTGTGCAGCCCAGAACACTCGTAGCGAGACCTGCACCGTGCAGCGATGATTGCCACAATTGGTTGACCATTTAATAAGGCGGCGAGAACGAGTTCAAAGCAGGCACCGATTTGCCAAATCGGGTTTTCTTCTGTTTGCCTGGGACAAGCTTCAGCCGATAAGATTCCTATGCCTAAATTGCCTATACATGTTCTGTGGTCTTCGTATTCATCCAGACCCCATGCAATCTGGAAAACAGTTTGGATGCGCGTTTTGCGGATTTCACCTGTTCTTTCCCCTGTTGGTCCTTTTCTAGCAATCTCTTAGTCGTCTTTCAATTCTACAGGGGTGGATCCACAGATTCGCACATCCAAACCGATTTCTAGAGAAAGGTGTAAAGGCGACCCGATGTCCCATCCAAGCATTTCTCTAAGGGTTGGGTTGCAGGAAATCCTACGGGGAACAGTTCATTTAGGTTGTTTGGCAGTTTCCGGTAGGCAACCAAACCCTTTGATTTTCTAGGTCCCCCAGTAGTGCCCTTTTACCCTTTTTTGAGGGAGGGTTCCCCTACTAAAATAGACTACAGAAAAAGAAGAAGAATAATAACAAAAACGGGTACCAACTTATTCTAACCTCTCTACTGCAGCACCTAGTTTTCGAAGCCGGGCCTGGCAAGAATCGGCCAGGACCGTGTCAGCGAGGAGCGGCTGGAGGAGCTGCAGGCGCAAATGAAGCTTTGCGGAGCCGGTGCTGTTGCTGCATACTCGTGGTACGCGTGAATTTAAGTTTTACTCAGGGGCCCTTTGGTGGGCATGAGTTTGGTTGGGGTTCATGTCCGTCTCATGGCTATTATGACCTATTGCGACCATGTTAAGCCAATATAAAAAAAATGGTGTTAATTAAACCATTACGGCCAGGTTAGAACCAATTGTCAATGGTTTTTGGTGGGGTTTCATGTCCACCAGACACTCTTGAGGTGAATCCAACTCTTAAAATTAATGGCTAGATGTGAAATTACACGTTCACGTGGCGGATTTGCCACATTTTGCCACAATGGTGTGCAAGGCAATATACACGCGCCCTTTTGCGCTAAGCGGCATGTGGGTATGTTTTAAGATAGCGGACCCCACAAACTGTGGTTGTCCTGGTCCCCCACCGCACCAAAAGGGGGCTCATATCTCCACTACCAAGCTTCTTTATTGCTTGTTTGCCTTTTTGTTGTCTCTTTGTTTCCTTCCAACCAGAAAAACCGGTTGACTTTTTGCAGGGTGCCGTCTCCGAGACCAGCATGCCTTTCTGTCCAAGGAAGCACTTGATAGGCATCCCCTTCAGATTTCAAGTGCAATTTGCTGCACCTCTCAAACATAAGCAGTGCTGTGTTCTGTCTTCTTGCCGCCTGAAACCTGTAATTACAGACAGCGTGGATCTTGGGGCGTTTTGCATTGAAGAGTTAGATGAGAGGAGTGTGGGCATTTGTATGGATGCATGTGTATATATATATATGTATGTATACATGTACCTATGTATATATATACACGTATATACACTCATATACAGTAAAAACCAGGTATGTAAGCTTCTTTCTACATAACCCGCGCATCGACTTCAATTTCTATAAGTTACATACCCATGGTCCAGGCGCAGGGCCTGAACATCACCCCGGGCAAGGGCCGACATAAGCTCACGCTGCTGCGGGAGCGAGGCGGCGATGGGAGAGCTTCGGCCCATGGCGTGTGAAGTTCCATTTGGTTGGCGTCTGCTCCGAAACGATGTGAGATTCGAGCGAAATACGGTGGATGGTTGCGAATTCAGTTTCGCACCACGTACGAAATCATAAGAAACAGTTGAATCCACTGTTTTGTCCATATTTGCAGGGGAATCATCATTCCCGCGTTTCTTAGCTGGTGCTGGAATTCGTCCATCCACAGTTTGAAGAATCTGAAACAAAGTCTGACGCCCGATGTAGCCGCAAGGTGGGAGTTTCTCAAAATGCGCCCCCTTTTTCGGCAGACGGTATACGAGAAACCAAGACGAAACCAACTCTTTTGGGGCGACCCTATGTTGAGGAACACCCAGTTGAGTGTCCAAAACAATTTCCCATTGGCCACGGGGTTTTTGGCGATCTTGAAGCATTTGCGCCATCTAAAGTGAGTGTCCTTTTGGTGGGGTGATGAAAGGAACTATGAAGAACTCTGTTGAGCCACAGTCAAAATTCGTCAGGGTGACCTGCAAAAAACATGGGAAGCTTAGTGAGTCTCCCCCCCCCCTACTCAAGTTTTGCAGGTATGATCTCCTGTCAGCTCGCGACTTTATCCAGCCAGTCAGCGGCCAACAGGGGCCTGAAAGGACACAACAAGCAATCTGCTTTTTCAGGGGATCCTCTAGATCAGCTGACCCAATGCTTCAGGTTACCACTATAGTTGGTGCCTAGGGGGGGCCATCATGTAAAACCTAGAGGTAAGAAACCCTGCTTACCTCCTATAGTGGCAACTGGAAGCACTGGCTGAAAAACTGAGTTGTCAACGGGCCCGAATGCATCCCACTATAAAATGGCAAAGGGGATCACCATCCTTTTCTGCAAAGCGAAAAGTGGATAAGATAAGCCAACCCAACCCAAGCTCCCAACCCCCCCGCGGGAAGTCAGGTGGCCACACGTGCAAGCGGGGGCCCTTTTACCCGAGCTGACTGTTGGTCTTACTCAGCTGCTTGAAGCTGCGCATGATAGAAACCCAGGTAGAACCATACTATATAATAATAATAGACCACATTCTACAATAGAACCATATGGATGTGTCTTTTCAGTGGACCCCCAGGGTGGATTTTCCTTTGGCCTCCCTTTTGGAGCCACAAAAAGAGTGCCCTCAAAACATATCGCCCATATTCGACAAAGCCAAAACCTTCAAGCCAAGTTTTTGCTCCAAGCGGGGCCCCGCGAGTTTCGTGGCAATGTGGGTGAAGATGTCAATGGATAAATGGTGAGGATGCCTGCAACGTGTGGCGGGGCGATGTGTTTAAGGGGACTGTGTTGAGCCCAAAGCGTGCGGAAGATTCGTGGGTCTCACCCTTCGGGTTTTGCAGGTAGGACGTCCTGTCAGCTTTCAACTTTGAATCTGCTCGAATAATCCTATGAACCGTCGGGCGCCCGAATGGTCTTTGTATGGGAAACAAGGAAACCTTCTTTACGGCAACTTGCCATTTTGCGGCTATGGCTGGTTTGCTCGCAATATGTGGGTGTGTCTTTTTCGAGAACCCCACCCCCCGTTTCCTTTTGGCTGAGGGAAACCCACAACCGAATCGAATTCCGCAGGCTACTTCCTACCGGTGGACCCCTTGCCCTCGTGGCTGGACCGAGTCAGCAACGATCCTCAGCCTTCTGGCTGGAAGGACCTGACGCAGACATGGCGTTGGTGTGGTATGGTGTGGTTTGTTCGTTTGCATGCTTGGCTTGCTTTGCTAGCTTGGCTTGGCTGGGTTGGCTTGGCTTGCTGGCCCGGTGGCTTGCTGCTTGCTGCTTGCTTGCCTGCTTGCCTGCTTGCCTGGTTATTTGGTTGCCTGTTTGTTCATTTGTTTTCCTCTCTGTTCATGTTTGTTTGTTTGTCCAGGTTTTGTTTGTTTGTCTGTCTAGGTTTTGTATGTGCATCTGCTTGGTTGTTTGTTTGTCGCACCATCTGCCTGTCTACCTTGCTGTTTGTCCTGTCCAGTCCTGTCCTGCCCTGTCCTGTCCTGCCCTGTTTGTCTGTCGCCTGCCTGTCTGGTAAAAGGTGCTTGACGCATAAATTTGCATAAATTATACTTGCAACCTTCTAGTGAGCTCCATAAGTGAGAGTGCGCCCAACCGTCCAGTGGATGGGACGGTTGTGCCATTGCTCACACAAATAGCATACTCCTTGGATTCTGTGCACTCGGTGGCCGTTTGACGGGGACATGTTTGAGTTATGGCGGCGTGCGAAGGGGCGCGGGCTATAACTTGCCAACCATGGCTTTTGCACCAGCCAGGAAAGATGATGTGAAGAACAAACACAACAAACCAGCAAACACGCACGCAATATACAGTCAGTCAGGCAGTCAGTCAGTCAGTCAGCCAGCCAGCCAGTCAGCCAGTCAGTCAGTCAGTCAGTCAGTCAATCAATGAGCCTCCGATAGACAGCAGAGGACAAGATTACTCGCGTATCAAGTTGGGGCGCGCTCTTATTGGTTTTGCAGGTCGGGTGTGTAATGTTATCCGGTATTCATGCTAGGTGACTGCTGTGGCGCCTTTCACCCGCGGACCGTTTCACCTTTGATTCCCTTTGATGTCATGGTCTAAAGCATCGCCCCGAACCCCCACCAAACTCCGGGGGGCTCGAGAGTGGTTTCAGCGGACTACTCTTGAGGCCTCTTTGCAAGAGGCCCAGCTTGGTTTTGCCTTGAAGACAACCCTAAACATATACCCTGTCCAAAGGGCACCAAGAGAACGTGGTTGGAGTGTGGCAGGCTAGGAGGGCCAGTCAGAAGCAGGTAAATTTTAGGGAATCCCTAGGGTGGATAAGGGGTAGATCTTTTCAGATACG
>CAUJNA010002724.1:248592-273592 GCA_963377175.1 Effrenium voratum | reverse complement strand
TGTCTGTCTGTCCGTCCGTCCGTCGTCTGTCTGTCTGTCTGTCTGTCTGTCTGTCTGTCTGTCTGTCTGTCTGTCTGTCTGTCTGTCTGTCTGTCTGTCTGTCTGTCTGTCTGTCTGTCTGTCTGTCTGTCTGTCCGTCTGTCTGTGTGTCTGTCTGTCTGTCTCTCAGTTTGTTTGTCTGTGTGTCTGTTTGTCTGTCTGTTTGTCTGATTGTTTGCCTGTTTTTCTGTCTGGTTGTGTGTTGGTTTGTTTGTCTGTTTCTTTGTCTGTCTGTCTATCTGTCTGTCTATCTGTCCGTCTGTCTGTCTGTCTGTCTGTCTGTCTGTCTGTCTGTCTGTCTGTCTGTCTGTCTGTGCGTCTGTTTGTTTGTTTGTTTGTTTGTTTGTCTGTTTGTTTGTCTGCGTGTCTGTCAGTTTGTTTGTCTTTCTGTCTGTCTGTTTGTGCGTGCGTCTGTTTGTTTGTCTGTCTGTCTGTTTGTCTGTCTGTCTGTCTGTCTGTTTGCCTCTCTGTCTGTCTGTCTGTCTGTCTGTCTGTCTGCCTGCCTGCCTGCCTGCCTGCCTGTCTGCCTGTGTGTCTGTGTGTCTGTGTGTCTGTGTGCCTGTGTGCCTGTGTGCCTGTGTGTCTGTGTGTCTGTTCTGTCTGTCTGTCTGTCTGTCTGTCTGTCTGTCTGTCTGTCTGTCTGTCTGTCTGTCTGTCTGTCTGTCTGTCTGTCTGTCTGTCTGTCTGTCTGTCTGTCTGTCTGTGTGTGTGTGTGTGTTTGTCTCTCTGTGTGTTTGTTTGCTTGTTTGGTTGACAGCAAGTTGTTGTGTTCTTGTGACGTCCTTTTTTGCAAAGTATGTAAGGCCTTTTTTAGGTTTCCTGTTGTCTCCCAAGTGAAACATGAATCAATGTAGGGTCGACAAAACCTGCTTTTCCTAAGCATGTCTGAATAATGTGCTTGATTCCCCTTGTTGGTTTTATAAGGGGATCCATCACGATTGAACACATTTTAACGTTTTCCAGGGGCTTAGCGATTGGGTAACCGATCTTTATCACTTTTCGGTTGAATTCATTTGGGCTTCCCGCATTGGACCCGCAAAAAGTGAGCAACCTCTCGCAGGGTCAACAGCAACCAAGAAAATACAACATAGAAACTGCAGATGTTGTCTCCGAACCCCAGAATGGCATTTGGGGTACGAGATTTCCTTGCACTTAAGGGCCTTTCTGGGTGAGCTTTGAGCCATTAATAAATGCCCGGGGAATGGGAAGGAAGTCGTGCAACAACAATGCGGAAGCCCAACTCCGGCGAGCGCCCATCTTGCGAGAGGGCGCGCTGGCGTTCTACATCGTGCAAATAGCTCGCGCCCTTTTTTTTTCTGGGGGCGGGGGGGCGCGAGTGTGCTAACTGTACCCGCATTGTAACCCAATGAACGGACCACTCTGCGAACGCATCCGACTTTTGGGTAGGGTTGTGTTGACACTACCACGGCGTAGTATGAAACATGTGCTCAAGCCTATGGGATTGCTTGAGGCGCCACAAGCCTCCGTGGAACAAGTTCTGCCCTTGGGATGCCCACAAGGAGATGGCATGCCTGTGCCCAGGTAACGTGCAACGGCAGAGGGGGAAGAGGGGGGTTGTTTTACGCTTTGCTTTGAAGAGAAGCCCTCCAGAAAAATGAGCGCACAAGAATCAAAGGTTCAATGGAAGTCAGCGCATGAAAACAGAGGAATTTCCAAGGATTCTATGGGTCCTGACAGACAATTGCGCTCCAAGGACACATCCCAAAACTGATTGCTTTATCGTCGCATCGATTGTCTGCATTACAGGAAGGCAAGGACTTTTCTGCACGAGCGCCGCCAAGGCACAGCCCAAGCGCAACCAGCTTGGACGATTTCGTCCTTTAATGGCTTGAACATCAGGTTGAAGTTTGCTTTCCTGCGGCTCAGTCTGCCGAACCCGGCAAGGGCTTTAAGCTGAGGGCGTTTTTTTCTCCGATCTCCGATTGGTTGAAGGTGACAGGCGGGTTTCGGGGATTGCGTGCTATTGTTCTCCCTCGCCGCAACTCGCGCGAAAGCTGCTCAGGGCAGATTTGGTAGGAATACGCGCAGGCTGCCCCGGCAGCCGCCATTGCCACTAGCTTCGTGCCAGGGAACCGCTTTGCGACACCCGCTGATTGTGAACTCCACATCGAAACCCAACTGACAAAGGAAGCACGCGTCATTCGCTCAGGGTGGTTGGGTGTCCAGCTAGCCTCCCTTGTTGACCAGGCTTGGGCGACTTCAAAGGTATGACGCCAACGCCGACCGCTGGGAGGACCGATTTTCCGGCATTGGGGCGAGGCAGTTTCAAAACTGTTTAGTTTAGCTGCAAGCTTGTTCGGAACGTAGGCGTGGGAGCAGACGCCTGCTTCATTTCCAGACGAGCGCTATGCTTGAATGGCCCCCTACGATGGGAAGCCCAACTTGTAAAATTGTTCCCGCTGGCCTTTTTGTAAAACATACCCTTCAGACATTCCGAGAAACAGCCCTTCGAAAATCCATGCTCTTTGAAGCGCCAGAGCACGATGTGCACCATCAACTTGCGCGCTTTGTCAGAGCAGATGCTTTTGTTTGTCTGCTAAATGCACGCGGCCAGTCAGCTCGCCAGTGATTTGCTGTAAAGCCATTCCCCCTCCCAGATGCCGTTTTTGGTGTGCCAGGGAGGAGGCATGTTTCTTGACATCTGGTTTCGGCGCCATTGTACCAACGTCGGCCGCGTGTTTTTGGAATGTGGCTTTGTTCGAGTGCATGCAGGAGCTGTCAGCTCTCAGCAGAGCAGAGCATAATTGCGCGCAGCGCAAACCAACACCTGTCCCATAGCTATAGCTGTGCCAGGTTTGCCTCTGTCAGGCTGTCTAGCAAAACCATTTCGAGCGCATCACCGTTGCGACAGGTCGACATGCGAGGTGAAGGCGCGATTCGCGGACCGCCGTGGCCGATTCATGGCAAAGAGTCGCTAGTCGGTCAGCTTGTTCCCAAAACTTGGCGTCATTTTCTTGAGCCGCTGTGCAGCGTTTGTTTGAAGCACCAGCCGTGATACGAGAAGGGCTCGTGGTTTGGCCCGGAATGCAGGAATCGTATTCGTTGGGAACAGGCCGGCCCATCTGCTTCTAAGCAGGTATGTAAGAGAAGTGGCCCGTCCAGCGCAATTTGTTTGCGTTATTTTTGCTTTGTAGAACTTTGTTTTGGCGAAGTCCGATAGTTCTCGTTCCAATTCATGTACCAGTTCCTTGTTGTTATCATTACCACCCGTGTTGTTGCTCCTTTGGTCCACCACAGTTCCATGTGCGCCCGGGCGTTTCAGCAGGCGGCCGAAAGCGTCTCAAAGAGGACAACCTTTCCATGCCACAGAAGCCGCAGGCGGGCATTCATGGGGCATCCGCCGCTTTCGTGTCCAAATCTGTGCCTTGGCTTCGCACACACACACACAAACGCACGCACGCACGCCACGCACAACACGCACAACACGCGCAACACGCGCAACACGCACGCACGCACGCACAACAGGCGCAACACGCACAACACGCACGCATGCACATGTTTACACTTGGAACGCACGCACACTACACACACATGCATTCTAGTTACCACCGTTCTCCAAACTGAAGAGGGTTGAAATTTGAGGCGTGTGTTCAATCAGAATTGCCTGAAGACCTTCAGTCAAGCAAGTTATGTGGAAATTGCGGATCTAAAATGTGCCCCTGGGTCACTATTGGGCACTCTTTTGTTCGCCAAGGAATGCTACCAGCATTCGGGCCACATGTTGTGGGGGGAAGGATGAAACACAATTATGTAAGCATGCTTCTCGATGTTTGGTGTCATGTGAACTTCTTGAGATTGGGTGCCCTCTGTTCGTACTTTGTTCTTACACGGTTTGTGTTAGTTGTTTCTTGCTTCTCTTGTTTCTTCTCATGGGCGAAGGAAACCTGTTTTAACTTGCTTTCCATGCCAAGTGAAGAGATGGATTCTTTCCCAGGCAACTGACTCTGGAGCCAAACCCTCGAATCCTTTTCACGGCTGGCAGTGCGCGCTTTTGAGAAGGGCTGTGTCTCTCAAAAGGCAGCCTTTGGATAGGGAGGGCAACCTGTTATCCTTTTACTTCCATGCGGTTTTCAGTCACCGCTGGGTCCTGTCTGCCCTTTCAATCGATCCCTTTCAATCGATGGTTTGGGAAGACGCAGCGGATCCGGAAGGGCTCAAGACACGATGCTTACTTCAAACCCGGCTAAACGCAGTGGTATCTGAAAATTGGTGAAAGATAGGTAGATGGCCCCTTGTACTTCCCCACAAAATGATGGTTGACACATACGATTGTTGGCTAGTTCTTTAAAGCCAGAGATCCACTTGTGGTTGATGTCTTGTGTCTTTTTGCCTGTTTTAATTTAAAGGAGGGGTCCTTATGTCTTGTGAATCCGAAGCTTGAGCTTCGCTTCAGGTGCCTCCCGGGCTTTCGGTGGCGGAGCTGAAGGAGCTTCTTGGCAAGCGCTTGGCGCGGGTTGGCAGCGAAACCGAACTGGGCAAGTGACATGCTTGGTAAGGGGAAGCCACCAAGCCATTAAATAAAGGAAGGCTGATCATTTCTGGTAGAACGTCACGATCTTCTCTTATTGGTGGCTTGGATGGGTGATTTGGTGCTTATGGATGGGTCTCCCATCAACCCTCTACAAGAAGCGCGGGTTCAAATCCAAATCCAAACCACCAATTGAGAAGCTGAAATCTGTTGAAATGGGAGATGCAGTTCTGTTGCTCAGCTGGAAGGTTTAGCTAGTTGTATATTCAGACAACTATGAGTTGGCGGTTTTGATGATGGTTTGGGGGTACAAGACATCCTGTTCCTTGTAGAGGAAGTGGGAAACCGCAGCGGGAAACTGAGGCTGTATATGGTTTAGCCCGATGTTTGCAGGTCTGAATACAATAATGTCCGTAATGTTTTTTAGTTTTAGTAGGACATGTGCGAAACTATGTTGCAGGTCTTAGTCAGAGATCATTGTTTGCTCTATGCTAGTTCTGTCTGCCAGTTCTGTCAGCTCTCTGAAGCTTCAAATGCCATGGAAGACTGACAGGAGACCATCTCATTAGCTATAAGTAGGACCCCGGAATTTCCATTTACAGGTGCTGTGATTTTATTGTGGGGGATCTTCTACTTGAAATCGTGTGGATGGAAAAGAAATCCTGTATCCAGAACACCCCGCAAAGTGGGCCAAACCACATCAACCGGTGCCTGGATTTCATCCATCATGACTTGTAGGACCATCTTCTTGCATAGGTAATTTTTGGGGGGTAAAGAGGGACTCACTTGGCTATTGGTGGAGCTGACCTGGGGAGGTGCTTGGGGTCCAATTTGTTGAGGTTTTGACCATTAAGCTTGTGGAAAAGTTGGACGAGAGATCCCAGCTTCCAGCTTGGGAAACTCTGCTTGACCGGTCCCATTTCCCGTTTTGGAACCCCCAAAAGCCAAAAGTTGCGAATGCTTCGACGGAGACCACCCGTAAATTTGGCAACAAAAAGGGATATTCAGTGTGCCTGAAAAGGACGGTGCTTCAACCCTCGCCCTAATATCAGATTCCTCCATGGTGATCGGAGACCTGAAATGGTGGAGCGAAGTGGTTTCTTGCTGAAACTCATGGCGATATGCTTTGTTTGGTTTTGACCGTTTGGTATTTTTAGTCATGGCCCCAAAAGGTGATCACCTCTGCTTTCTACTTGTTAATCCCTCTGTCCACATCTGCGGAAACTGCGCCTGCGGAACTTGTTTTTAGAATTGCTGATGTGGGTGCGTGTTTTTTGTATGGTTCGTTTTGCTTTTGGCCGCTCAGTACACACTTTTTCTGCGAGTGCGCCACCAACTCTGCCTGCAACCTTTCTGCAAGACGTGCCTGAATGCAGCAAAGTGTCGGTGGCAATGACGTTTTGGAAAAAGCTTGACTCTGGCTGACATGGTCGACGAGCGCAGAGGCTACAATGGCTGAAAAAACGCGCGCTTGCGCAGCTTCTAACATCATTGGCAAGGGGACAGTTTGCTTCAAGACCATGTTGGAACACAACTTTTGAAAACCGCCCACCCCAGACGTCATTAAAAAAAGTTGGAGAGCGCTTGGTCATTCCCTGCCTATGGCACCAAGGGAACATTCCCGCGGGACCGCCGGTGGCCCGGAGCGAGCGAGCCGAGGCGCGGCAACAACAGCTTCAAAGCCTCGGAGCTGGAAGAGGCCGTTGAAATGGCCGGCGACGGCGACGGGAAACATCTCCAAAAAGACACCCTTCCAGCTTCCCCAGAACGAGTTCCCCCTTTTTTTCCTCATTTTTTTGTTTTTCCCAAAAGCATCTCTGATGCTTGGGTTCTGCTTTAGGTTTTCTCTTAAGGTGCCTGGGAGCGATGCAAGCTGTGACGACGGAGATAAGAAGGGATTTCCATTTCGTTGTGCTGCAGACCGGGCGTGCGATGCCGGCTGGGGGTGCAGACCGGGCGCGCGAGGCTGGCTGGGGGGACGGCGGTGTGGGGCGGCTGGGCACGGCGGTGTGGTGCAGACTGGGTGCGCGAGGTTGGCTGGAGACTGGCGTGGCTGGAAACCGTGCAGACTGGGTGCGCGAGGTTGGCTGGAAACTGCCCGCGGGCGAGACTGGCTGGCTGGGGGGACGCAGACTGGGCGTGGCTGGAAACCGCCCGCGAGCGAGACTGGCTGGCTGGGGGGACGGCGGTGTGGTGCAGACTGGGCGCGCAAGGCTGGCTGGAAACCGCACGCGAGCGAGACTGGCGCGGTGGACGCTCGTGACATGTGGAAACCGCCCGCGAGCGAGACTGGCGCGGTGGACGCTCGTGACATGCGGAAACCGCTCGCGAGCGAGACTGGCGCGGTGGACGCTCGTGACATGCGGAAACCGCCCGCGAGCGAGACTGGCGCGGGTGGACGCTCGTGACATGCGGAAACCGCCGCGAGCGAGACTGAGCGAGACTGGCGGTGGACGCTCGTGACATGGGGAAACCGCCCGCGAGCGAGACTGGCGCGGTGGACGCTCGTGACATGCGGAAACGGCCCGCGAGCGAGACTGGCGCGGTGGACGCTTGTGACATGCGGAAACCGCCCGGGAGCGAGACTGGCGCGGTGGACGCTCGTGACATGCGGAAACCGCCCGCGAGCGAGACTGGCGCGGTGGACGCTCGTGACATGCGGAAACCGCCCGCGAGCGAGAGCTGGAGACTGGCGCGGTGGACGCTCGTGACGTGCAGAAACCGTTCGCGAGCGAGACTGGCGCGGTGGACGCGTCGTGACATGTCGTGACATGCGGAAACCGCCCGCGAGCGAGACTGGCGCGGTGGACGCTCGTGACATGCGGAAACCGCCCGCGAGCGAGACTGGCGCGGTGGACGCTCGTGACATGCGGAAACCGCCCGCGAGCGAGACTGGCGCGGTGGACGCTCGTGACAGGCGGAAACCGCCCGCGAGCGAGACTGGCGCGGTGGACGCTCGTGACATGCGGAAACCGCCCGCGAGCGAGACTGGCGCGGTGGACGCTCGTGACATGCGGAAACCGCCCGCGAGCGAGACTGGCGCGGTGGACGCTCGTGACATGCGGAAACCGCCCGCGAGCGAGACTGGCGCGGTGGACGCTCGTGACATTCGCAAACCGGAGAGACCGCCCGCGAGCGAGACTGGCGCGGCGGACGCTCGTGACATGCGAAACCGCCCGCGAGCGAGACTGGCGCGGTGGACATGCGGAAGCCGCCCGTGGGCGAGACTGGCGCGGTGGACGCTCGTGACATGCGGAAACCGCCCGCGAGCGAGACTGGCGCGGTGGACGCTCGTGACATGCGGAAACCGCCCCGAGCGAGACTGGCGCGGTGGACGCTCGTGACACTGGCGCGGTGGACGCTCGTGACATGCGGAAACCGCCCGCGAGCGAGACTGGCACGGTGGACGCGTGACATGCGGAAACCGCCCGAGCGAGACTGGCGCGGTGGACGCTCGTGACATGCGGAAACGAGCGCGTGACGCATGCGGAAACCGCCCGCGAGCGAGACTGGTGCGGTGGACGCTCGTGACATGCGGAAACCGGCTGGCGCGGTGGAAGCTCATGACAGGCGGAAACCGCCCGCGAGCGAGACTGGCACGGCGCAGGCTCGTGACAGGCGGAAACGCGAGCGAGACTGGCGCGGTGGACATGCGACCCGCCCCCGCGAGACTGGCGCGGTGGACGCTCGTGACATGCGGAAACCGCCCGCGAGCGAGACTGGCGCGGTGGACGCTCGTGACATGCGGAAACCGCCCGCGAGCGAGACTGGCGCGGTGGACGCTCGTGACATGCGGAAACCGCCCGCGAGCGAGACTGGCGCGGTGGACGCTCGTGACATGCGGAAACCGCCCGCGAGCGAGACTGGCGCGGTGGACGCTCGTGACATGCGGAAACCGCCCGCGAGCGAGACTGGCGCGGTGGACGCTCGTGACATGCGGAAACCGCCCGCGAGCGAGACTGGCGCGGTGGACGCTCGTGACATGCGGAAACCGCCCGCGAGCGAGACTGGCGCGGTGGACGCTCGTGACATGCGGAAACCGCCCGCGAGCGAGACTGGCGCGGTGGACGCTCGTGACATGCGGAAACCGCCCGCGAGCGAGACTGGTGCGGTGGACGCTCGTGACATGCGGAAACCGCCCGCGAGCGAGACTGGCGCGGTGGACGCTCATGACATGCGGCAACCGCCACGTGCGCGGCTCCATGTGAACAGCCCGGCGCTCCAGGTACGCCAGAATTGTCCTTTTTGCCGCACACCTGACCCGAACAAACGGTGCCAATGTGTTTCTAGGACGAACCCTCTCTTCAGAAGCTGTAGCCTCTTGGGGTTCGCCCTACTTATTTGGAAGCAGCCTGGAAGCACGTTGACATGAATATGCTGAGCACACTCGGCCCAAACAAAAGGGCGCATGAACATCCGAACAGCTGACCCCGGTCTACGCAGATCGTGGTAACACTGTGTCTCAGACTTGTTTCGGACAGGCGTCAGACCCACCAAGTGACCGAGGCTTGTCCACACCGAGCCCCCCGCAAAAGCGCAGCGCCGGCCCCGTCTCCACACACCTGCGGCGAATCCACCCAACTTGCCATCCACACGCATCCAATTGACAACGTGCGCGGCCCTTTCCACAAAGTCACCAGTTGCAATTGGTTGCGAATGGGAAAATAGGTGGAGAAACTAACGAATCCAAGCAAGCTTACGAAGCAAGTTTGTGAAGGCCACGTGCACGGCTCCATGTGAACAGCCCGGCGTTCCAGGTGCGCCAAGATTGTCCTTTTTGCCGCACACCTGACCCGAACAAATGGCGCCAATGTGTTTCTAGGACGAACCCTCTCTTCAGAAGCTGTAGCCTCTTGGGGTTCGCCCTACTTATTTGGAAGCAGCCTGGAAGCACGTTGACATGAATATGCTGAGCACACTCGGCCCAAACAAAAGGGCGCATGAACATCCGAACAGCTGACCCCGGTCTACGCAGATCGTGGTAACACTGTGTCTCAGACTTGTTTCAGACAGGCGTCAGACCCACCAAGTGACCGAGGCTTGTCCACACCGAGCCCCCCGCAAAAGCGCAGCGCCGGCCCCGTCTCCACACACCTGCGGCGAATCCACCCAACTTGCCATCCACACGCATCCAATTGACAACGTGCGCGGCCCTTTCCACAAAGTCACCAGTTGCAATTGGTTGCGAATGGGAAAATAGGTGGAGAAACTAACGAATCCAAGCAAGCTTACGAAGCAAGTTTGTGAAGGCCACGTGCACGGCTCCATGTGAACAGCCCGGCGTTCCAGGTGCGCCAAGATTGTCCTTTTTGCCGCACACCTGACCCGAACAAATGGCGCCAATGTGTTTCTAGGACGAACCCTCTCTTCAGAGTCTGTGGCCTCTTGGGGTTCGCCCTACTTATTTGGAAGCAGCCTGGAAGCACGTTGACATGAATATGCTGAGCACACTCGGCCCAAACAAAGGGCGCATGAACATCCGAACAGCTGACCCCGGTCTACTCAGATCGTGTTGTAACACTGTGTCTCAGACTTGTTTCAGATGGGTGTAGAGCGAGCTTATGCCTTGCTTCCAATTTGGGAGTGGTAGTTTGTGCGGATCCATTTTCGGATTTCTGCGATTGGTTCTTCATGATGAATCGGATGACTTCGTGCCTTCCATGTAGTGCGGGGCCTGTCATGTTTCACCCGTGCCTTTGCCTTTTTCTTTGTGCTTGGTCAGAGCACAGGCTGCTGGCTGCCAATCCGGCTTGAGTCGCGGTTGCTCCCCTTCTTCATCTGTTTTGGGGTTGATTTCCCAACTGTGAACAACTTAAATCTTGGTTTGCCTTCGGACCCTTGAGCCGGAAAACAACGGGATCCACATGCCATGGGGAGTGAGGCTGGTTTGCTTTTGGGTTCCGGGCTCCTCTTGTTTTTGGGGGTCCCTCTTTGTTTTCCACTAACCAGGCAAAAACTGGAATGTATTGCTGGGGTCCTAGTTCCACCCAAGCCATTTGAAATGAAATGAATCAGTTTTCTATGTTCCCCTGGTTGGTCTTAAAAGGGGGTTTATCACTACTGGAAATAAACCTATTTTTCCAGGAGGCTTAAGCAAATGGAAGAGGCGAGTTTGAGGATGGCTTGGGTGGTCGCGGTGGTACCCGAATAAATTGATCCATCCCTACTTTGTTGGTCCATACCGTCCGAGCAGTGTGTTACTCTGCACCATCGCCTTGAGGGTGGCAACCAATGGCAACCAATGGTCAGGTAGTCCTTGGTGGGTGGTTTGGATTGGTGGTCCTTGTAGGGGGTACATGGGAACCTGCCCCAAATCAATGCGGAGGTACAATTTGACGAGAGTGCCAGTTTCTCACTTGTTGGTTTCCCCTTTCTGGCAACCATTGTTGGGCCTCAAAAGATCCCAAAAGTTAACCTTTCATTTGCGTGTTTGTTTGGCAAGTGAGGGAATTATCCTTTGGTTGAAGCTGCTGTTCTTTTGGTTGGTTTTTGGAGGCACCAAAAGAAAGACCGCAATCCGTTTTTGCGCTCCCTAGTTTCAAGACAAACCCCCCACATTCTCTGGGGGTCTCCCGCAGTCAACGGAAGACAGGGCCACCAAAGCAACCCTTTTTGTATTTTCGGGGCAGGCTAAATGCAGACCAGAAGCTAAACATGTTTTTACGTACCCCAGATCAACCAGTCCGCGACCCCAACTGTGCTGTTTCTTCGTTCTTCGGTGGCCGACTTTTAGCCGAGTAAAACTGGCAAAGAAGACCCAGTGCATCTAGTTGCCCCTATTGTAGGCAGGATTAAGTCCTCTAGGTTTTACATGCTGGGTTTGCTTGGTTACCTGCTATAGGGTTGAAGTAATTTCAAAGTAGTTGAATGTCTCTCCCAACGCGTTTGGGTCAGGGGCTTCAAGCTTCAAAAACGCATACTCGCACCCCCTTTCAAATTCAACAGGGAATGTTGTTTCTCCTTTTTCCCCAACAGCTGAAAGCTATGGATTTGGTCTCTGATAGATGGGCTCGATCGGGGTGGTTTGAGGCAGCTTTCAGGGAGGGTTCCGGAAGGGTTTCAGGGGCTTTTGGCGCTCTTGGGGATACCACCTGGACGTTGAAATCTCTCTCTGAACCCCTGTCTTCACTGTTCTTGGCAAGTTACTTTGGTATTTTTTTGTGGTTTTGCTCAGTTTTAGTAGGCGGCCAAAAATGCAGTCAGCTTTTTGGACCATACCATTCGGGTTGTGAAGCTCCCACCCCTTCCCTCCCCCAAAGCCTCCCCGCGAAGCTCCCCTCCCCGTCCCTCCCCAAAGTCCCGCGACGTTCGGTCAGAGGCCATCGCCTTCTACTCCGCTGCTTTGGATCTGCTGGAGGAGCAACTGGAATTCCAAGCTTTTCCCTTCAAACACTTCCTGAATTCATGAACTTGAAGCTTTTCGAAGACCATTTTAGTGGTAAATATAAAGTTCTGATTTTCGTTGGGCCATCCACTCAGCCAGTGAGCCTGAGGTGGGGCAGTGCACAACCATTTTGGAAGTAGGGGTCAAAACTATGGACCCTTTTTGGGCCCAGGGCCCGCCTTGAGGGTACCAAAAAAAGGGCCCCTACGTTTTGAGAACCTTGATATGGCACAATTCCCCTCGCGCCCTGTTTAGTTTCCCTGGCAGAAGAAATTGGACGCCACCTACTTTCACCTTGTGAGATTTATGCCCTACCCCACGGTGGATGAGAATTTGCCCTTCGAAGTTTGCTGAGATGATGAAGCAAGTGTCTCCGACAATGCTGGAGCCAGCAAATTCAACCGCAACCTTCAAATGCTCACCACGGCTTGCTAGTCCCTGAACCCATTGCAGAATCATGAGCTCAGGCTGCTGGAAGTGAGCAACAGCCCTCCGTTCGCGGGGCATCTCTAGCGTACTAGTTGTAGCTATTAGTTGGGAATGCCACTGTGGTGGCTCGTCTTTGTTTTAGGGTACCGTTTTTTGGGTTGGGTTAAATCAGAAAGGTATCAATTTGGTGGTCCCGCATATTGTAAGCCACATCCCCGTCTAATTCTTACTATTTCCAAGTCAGACCATCTGGAATCCTTTCCGAGAGAACAACTGCCACCTTTTGGCCCGCACGGTGCTTTTGGCCATATGGAACTCCATGTTGCGCGTGTCTTTTTACCAGCAGATCTAGAGCCCAGACTCCCAGACACCCAGTCGTGATCTTTGGTCTTGCCTTTGGATTCGGGCCTTTGAAATCAAGTCGCGCCTTTCTCCCATGGCTACAGAAAGTCTGGGACGGGCCTAGTTGCTATTTGCTCTGATACAAAAGGGACACCCCTCAAAGTTGATCAAGCCAGGGGGATGTCCCATATTGCTATGGCGGATTTCGGCTGGTTCTCAGCCATGTCATTTGCCGGTGGAGTGACTCGTTTCAAATGCCCCGATGTTGTGATGGCGATGGGGTCACCTGGGTGAACAATTGCCTTGAACTTAGGTCAAGCTTACATGTGGCATGTGGCATCTTTTTTTTAGCTGACTTTGGTTTTTTGTTCTCATAGCAGCCCAACCCCATCCCCCAAACCCCGTCCGGTTCCAACGGGGAAAAAGCGAGCAAACCCCATCACCTGAGGGCACTGAGGGCACTGAGGGCACATGGTACCCATTTTTTCGGCTGTCGACCACTTTGGGTGTGCCTTTTCTAGTTGGAACCCCCCAAAATGGGCGGTGTTCCTTTGGCCTCCTGGCCGCCTTCCTTGACTTTTGGGGCATTCCGAGCGTCCAAGAAAATTCACGTCGCTCAAAGCGGCAGCCGGGCTCCCAGCTCCGAACTTGATTTCTAGTGGCTGGTCATTTTCTTTGGTGCATTTTGCCAAGGGCTGTTAGGACGTTAACTTTTTGCCAACTTTTGGGTTTTCCGTAAACCACTAAAAGTTAAACTTTTAGCAGGGGAGCAGAAAGCAGCCGAGTTTTGGTGACCTAAACCGGGTAAATGGAATCACTGGAAAAAGGTATCAACTATTCCTATTGGGGAACGGATCTGTAGAACTTGTTTAATCTTCGCGGGTTTTCGTGCGCTGGTCCCGGAGGGTGGTTTTTGAATAGGACTCGGCTGGGGCGAAATGGAACCGAACACGGCCCCAGTGAGCCACACCCTGTCTAAGACTGGCTGCAGAACCCGGCATTTTTTGCAGACCCTTTGGCATCCCCAAGTGAACCCTGAACCCTGCAAGCTCTGAGCAGGAGGGCGAGAGCCGGGGCCGCAGCGATGCAGACGCCCCTGACTGGATTTGCCCTTGCCTTTGCAAATGCTCATTGTGGACATGTGTGTGTGTGTGTTTTTGGAGGGCACCTTTCTTGGGGTTGGCTTTTTGAAAATTCCACCCACATCAGCTGACAAGTGTCTTACTGGGAGTCAATTTTCAACTCTTTGTTTGTTTTCCGATGTCCTCTTGAATAGAAACCTGCGTGCATTGGACTCACACGGCGCCGCTCGGAGGCCGCGGAAAATTACGATTCGATTGATTCCCCCTTGACAGCAACCTTGCAAGGACACCCTCAAAAGAGAAAAAGCGATGTGACATTTCAGGGAAGCATTGCCAGACTTGAAGACTATTGATATTTCAACCTCGCCGCGAAAGGCTGCGCAAAATGCAAAACCTGCGCCCAGCTCCTCTCTTGATTTAAAGGTTCGTTGGGCTCCTCAGCGTCAAAATCTGGCCGTGGTAAATCATGTGGCCAAACAGCAGCCTGATGAAACGTTAACAGTCCAAGCCCTCGAAAGTTGTATCCCCAACCACTCGGTGAGTGGACTATACGGGAGGTGGCCGAGACACTGAATTATGTAGCCTTGTTGGCAATGATGCCATCCCGTTGCCCTTGCTGCAATCGCCCCCGCTCTATCATCCTGCTTACAATCTAGGAGTGGCTGATTTGGGCTTCCTTGTCACTGCTAGTATCGAACATCAAAATCCAATGGCTGCAATCCAAGGCAGTGAGTAGCACAGGGACCCCCGAACAAATTGGACCACTGGGGTCGAGGTCAGAGAAGAAAACACGATGAAAGCACGTTCTGCATTCCATACCGCTACCCAATCATGCTACGGTGTCTTGTTCAAGTCGGAAAGCATGTTGGGGACATCTTTATGCAATCCTTTTACATTTGCCAACCGCAGCGCGGCATCGAGCCCCGGCAGCCGGATGTCCAATCGAGGCACAGCAAGTGAGTTTTAGGAGCAGCTCAACCACGTAGCACTAGCCTGGGAGACATATCGCTATTACATGCTGTGTTGTATCCTTTGTGTACCCGCTTTGAGCCAAGAGAAGCTTTTTCGGGTTGAGATTGGAGACTAGCGGGCGGAAGATGGCCTTGCAACATTGTGCAGATCAACATGCCAATTAGAGTGCGTTCCCTGCGGATCGACCTAATTTTCTCGCTGTTCTTGCGGGGCATGGGCATGGTTGCTCGTAGCCCCTGGATTGATCCCCACACTAAAAGGCAGAAAGCTGGCCTCGGTGTGGGTATTTCGCTTCCAGGGAGAAGCAGGGAATGTCGAATGGGACATGTGAGGCCGGTACGTTCTTCAGACTTCACCAACCTGGACCCGGCGGATTTGAGAGGCTACCCCTAGTATCCACTGTGTTGAGCCACACGCGAATCGTCATCATTAATCAGTTCACCAAGATTAATGACACCAGCACAAGCAAATGGTAATGATAATGATAATAATGTAATAATACCTGCATTTGATCCATTTTCTAGATCGATAAAATAGGTATTACCATTTACACAAGGTGGTAAAGGTAATGCTAGTGATTCGTATGCGATAGTAGCACTTTGCGGCGAGTTTGCTCGTAACAAACGCAATTGGAAAAGCTCTCGAGCCTTCCCTCTCGCCCCCCAACCACCCCCCCAAACGCCACCACCCCCAACCCCCCACCCGCCCACCCCCCACCAGCCCACCCCCCCCGCCCAACCTACCCCCCCCCCCCCCACCCCCAACCCCCCGAAACCCGCACCACCACCCCCCCCCCCCACCCCAACACCCGCTCTTTTCTCACCCCCCCCAGGCCGGCCGCCAGAAGCGGAGGATCCCAAGTACCTGGCAGCGCCTTGTCGCGAACATGTCCTTGGAGTGGTGTCCTTTTCTTGGCTGCTATCGGGTTGGATCTTTGAACTTTAACTTTTTGGGACATCAAGTTGGGTCCAAAGCCACAAAAGGTTAACCTTTTTGCGAAAGGGTCAACAACACTTTTTAAAGCCTTCATGTGCGTTTTTGCCCCTTGGAAAGAATGACAAAATATCTCCAGTAGTGATCGATTCCCTTTAAAACCAACAAAAGAAAATTAAAAATAGTCTTAAGCAAATGGAAGCCTTTATAAGCTAGTTTTTGGTAGTGGCTGACTGTCAAGCTTCTGAGCTGTTATTTGTCTTCGTTCAATGGCCGGAACCAAGAGAGAAGTTCGAACTAGTAAGGAAAAGTCCCGGACCGGGAGTCCTTTAGTGAGACAGCGCCAGCCCGGCCATTTCCTTGCAATCCCTCAACCGCCGAGGTATTTGTGGAGTTTGTTCGTTTTTAAGAAAGATACCTTAAGTTTCTTTGCTTGAATCGCTTCCCCTATTCGATAACACATTTGTTCCGAGGATCGCAGGGTTCCCCTTTTCGGCTCCGCTCAGGAAATGAGTCACTACCGAGTTTGTTTAATTTGAAAATAGATGTATATGCTAAACATCAGGTCTGACAGTTTTTGCAAATGGCCGAACTTGTTTGTGGGGGATTGTCCTCCTCTCATCACCGAGTAAATCTCATGCAGCTTTGTTGACATCCAGTCGCCAAAAGCCTCATACAGGGCTGTCTTAAAACAAGATTGGGCGCAAGCATCAGGAGACATTAGGTCTCGGTATTTCCCAAGATTTGCATATGAGGGCCCCGGCCTTTCCTCATAACCGCTAGGGTTCAGGTTGGAGGTTTGGGCTTGAACCCCTCGTTCTTATCGGTTTGGCGCCCCAAAGCTCCAAACCAGCAAGCCAAACCACCCAACTGCTGAACGGTTTCCTCCCATAGCGAGAGCCCGGATCCAGAGGTGCTATTGAACAACCGCGCGCAGTGCTTCATCATGCTGTGCCGCGAGACTCACGGGGAGGACAGGAAGAACGACGTCGGCCACGGTCGCAAGTTTAAAAGTGCATGCCCCCTGCGAGTTGTCCTTTGAGAAAGCCCACCAAGCAGCGCTACCTTGATATAGTTTGGCTGTTGGTGTTGGTTGTTCGTGTAGCGCGTAAAGTACCATCCTGGAGGCAAGTAAGTAGTGCCATTCTACCAGAAAGCCCCAGGTTGCTGACTGCGTACTAGGCCAAACACCTCTTGGGAGCATTTCACGTCCAAAACTGCTGCTTGGAGCGGCCATTGTCAACCAAAAAGGGACACCTGGCATGGCTTTGTTTCAAATCTGAGGGGAGCCCCAAAACAAGTTTCCTGTTTGCTTCCCTTTGAAAGGAGCCACAGAAGCAGCATCTCTGGGTCCAGCATGGGGAAGCGACCATAGGGACTAGCACTCTCTGGCTTTGATTCAAGCTTGAGACATTCGCATACACATAATTGTTCCAATCGGCATCAGTTTCCCTGAAGGGACACCCTCTTTGATTTTACTCGTTCCAGGTCTTGTTTTGCGCAGATTGTGTTTGGGGCCCTTCGATGAAGAGCGAATCAATTCCCCACTGCAAGACGGACACACCCTGATTAGCATAGGCTTCTGAATGGGCAATGTGAACTGACGACCGGAGGATTTCGGATGACTCTTTTCCTTTTCAGGAACCTTTTGTCCACTTCCATGCCTGGAAATTGGGAAAGAGGGTCTCACTACTTGTCATATGGGTCTGTGTCAAAATGTAGGGACCCACCAAATTGTGATCTTCGAGCCTGCAAACAAAAGTTAGCCGCCCATATTGCACAGTTCAGTGTCGCCAATTCTTGTCCCATTGTTCGGCTTCCCTAAAAATCGTCCCAAACAAGTTTTAAGATGGGTCCCATTTTCTTCTTGGTTTGCAGCCATCCCCTCAGGTGATTAGGTGTTTGTTGTTCAGTGGTAGTGTCCACACCACTACAGGTAAATCTTTTAGTAGGGGATCTGGCGGTGTTTTCTATCTTTTTCTTCTTGGGTGTTCGGTCAAGTTAGCAAGTGGTTGGCATCCTAGGCTCCAACCCATTCACCAGGCTATCTGCACATGGTGACACACACACACACACATAGCAGCAGGTAACCCAGGTTGCTCACCACTTCACCCGCCGAATCGAAGACAGTTGGGTCCTCATCTTCCATTTGCTTAAGAATATGTTTGATTTTCCCTTGTTGGTTTTCAAAGGAAATTATCACTACTGGAAATATTTCAAGAAAAACAAATCCCAGGGGTCTTAACCAAACCATGCCATCCCTCCGCGCATAGGACGCCGCCATCGGGCGGGAGGCCCGGACCTACGCCATGCGCGCGAACATGGACACGGCCAAGGCCATCGAAGTGGCCGCGAAGCCCAGAAAAACGGAGAGTTCGAGGAACGTTTTTCCCCCGAGTCGGCGGGAAAATTGGAAAACTTGGTTTTAGTGGGGATTGTTCACTTTTGGAGGGCAACACTCCCCTATTTATAAACTGGGGTTGATTAATAGGGGGTGAACATTACCTAAATACAGGGGTTTGGGCTGTGGCTACTTGGAGCAGTTCCTAAAAATAGGTTCCACTGGCTTCCATGTGCTGTTTTAAAGGGAATCCATGACTACGAGCAATATGGCATTTGTTTCAATCTGAAAACCCACCCATCCAGAAACCTGCCATACCACAACAAAAGAACGGCCCAATCTTACAACCCACACCTGTCCATGACCACTGGCAATGTGGTATTTGTTTTTTGGGGATGTAAGCAATCTGGGTTGTAGCATAAACACACACCTGAATGTGCCTACTCCCACCCCATACCGCGCTATGCCCGTCCTCAACCCAACCTCAACCTCCCATACACCCACGGAGTTCCTAGCCCAACCACACCCCAGGCCCAAAATCTCACTCAGCATCACTCAACCCTTAAAACTAGTTCTTTTAACTTATATTTAATTCATTTTCTGTATAATAATAATTTAACATGTTTCACCCACATCCAGGCCATCCCAGTGCAAACGCACCCAGAACCCACCTTAAACTTACCCACCCCGCAAGTGAACCCGCGTCTTTTGTTGTTTGGAGGCGTCTCGAGAAAAAAAGAAAAAAAAAAAACGGATTTACATGGATTTGCTGGGTTCAGTGGCAACATTTGTGTGGTGGCGTCCACTGAAATCGCCACGGAAATGGCGGTCCACTGGGAAATGGAGCTCGGGACTCTTGCTTGCCCAGAACCTGGAAAGCAAATCCCTTCCACCCCCCTTTGGCAGCCTCAGGTTTTGTAGCAGTATGTTGATAGACATCACATGCATGGTCGAAGCTCACCTTTTGGGGTTACTGCGGCATAATCCTGGACCAGTTGTGGGGATGTTAGACCACCAGCATACGGGTTCCAACTCAGGGGGCTATGACTCACCATGTCTCACACAGACAATGAGCTTCCTGTCGGGGTGTCGCGGGATATGTGAAGAACCCAAGGGTTCCGTCGGTTCCGTGGGCATTCTTTCAAAGTCAGCCGGAAGATGTGCATTTCTTCTCGTGTTGAGTGAGTCGCCTTCAAGCCAACATGCTCAGCCATCCGGTCTTGGTGCCTTTGGTTTCCCTTGCTGACCCGAATAGGCTCCAATAAACAGGTTCCATGCGGAGAATCATACATGCATCTGAAAGGAGCCCATTTGCTAGAACGTAGTTGTGGGGGCATCCCAGCTTTACTGGTTGCAGGAAGCCCTTGCTTCGAGGTTTGGATTACCTTTGAAGCCCTTGCAAACCACAAATTGTGTGGAGCTGATCAAGCCCCAAGCCACAGCAACTTTATGGAGACCGTACATACCCTAAACGGCAAAGCAAGTGGTTGTGTTTCCATTAAAACGCCCGGCTAGTAATCAGTGGGGTGAAAACTGTGGGGTGACAGCTGTGAAAACCTTAGTAAGACACTTTGGTCCATTACAAAGCCCAAGCTACTTGGACCCTATGCTGAGGTAGCCAGAGACCACCCCCCAAACCCCCGAATCCAAACCCCCAAAAACAGTCAACCTTCTTACTCCAGCAACTTGTGGTTTTGTTTTTCCGCAACCTGGGCTAGGTCCCCCAGTAGTGCCCTTTTACCCTTTTTTAGTTGGGAGGGTTCCCCTTCTAAAATAGACAAAACAGAAAAAATATCGAGTACCAACTTATTCCAACCTCTCAAATCTGGAGGACCTAGTTTAGATGGGTTTCCAAAAAACAAGCGAACAAGAAATAACACAACCTCTTACCCCAGCAGCTCGGATTTGTTTTTTTCCGCAACTTGGGTTCAGCCAGGGCTTCAGAGAGGCCTCCGAGTTTTTGTTCCGGATTCGCGAGAAGATGCCGAGTAAAACACGACCTTTTTCTGGCCCGGACGAAAACAAAAACACCAGCCAAAAAAACAATCTCCTCAAAATATAAAAATACCATCAAAAAAAACAACTCAAAAAATCCATCCCCCCCCCCAAATAATCATAATAAACAAAAGCGAAATGAATCCGCACCCATACCTTGGCGCCGTTCTCCGAGGACCCCACCAGCGGCAAGGCCTACTACCGCCGCGGCTGCGCGGTGCTGGGCATGGCGCCCTCGGCGAGCCGCGCCAAGGAGGCCATCGCCTGCCTGGAGACGGCCCTCACAGGCGAGCTGAGCTCCCAGCTGATATGAATATGGCAGTGGCTCAAAATTAAACAGGGGGGGTTACGCAGGTTTTGGTCCATGTTTCCACTTGCAAGGCGTCCATTTTGGGCACCAGTTGTTTGAGGGGACCTTTGGTGCATTTTGCCAAGGGCTGTTAGGACTGAACAACTTTTTGCCAACGAAATTGGGTTTTTCCACTAAAGCACCAAAAGTTAAACTTTTAGCAGGGGAGCAGAAAGCAGCCGAGAATATGTATGTTTATGAATATGTGTGTGTGTGTGTGTGTTTTTTTAGTTTCCCTTGGTTTTAACAGGATCTTATCACTCTGGAACTGTTTTTTCCCCCTTGGTTTTAAGAGACGAAAAGACAGGGAGAGAGAGCTTCTATTTGCTTAAGAATATATTTTTGGATTATTTTCCTCTTGTTGGTTTTAAAAGGAACTTATCACTACTGGAACTGTTTTTCTTTATTCCCCCTTGGTTTTAAGAGACGAAGAGAGAGAGAGAGAGAGAGAGAGAGAGAGAGAGAGATAGAGATAGCTTCTATTTGCTTAAGAATAGATTATTTTCCTCTTGTTGGTTTTGAAAGGAACTTATCACTACTGGACATATATTTGTTCTTTTCCTCCGGGGGTCTGAACCAAATGGAAGATGAAGATGCTTTTCCTTTTTGCTTGTTGGTTTTATAGGGAATCTATCACTACTGAAATGAATATGTGTTTCATTCTCCCTTACCGATCCGGGGTAATTTGAAGGGTTCCACCCAGGATGTCTTTTCTAACGTTTTGGAAAAAGTAGTTTGCCCAGACCTGATGAAGATTAGCAAGCGATCATCCCAACCATAAATGGGTGCAGCCTCCTTTTGAATTATTTACATGGTTCTTGGTAGACCATTTAGTGCAAGGTGTCGACTTGACTCACCTATTCTGTCGACAACGTCTTCTTGGTTCCCTGTACAGGGGCGTTGATCCAACTGGCCCGTGAGTATCCGGTTGA
The DNA here is from genome assembly GCA_963377175.1 of Effrenium voratum. NCBI lineage: Eukaryota > Dinophyceae > Suessiales > Symbiodiniaceae > Effrenium > Effrenium voratum. Next base: position 252,305 of record CAUJNA010002724.1, on the reverse strand, counting down.
AGTTGATTGGGCCCAATTAAGAGGGAATCCTTCGCCTTTTTGTCGGGGAGTGGCACCTCCATGAGATGTTTCTGTAAGATGGTCCACCAGGCTTTCGTTTCCAAAAGGAAACCAACGTGGGGCTTCAAATGATTTACCCGCCCTGCATTTGTTGACACCCAGAAAGGGCCATTTGGTCTACTTGCCTGCAGTCATCCAAGGCTCAAAGGTTGCCTGGGCTCAGGTGACTTTGCTCGTGAAACGAGGGAAGCCTTTTTGGGGGAGGGTCGCAAAGTGAAACACGAAACCCTGCCTTGCGGAGGGCTCCTCTCGTTTGCACCGCTTGGAATGCATGCTTGAACCCCTACAGTGGTTGGCATTTACTTTGGGGGATTTTATCATTCCAGGGTTTCTGAACGGTGCGAACGGATGTCGCCCTTCCGCGACTTTGTTGTCTTTTTGGTAGTATTGATGCTTGGCTCCGTCGAAGCGAAGACTGGAAAGAGCAAAAAGCATGGACCAAAACTGGAAAACAAATAGGTTCACATGTCGACTCGCTGGGGCGTTTTCTTTTGAGGGTCCCATACCCATTAGACTCATACCAAAGGACCATGGGGCCACATCCATCCTTCAAACCACGTCCCCCAAATCATGTGCAATCCTAGGGCAAAGCGGCGAAACATGTATCTCTGAAATTGAAAGTCAACAGCGAGCTACAAGGTGAGTTTTGCCCGCGTCCCAAATTGTTTACCACCCAGCTTTAACCCCTTAACAATGGAATTGGGGGAGGGGGGTTGGCCCCTGGAATTCCATTTATGGTTCCATTTTCCGTTCTTTTGGAAGGCGGGAAAAATGGAAAGGGGAAGATCCTCCACACCCCTGCTCCAAAGGTAGGGTGGATGCGCAATCGACCAACAAACTATGGGTCAAAATAGGGCAAAGAGCCCCGAGATTATTGGTTGATCCTTGGGTTTTCCATTGAAAACATGAAAGGCTACCTCCCCATATTGCGGCGATGTTTTTTAAGAGTCTGAACCACCTCAAATTTCAATTGGTTGCTGGGCATGTGCAGCGCTTGAATGACGTCCACAATTTCCCCAAATACGCTGGGGGTTTGATGGCCGAATTCCAACGGCAAAAAGTGGGTTCTTGCAAAAGTGTGGTTGTTTGTCCTGGGGTGTCCATTTGAATCCACTCCAAAATGGGCAATTTCCCCATAGCAAAAGCTTCGGTGGATGCCCTTCTTGTTGCAAGGCCACCTTGTATGTTTCAGTCCTTAAGTGAGACAAGTGGTTGGCCCAATGATCCCAAGCAACCGCCAGAGTGTCATTTGACCTGTGACCCACAGGTCCTTACCACAAGCAAGAAAGCGGGCGAGTAAACCGACAGATGCCTTGAAATATCCCAAGGAAAGCAAACACCAATTGGAATTTACAGGTCGTCCTTCTTTTCTTGCAATACTGTGGCTGGACGAAATCCGTTGGCACCATCGTTCAGAAACCCCGGAATGATATGATTCTGCAACGTAAATGCCAATTAACATTATATGGGTTCAACCAGGGTTTCATTTGCGAACGGATCTTGTCTGCCGGAATAGGTATGCGCAAATTAGAGTCCAGGAGCCCCCAGTACATGAGCCTCATCACTTTTTGGGGTCCCCTAAAAGAGACACGCCCATAGGGCGTCCCCCCCTCCATCCCATCCGCCCATGTCTATTTCTCGCAGGCAGGGCCAGCGGCGGCAAGGACGGGGTGGTGTTGCCGAACGCCATGCGCCAGGAGGTGTGCGAAGCCCCAGGCGGATCCAGCCGAGAAGCGACCTGTTCGAAGGCTCAATGGTTCTAAGGGTTGATATTTTTACCTTTCTTCCGAGGGTCTTAACCAAATTCTAGGGGTTGATTCCTTTTCCATTCTTTTCAACCATCGTTCTTTCCAAAAAACGGATCCGTTTTCCCTGGGTTTCCGGAGGTTTTCTAGAAACAAGGATCCCTGGAAAGAATGGGGAAGGTACCCCTGGAATTGTTCCATTTCTTGGCAGTTCCCAGCCGTCCGCCTGGTTGTTGAGGGCTTTGGGGTTTCGAGGAGGTTTCCATTCAACCCACTGAAAGTTAAACTTGTAGCAGGGGATCTGAGGGCAGCCCCGTCACGGTTCGAAGGCTTTTCTTTTCAATTTGCTCGCTGGTTGGGAGGGAGCCGGAGTTCTGTGAGGACATGGGAGCTTGGGTGTGTCTTCTTTTGGAGTTGGCACCGTTTGTCCTCTTCTTTTTTTAGTGTGGGCCTGGTTCAAAAGTTCAAAGGAACCCAAAGGGAAACCGAAGACCGCCATTTTGGGTCGCCGGGTCCAATTTCTAGAAGAAGTCAAGCGACTCATGTCCTTTCTTCCCTGAGTCGTTCAAAGCAAATTAACCTTTTGACCAAAAGGGTTCTCGAGTCTGTCTTTTTTGTGAGGGTACCCGTTTTGGGAGGGTTTGAAGGGGAACCAAAGGGATTTGAAAGCCACCATTTTGTGGGTCCCATTTGAAAAAGATACGCCCATTTTTTGTGTCATGGCCCTATGACCGGTGATCGCCGAATCCCATCCGGGGCAAATGAGGTTCCAGCATCCAAGATTCTCGTAGGTTCTGGATTTATTGTATTTGCAGATGGACGCACCTTTTTGTGAGCCATGGAGGTCTAGACAGTTTCTCTTTCTTTGAGGGTTGGGTCCAAGAGGATTTCTCTCAAACCGCGTGGATGTCAGAACCAGGGGCCCGTTTGATCCAACAACTTGAACACTTGTGTTTTTTTCAGGGTTCGGACCCCAAGAAGGAGATTTGTCTGGACTTGTTGGTGTTTCTGGGCGTACCAATTCGTGAGCTTCGGTGTTCACAGCTTCTTGAGGGCCTTGGGGTTGGAATACGAAGCCCGAAATGCGGCCGTCCCATTTGGGGGGCTCCCGGGCGCCCATTGAGCCTGGTATGAGGTCCAACCTTCTGGACTACGCCAAGAGGCGGTTAGATGCATGTACTGAGGCGTCGATCCATCGATCGCGAAGGGACGTGGGGGTCAAGATGTCTGTCGGTATGTGGGTATGGGTGTGTGCTACAACAGGGGGGCCCCAAAACAATCCAAAAAACATGGTTTTCTTTTGGTTGACCTTTAAAATCAAGCTGAGCAGGTACCCTCAAACACAGACAAACAAAGGCAGACAGGCAGACAGACAGATAGACAGGCAGGCAGACAGGCAGACACGCAGCCACGCAGACACACACACACACAGACACACAAACACAGAAACACAGACACAAACACAGAAACACAGACACACGGACACACGGACACACAGACATGCAGACATGCAGAGACACAAACACACAGACACACACGCACACAGTGACCCACAGACACAGCCACAGCCACAGCCACAGACACAAACAAACAAGCAAGCAAACAAGCAAACACACCAGCGAGCGTGAATGTCCAGAAGGATATGGACAAGGCTTGCAAAATCGGCTTTCGTTTTCTCTTCTTCCTTCGAAGCAACCTCAAAATAGCACGCAAAGAAGCAAGCAGCGTTGAAGGGGGTTAAACTTTTGAATTTTGCCGAGGGGTCGACAGAAACCAAGACCAGATGCAAACCATTTCTTCAAGGACAACGCTTCTTCGAGGTTACTCCAATGCAGCCCCTTTCTAGTGGGTGCCAGGGATGGCAATGGGGCCCGCGCATACCCTGTATATGTTGTTCATATAGTTTAG
>CAUJNA010002724.1:228592-236092 GCA_963377175.1 Effrenium voratum | reverse complement strand
GGAAGCACGAGAAGCCCGCAAACAAATCAGTGTTTATTTTGCGTTTGCCACAGCTGCTTGCTGTTCGCAAGCGTCATTGACCAGCTGCTTTGTCAGACCTTTGCGAAATCTAGCTTCGCGGTGGAAGCCCTAAATAAAGTGCCACCAAATGGGGGTGGACACCGCTTCAATGGCATGATGTGCTGTGTGCGGACCCGTCTCCCTGTTGCAATGCTGAAGCCAAGCGCATCACCCCTCCGAGGCCCAACGCGTTGGAAATTCAAAATTGTGTTAGGGGAGGGGGGGGCCCAGAGGTCATGTAGTTTTTCTTGCTTTAGTGGACCGTGCTGTTTGTTGTCTGCTCCGCACTTGCGATATGTAGGCCCTTCGGCCACTCGTAGACTGTCCGTCGTCTGTTGTGTCTGCGCCTTCCGCAAGGGTTTGGAGATGCTCATGAGTGAAACTCTAGCAAAAAAGACACCCTTTCTTCTGAGCTTCACGAGTTTCACGAGCTTTACACATTTCACGCAAACACCAACGAGTTTCAGGACGAGTTCTGGCCAAGCTTCGAGAATTCGGGCTTCTATCCTTTCACACCTTTTGACGGCTCAATCCAGATTGTGGAAGCCCTAAATAGATGGGATGTGGACACCCCTTCTATGGCATGGCCCTCTGTGGCAAGTTGAACACTGTATTAGGGGATGGGGCCCTCAGATGTCATCTTTTGGTGGACCGTGCTCTCTGTTGTGTTTGTGCTCCGCATGCGATATGTACGGCCTGAGTTGTCACTCGGACAGATGGGTGCCAACACCATTGTTGGTAAGAAAACAGCCGGCCCACTCGCTCTAGTGCTAGTTGTCAGTCCAGATGCGCTATTCTAGGACGATTTTTGTTGCACAGCACATGTTTTCCTAAAAGGCATTACGCCCGCAGTGCGCCATGCAATCATACTTCGGGAGCCTGTGGCAGGCCGGTGCATCGTCGCGCAATGGAGTCATTTGTTTTTCCATTCAGCCTGATTACAACAGGCTAGACCTTATCCTCTGAGCCGAAGAGCAACCCAAATTGGCGGAAGGCCCCAAGGAAACTGACAATGGTGGGTGTTTACAAAAGACAAAAGGCCAGGCTGGGCTGGGCAAACGCTATGAGAAGGCCCTCACCACCTTCAAAGGGAACCACTGACCTTCCAGGTACCCTACCAAAGTACTATGTGGGGGAATGTTAACGTGAGAACTTTCAAAAATGAACCCAGTACTGAACCCGTCCCATAGGGAGTGTTCCCCTCCAAAAGTGATGAACCCGCACAAAAAGGCAGCCACCCCCGATCACAATCAATCAGGGGTTCGCTCAATTTGGGGTGCAGGAGTCACTTGCCCAGCAGCAAATCCACCGGATCTGATTCCTCTCGGCATCCGTTCTTTGTCATGGCAACGGTCAGAGCTTCTTGTTGTTCCCTCACTTCCCCAGCTCCGTTTCGGACTTGAGTCACTTTCTGGGATTGGAGCATTTGGAATAAAGAACCCGCTCGGTGACTTTATCGCCACCCGATGAGAAGTGAAATGGGTTGGTTGCAACTGAGCAGAAGAACAACTTGGCCTTTGGCCTTTCCCAGGTGTCGGAAGGCCACACAGATGGCCGAGTGATCCACTTCTCTCGGGGCGGCAACCTCTGCTACCTCGGGGTGCGATGCCGCCCGGGAAGTGAGCTGCGTCGGCTGGATGATCTTAGTGGAATTCCAACATGAGTCATCATGAGACTCCTGAGAGTATTGTCAGCTGCTGTGTCTAGGTCCCCATGCAGTGCCCTGTTGCCTTTTTTGGGGGGGAGGCTTCCCCTACTAAAATGGACAACTGAAAAAAGTTGGTACCCTTGTTGTAACCTCTCTGCGGGAGGACCTAGGTCTACAATCAAAAGCCGGGGGTACCTGGAGGGCAGGACGTCCCGACCGTGGGAGAGAGATATCTGACTTGGCTCTTTATTTTGGACTTGGGTAAGCCGCAAACCATACCGAACTTTTCCTATTGTTCTTTTACAGGGGGCGCGCTTTTTTTTTTTGGGGGGGGGGTCGGGGTTACCCTTTTTGAGGCTAAAGGGAACCCATGAACCTTCCGATTTCCATTTTGAGGCGCGGCCAATGTCTTCAGTTCCCCGACCCCGACCGCCCGTCAACTGAGCAGCACCTGATCATAGGATTGAAGTCCTGAAGGTGAAGGCGACATGAAAAGCCGCAGGCGCCACTCACCATCTGCCACCAATCCAAAATCGCCGCAAATGCGCCTTTTCGCGCGGGTCCTTTCAGGGCGTCCTTTGTGTCTTTTCAACGCCCCTTGGCGTTTGGCTCCAGTTGCGCCATGGACAGATAGCAAGGACGCGCACGGCTGCACGGGATGGGCTGTGATCTCTTTGGTGGCATGAACAGTGAACAAGGGGGTGTGCCGGAAGACGAGCATCATCATCTCTTAAGCCTTCCGAAAACCACTCTGACTGTAAGAGGCTGTCTCACATGCTTGATTGCTAAATACACGGATCATCGCACGCATGGCACACGCTGAGGTTGGCAAGGGGCACTGATCCGTACGGGTGGCCCCCAGTCTGGCGACCGGATTGCCTTTCGAGTCTCAACATCACCTCGCGACGTTCGTCTATTCCCTGTTTTGCAACCAAGAAGTGACAGGTGCAATGGACACCACCTGTAAACTGAGTAACCCCTGCAGGGGAAATCCAGTGACTCTGCCACGAGGTAGAAGCAGCTCAATGTTGACATACAACCCCAAAAATGGCTTGTGGACTGAGAACCGTCAGAACTCCTTGAGATACGCGAGGCCAAGCGAGAAGGTAGGAGAAGCATCCATTGCACGGTTAGTTTGGGCGCGCATCTTGTCGACGTCTGCTGTACGTTGCAAATTGGACGCCTCACTCGAGTTTCCGTTGGCTTGAAGAGGGTCAAGAAAGAGGTCTTAAAATGGTTGCATTCAATATTGACCCCCATATAAATCAACCCAGTCTACACATAGGGAGGTGTTCCCCTCCAAAAGCCACTAAGCCCAGGGCCGCCCAGAAAAGCCCCTTTAGACTGGGGTTGGTTAATCTGGGGTCACGCCTTCATATGGACGCGGGGTCGGAACCTTCGAAGCCACACTGCAGGAGCGACCAGCCGAAGAAAGGGATGGGCTTCTCCGATGGCAACCAGCGGCTTGGGATAAAACAAAAAAATCCGAGCGGCTTGGGATCGAGGGTTTTTTTCCCCATGCGGTACCCTCCCCCAGGCGATTCCAGGGACCTGTATGGACTTGGTTCCATTTACAGAGGCCTGGGAGAATCCGGCTGTCAGTCTGAGGGTACAAGGGAATCCCCTCTTTTATGGGGTTATTCGTAGTCCTAGCAGGTTATTCGTTCGGAGGAAGGATGGAACAATGTTAGGCGAAGGAGACGGGGTAGTGTGTTCATATGTGTTTGATGACCCGGTGTTTCAAGGCCATGGAGACTTCATGCAATGGGGCATTCAGGGGCTCATAGTCTGCTCCTCTAGTTAGTCCTGACTCAGTTTGGCCCGTAAATCTTGCACCAGTGGAGCCTAACCCGCCAGTCTCCTTTCTCAGTGGAATTCCCGAAGCTGGCCTCGAAGGGGATGTTTTTGTCTGGGGTGGGGTAGCGCATTGGGCGAGTGGTTTGAAAAAAGCCGGGGCCTGACGGTCCGGTCTCCCAGGTGACAAAAATGGTGGTGGTTCAGAAGGGGTCCACTGGTGCATGCAGATGTTTGAAAAAAGGCAGTGGGTTCTGGGCTGGACTCCTAGACTGTTTTGCCTCACATTTGAACGCACTGGACGCCCGGACGCATGCGATCCGCTGTTTGTTTCGACTTGGGTGTACCTTTTTGTAGGTACCAAGGGAAACCAAAAAGGACGCATCTTTCCGTCTGCACAGATTTGCCATTTGGACGTTGCTGGTCAATTCTGGTTCAATGTAGGGGGGGTCTATCTACGAAGTGTATTTGTGCGAAGCGCTCTTCTGGCAAACAGCGCGAACTTTCGGCGCGCCCTCTCTGAAGCAAGTAAAGGGTCCCTTGGCTATCTACAGTATAGGAAACGGAATTCCTGCCCTTGCTGGGAAACCGCCAGTCGTTGCGCCCTTATGGTAGGTCTGTAGGCTTTCTAGGATACATTCGGGCCACCTGAAATTTCGGTTTGTCCCAAGGAACCAACATTGGTGGTGCCCTTTCTATCCTTTAACTCACTTCTTGAGTTCATAAACTTTTTACTTTTGGGAAGATCATTTTAGTGGTAAATACCAAATTTAACCTTTTTGGGGCCATCCACTCAGCCAGTGAGTTAAACCAACCCATTTCTGGGTCGAACAGAGCCCCGCAGAAGCGCAGGCCCTTCGTCCAGCGCTTCGAGCCTGCACTTCGATAGCGCTGGCACCCTGCGCGGCGCCGGTCCTGACTGCGAGTGCTATCAGCCACCGACGCCAAGGCGGTGAGAAATCCTCCCGGAACAAATTGCTTTGCAGGGGGTGGTGGTTCTTTCTTGCGCTCTCTATGTCTTTATTGTATTTTACGAGCTGTTTCTGTGTTCTTGTTTGTTTATGCATGTGTGTGTGTGTGATTTACTTATTTGCTTAGCTATTCATTTATTTATTGATTCGTTCATTTATTTATTTGTTCATTCATTGATTTATTGATTGATTTGTTCATTGATTTATTTATTTTTATATGTATTCAATGTGGTTTGTATTTGTTATATTGATGCATGTTTACTTATTGATCTACTTAGTTTTGTATTTATTTGCTTTGATTTATTGATTATTTGTTTGCCTATGTATTTATGTCTTTCATTGTTTATATATGTTGCTTTCAATCGATGATTTTCCAAGCGACGCTATGTGAAAGATGGTGGAAAGCAGCTGGGCGAAGCAGGTGGACAGCTTCCTTTTCGTCCGTGCTTCCCAGTTCCTTGCGTGGTAGCTTTTCCCATTTAGTGGGGCATTGGTTTTCCTCAATGCCATCCCATGTAAAGAGCCTTTTGATCAACCCCCAATTCTCATCTCTACAGCATAGAGGGTAGAAATTATAACAGATTTCGCGGCAAAAACCGCAGTTTCAGCAGTTATTTAGAAGCCTTGGTCCCAACGACAGCTGGCCTTCAACAAAACGGTGCGCCATAAACGCAGTGGCTCCCGCAAAGTCGGAGCCGACATAATTGTTTTGGTCTCAAACACATCGTTTTTTGTGGGAGGGTTAGCAGCGCAGAACTTGAAAGGTCACTGTTTGGCGCTCGCTTGCCCAAAGCGAATCGACCTTCTAGCCTGTTAATAATGGTTTCCCTGATCTGGCAACCTTTTTTGATCACCCCAAAAGGTTAACCATGCATTTCTGGGCCCAAACTGGGCAACTAAGGGTGACACCCTGCATTTGTGCCACACTAATTACACGGATAGTATAGATGTGTCTCCAAAACCCCGCGGGTTGCCCAATACTAAATTAGAATAGCCCAATTTGAAGCCAACACTCTCGCGATTTCTACTGCCCGCTCTTCCAGTCCCCCTTTTGGGGGACCAAAGATCCTCAAACACAAAACCCCACACCTGGAACTCGGGACCCATGGTACCAGGATCATGTTTAACTAGGATCCTTTTTCTACTTGGGGTGGGGGGAGTGGGGGGGTGTATTATGACCGGATTAAAATGATACGATTCAAGTCCCAGGCTTAGCCAAGAGCCTTGTAGCTTCTGAACATGGATTCCGGAGCCTCCTTTTGCTTGGTATCTCCAGGAGACTTCAAATAAGACACCAACCATCTGGTCGAAAACTCGATTCGGGCCCCACCATATTGCGAGGGCTACGGACCTGCCAAAGTCTACTTTAAGAATCCCACCCCTCCCCAAACCCCACCGCCCCACCACCCCACCACCCCAACCCCACCCCCCCGTGTGCCAGGCCCGCGCACTTCGGCCGTGCACCCAAAGACACGACGCTTCCAGCAGCTCCCGCGGCTTGCGCGCGCTGCGGCTCGCCGGCAGCGGACCACCGAGAGTTGCGGAAGTGGCCGCCTGGCAAATTCTTGCCTAAAGCGAATCTAGGTCCCCCGGTAGTGCCCTTGTACCCTTTTTTTTGGGGTTCCTACTAAAAAAGACTACGGAAAAAGGGTACCCTTTTTTCTGACGTGGTTTTCCTGGTTTCTTTGATTGTTTGGTCGGTCAGTCGATCGGTCGGTCGGTCGTGCTTTTTGTCTCCATCCCTTATGGCCAAGTTGGATGCGCGTAGCAATTTCCCCAGTTTGAATATATGTTGGGCCAAGGTTTCTTCAGGTCCTTTGGGGCAAAGGTGCAAAAGGATGCTTCCGAACCCGCACCAAATCCCCCATTTAAGGGGCAAGCAATCAAGCAGCGACTTGGATGTGCGCTTAAGTTTACCCAAGGAGCAAACGGGCAAAATGAAGGGCTTCCAATCACCAGCACATCATTGCTTTTGACTTTCTGATTTTGCGGGTCAAATAAGCTTTCGATTGGAACCGAGCAATTTCTCCTTTGTGCGAGATGTTTTGCTTGGCGCGCCAAATTCGTTTTGGTATTGGCCCAAGAGTTTGCACATTTCATGTGTTCGAGATCGCAAAGTCAGAAACTGGGGGGGATGCTTCACTGTAATCTGCCAGGTAGGGTGCCCCCTGTGATAACATCGTAATACCGGGGCTGCGAAGACCTTTATGGCTATGTTGCTGGACCTTTGGACTTTCACTTTTTGGGAAACAATGGATTTTCGTTGGAAGTTAAACTTTTTGCAGAGGGATCAACAACAAGCAAGAGACCATCAAAGTCCCCCAACAAGTCAAGCCGAATTCGCTTTGTTTAGCTTAAATACAGATTATCATCCCCCAGCTGTTGGGATGTCATTGCGGAGGGTGTGTGTAGGGCCCATGACTCTAGGAGATTCGTTTCATTTCAGGGATTTGAATTTGAAGCCTGGATTCTGCCGAAGATAGCTTCAATTGATCAGAATTTCCAATTCCTGCTCTTGGTTACTACGGTTTTCAGCTGTTGCTTGCACGTGGTTTGGACATGTGTCGTCACGGTGTGGTGTCAGCGAGTGTGAGTTGTGAGCTGGCAACGCATTGCCGCACCGTGCCGTTCAATAGGAAATGCCCTGTCCCGGGGTGCGTAGCCGAAGCGCAGCTTTCGCAGTGCGAGGAAGTTGTTGTTGACCACAAAAATGGTCTTCCCAGAAGGTTTGAAGTGCAACAAAAATAAGGAAGAGAGCCTGCAAATCCACAATGCACCCAGAGCACGGGCTACCTGAGACTCACTTCGTCCCCTGGGAGAAAAAAACAACGTATGTCCAGTAGTGATAGGTTCCCTGAAATAAAAACACATTGATTTCAGCAATTGGAAGTCCCAGAAAGTCCAAAGTTTTTCGCTATCTTTAGTGGCCTTCTCTAGAGCCCCTCGAAAGCCTGAATCGAATTGGCAAACCTACATTTGGGCCACCCAACTTTAGGAAACGCCTGGTCGGGCATCGTTGGCTCCCGC
>CAUJNA010002724.1:153592-223592 GCA_963377175.1 Effrenium voratum | reverse complement strand
GCGCGGACAGTCCGCGCCGCGCCGGGTGTCAGCCGGCTAGTGCCGCGAAAGCAACCTTCTCCTTCCCGGAGCCGCGTTTGCTAGGATTCCCTTTGCCCCTGAACATTCAAACGCGGCCTTTGGAAAAGCGACTGCTTTGCACGCGCCGGCCGGTGGGAGAAGACCATTTCAATGGTAAACACAAGCTTTGTCCAGCCAACTCACTCAGAAAGCAAGCAACAAGTTGGACAGTTCGATTGTACCAGTCCTTGATCTAAGCCAACCCCTGCTTGCAGTGCCGCTGCCGTGCCGCGCCCAGCACTGGGAGCCTGCTGCAGCTGCGCTGTTCACTTTGATTGGCGGCGATTTTGACCCAGGCGTTGGGATTTTCGCGCAGGTTTCTGTTTTCAGCTGAAGCTTGAAAGCCAGTGTCAAACTACGAAAGTTGTTGCCAGACGAACAGGCCCAAAATGTGAAACTTTCAAGATTTCTCACAGTTGAGCACTTGAGACAGACCATCCTTGCGTTGCTTGTCCCCGCAATGACCCTTCAAGGCACGACACAGCGTGTCACAGCGCATCAGGGGCGTTAGCCGCACGTTGGGGAGGCCGCTGGAAGATTAAGGAGGGCAGCCATTCGAGAAGGATGCCACTGTGTGAGTTGCTAGTGGGCGTGCAGTTTGGGGTGCTGGTGCAGGTGCTGTTTGGGCGGTGTTGCAAAATTGAGGGCTGTTTGGGTCTAGGAACCATGCAGTTTTGGGGGTGCTGGTGGCGGGTGTGGGCTTGTGTGAGATGTACGGTAGGGTGCTGGGACGCCTGCAGTTTGGGAGTGCTGGCGCTGTTGCGGGGGCCTAATCACAGCGCGAGCATGCAGCGCGGGGTGCTGGTGCAAGTGCCGTGTTGAGGCGCAATGACGGCGCGGCGAGATTGATGGCAGGGTGCTAGGGAGCATGCAGTTTGGGGTGCTGGGGCGGGTGCTGTTTGGGGTGTTGCTTGAGGTGCTGGTGACGGTGTGAGCGCAGGTGGCCGCAGGTGCTGTGGGGTGCTGTTTGGGCTTTTTTTGGGGGGTGCTGTTGAAGGCTGGTGTGCGATCATCGGGCGTATGCCGGTGTATTTGTTGTTACTGTTTGTTGCTTGTTGCTTGTTGCTGGTTGCTGGTTGCTGGTTGCTGGTTGCTGGTTGCTGGTTGGTGTTGTTGCTATTGTTGTTCTTGTTCTTGTTCTTGTTGTTGTCGTTGTTGTTGTTGTTGCTGAGGCTGGTGCTGTCTCGGTGTCGGTGTAACTGTTGTTGGTGTTGTTGGTGGTGTTGTTGTTGCTGGTGGTGGTGGTGGCGGCGTTGGAGCAGCGATTGCTTCACTCAAGCCTTTTATAGTTAGCGCGCCCAACCCATGCAGATATTGCCCGAAATGGCCTCCGCCAGATTGCCCATTGCGGTGTTGTACGGCTTTTCTTCGCTCCGTGAATGGTCACCGGAGCATGGCGGCCTTCAGTATGTGCGCGCCTGCTGAGGCGAGCGTGCAGAAGGCGGGGAATTTCCGGGCACCGGCCACGGTATGTGCACACTCAAAACCCGCGTGTCCTGCAAGCTAGACTGGCCACAGAGAGGGGGTTCCCTTTCATTCCCCATTGAACATCGCCCAACAAAGAGGACAAGTTCCTCAATTGCAGCAAAGTGTGATTTTCAAAGTCACAAAGTAGGAAATTCAAGGGCCTGTGACAAATGGTTTTTGGGGAGGGGTGTGCAACAACCACAAACGGAGTTTATTGGAGGCGATCAGTAAGGGCCGCTTAACTGGGCTGCCCCCTGCTAAAAGTTTAACTTTTAGTGGGCGAAATGGAAATCCTACCAACGCTAAAAAGCTAAGGGGATGGCTGGGAGCCACCAAGCTAACTGTTTGGGAAAGCAGGGCGTTGTTAAAAGGGTGCCCCGTTTTGGTGGTTTTGAAGCGCAACCAAAGGAACACCACAAAAGGACACACCCCAAAGAAAACGCCGGAGCTAGCGGGAACTTTCGAGTTTGTGGAGCTTTTGGATTTCCGGCAGGTCGTCTGCAAAAAGGTTCTCAGCGGTGACCCTTTCTCCTGGGTTCTGCTTTGCCCGGATTCGCGTGACACTCGCCACTCTGAATTCCGAGAAAAGGCAGTGACTTCCAGCTTGAGACGGGAGCAAAAACTACTGATCGCGTGTTTCTGATGGCTTTTGAAAACCGGCGGGATGAAACCCAGGGAATTCTCAGATAGATTTTGGAGGAGCAACCGACATGAGTTTGTTTTTCCCTTCGCACGGTCATTGTAAAAGGGGAACCAAAGGACAACTGCAATTGCCGCAAGCCATTGACTGCATCCAGCCCACGCCGGTGGCAAATAAGCCTTCACAAATCCAAAACCCATGCCTGGGTTTTGTGCATCATTTGTGCATGTGTTTGCCCGGTGTTCGGAGCGCCTTGTTGCAACAAGATTGGGGCGGTAACCATGGTCAGCGGAGTGACGTTTTGTTTCCCTGGTAAAAAGTTGTCAAACCCCAAACGGGGTCCGATTCTGTGTTTACTGGGGTCACTGAACAACTGGGCTAAGCAACCTGTGCGAAAACATAGCATTTCTGGCCTACATTTGCGGTTACGCTTTCGGGCCCAGCCCCTTTCAATGGCTGGGGGGGGAGAATGATTTTTGCGGCCGGGCACCAAAAGAAAGGCACAGTTTTTCGCCACCATACAGGGTTCCACTTTTCACCTAAATAAGACTAGGTAAATGGACGGCCGCACCCTGGTGGGGGAATGTCATGTTGACGAAATTCCTTGCAAGGGCCGCTTTCCCCAAAGTGACTCATCCCCTGAATGAACGCGTTTAGTACTGGACTGGGCTCCCATTAAGGTCCGTTTGGCTTTATTTGTTAGCTTCTAGGATAGAAGGGGCATTGCGCTTACAAAGTGGTAGGTAGGTCTGGTTACAGCCTACCATGGCCTAAGTGGGTTGTAGCCAGGCTTACTAGCCGCTTACTAAGTACCCTGCCGCTTTCAGTACTCCTGGGCTCCCATTCGTTGTGGTTTTACTCATGGCTTCGGCAAGTTCAGCCGAAAGCGGCTTCGTTCCAGGGGAGCAGCTTGTCTCGGCCTTGTGCGTGACCGGCCAGGGCAGGCGGACGTTCGATCGCTCGCTCCGAGAGCACAGAGAATTTCGAGTAAAACGAGTTCCATGCTTAAAGGGGCATTGCATGTAGTAAGTGGTTCGTAAGCCTGGCTACAACCCAGACAATGATGAGCGGGACTAAGTACAAGACCCCTTTAAGTGCAGACGTCCTTCTCTTACCCAGCGGTTCAACTTCCCCATGTAGTAGTTAGGTGCTTGCTTCCATTTCCCTGAGTTCCATTTTGCCCCTCTGAGCAGGTCCGCTTCGTGAAAAACTGCCGAAATGGATTCGGCCATGCTAGGGACCAACTGCACGTGGTTTAGCGCTACTATCAGGGAATCAGGGTCACGAGTGAAGCTGATATTAAGTGGTTTTGCATGTTTAACCCAAGGGGTCGGTCCAAGCTTGCGCCACGTGTGTTTGAAGTGACCCCATTTCCGGTTCCATTTGAAGAAGCAGCAGCACAGGGGTAACAACGGTTCGGTGAGTTGAACAACTTGACCCAAAGCCAAGTGGCATGTGTGCTCCTTTTGCTTCCGGAACAACATTTACCCACCTTGGTTCCGAGGTACCTGAACAAACACAAGCCAATGTTTATTTGCTTTCGGGGTTTTAAGGGGGAACCAAATGCAATATGTTCGGGGTCCGCCGAAAGAAGCAGCAAGATTACATCATGCGAAGACGCCAGAAACGGAACATCTACAGTTGAAATCCCTCTGTTTTTGGTGGGTGCTTGGAAATCAATGTTTCGTGTAGGACTTCCTGGTTCGTTGGGGCGCCCGCTTTTCGTCGCGGTTTTCAAGGGAAACCATGAGGCAATCCAAGCGGGCCCCATAAAGTCCATGTCACCAAACGTACAAGGGTAAAGATGGATTTTCCCGCCAACAACTCGGTTGAAAGACACGCCCAGCAAGATTACACCACCAGGCACGCGTTCCATCCGCTGCTCTACGAGAACTTCGCGCGGCAGAGTTGCGAGCCCCGGGAGCTGGTGGTGGTCGACACCGGCGAGGACAGAAGTCCGAGCCGCGCATGTGTCCGCCGTGTGTCTTTGAACTTTTCGGGACGACCGTTTCCCTTTCTTATGTTAGCGCGAGAGCTTGGACGTTTGTTGGCAAAGCCGCGCAGTGCCTGAGCTTGTTTTAGGATCTCGACCCCGAAAAAAATTCGTCTTGGCCACTTGCAAGCAACCTCACGGCTCGGGCCGAAAGACGGCGACAGTTGCCCGTTTCTTGTGTCCATGCAACCATTTCTTGTTGACTGGTGGTTGCTGAAGCGGAAGGAGTGATGTCAAACAAAGTCTTCCATCCATTTGCTCAAGAATATTATCAATTTTCCTTTCTTGGTTTTACAGTGAGTCTGTCACTGGAGATATTTGTTTTGCAAGCGGATTTAAGCAAATGGAGGAAACGGCGGGTGTTCCTTTCGGCTTTCCTTCAAAACAATGGAGTATCTTCACAAACAACATGTTTCTCTCAAGCTATGGAGCACCCTCCCCAAATGGGTGTTGGTTGTTCGTGTTGTTTTCCCTCACTGCAATACCAGCTCCAAAAGAACAACAACCCATGTGAGGTTCCTTCAACAACTCTAGTCACTAAGCTTCAAAAAAGCACAGGGAACACGCCACTTGTAGTTTGGAGCATGTTTTGATTGGTGGAGGTCAGGGGGTGGTTTCCCACTTACCCTCTACAGGAACCACGGGTTTGAATCTAGCAATCCATACCACCGATTCGGGTATCACCTGACTAGTGACTCAGCGAATGCCGCTTTCAAAGGCTGATTGTATAAGTATAGATCTATGATTGAACCAACGGCCATGTTGGACTTTTTTCCCGAAAGCATGGCGAAGGGTTCTTCCGCTAGGTTCACTTAAGTTGTTCTCATGAGAGTCATTACAAGGTGTCATTGCAAGGAATCATCATCATGAAAGTCATTACAAGGAGTCATTGCAAGGAGTCATTGCAAGGAGTCATTGCAAGGAGTGATTGCAAGGAGTGATTGCAAGGAGTGCTTGCCAGGAGTCATTGCAAGGAGTCATTGCAAGGAGTCATGGCAAGGAGTCATTGCAAGGAGTCATGGCAAGGAGTCATGCAAGGAGTCATTGCAACAAGTCATTGAGTCATTGCAAGGAGTCATTGCAAGGAGTCATGCAAGGAGTTCATTGCAAGGAGTCATTGCAAGGAGTCATTGCAAGGCAAGTCATTGCAAACATTGCATGGCTTGCAATTGCACTTGACTCCTGCACTTGCAACTTGCACTTGACTCCTTGCACTTGCAACTTGCACTTGGCTCCATGCACTTGCAACTTGCACTTGACTCCATGCACTTGGCTCCTTGCACTTGGCTCCTTGCACTTGGGCTCCTTGCACTTGCAACTTGCACTTAACTCCGTGCACTTGCGACTTGCACTTGACTCCATGCACTTGGCTCCTTGCAACTTGCAATGGACTCTCATGACTCCTTGCAATGACTCCTTGCAATGACTCCTTGCAATGACTCCTTGCAATGACTCCTTGCAATGACTCCTTGCAATGACTCCTTGCAATGACCATGACTCCTGCAATGACTCCTTGCAATGACTCCTTGCAATGACTCCTTGCAATGACTCCTTGAAACAAGTAAGGAGTCAAGTGCAAGTTGCAAGTGCAAGGAGTCAAGTGCAATTGACTTGCGAGGAGTTAAAATCTCTTCTTAGGGCGGCGGGGTAGTGCCGATGACACTACACGAAAACCGACCCTCTGCGGGGATTGGCGTGGTCGAGGTGCAAAAACCCATGGTTTTTTTTGCGATTTCTAAAGTTCCCGCGCGACCCTCTGCGGGGATCGGCGTGGTCGAGGTGCAAAAACTCAAGGTTTTTTTGCGATTTCTGCGGTGCTCGCGCAACCCTCTGCGGGGATCGGCGTGGTCGAGGTGCAAAATCTCGGGTTGTTTTTTGCGATTTCTGCGGTGCTCGCGCAACCCTCTGCGGGGATCGGCGTGGTCGGGGTGCAAAAACCCATGGTTTTTTGCGATTTCTGCGGTGCCCGCGCAACCCTCTGCGGGGATCGGCGTGGTCGAGGTGCAAAAACTCGAGGTTTTTTGCGATTTCTACGGTGCTCGCGCAACCCTCAGCGGGGATCGGCGTGGTCGAGGTGCCCGCGCAATCCTCTGCAGGGATCGGCGTGGTCGAGGTGCAAAAACTCGAGGTTTTTTGCGATTTCTACGGTGCTCGCGCACTGCGGGAATCGGCGTGGTGGAGGTGCAAAAACTAGAGGTTTTTGCGACTTTTGTTGTTCGAACTCCTGCTCCCGGAGCCGGCGGGTCGCGGGTTCGATTCCTCCCTGGTCCGCGGGCGGGCGTCGCAAGATGCAACTTGCATTTTAAAGCAACTTGCGCAGAGCAACTTGCGCAGAGCAAGTTGCACAGAGCAACTTGCGCAGACCAACTTGCACCGACCAGTTTGCGCAGAGCGCCTTGCCTAGAGCAACTTGCGCAGAGCAACTTACGCAGAGCAACTTGCACAGAGCAACTTGCACAGAGCAGCTTGCACAGAGCAACTTGCAGGGAGCGCAATTTGCACAGAGCAACTTGCAGGGAGCCACTTGCAGGGACCAACTTGCCGGAGCAACTTGCGCGGAGCAACTTGCGCAGAGCAACTTGCACAGTGCAACTTGCGTAGAGCAACTTGCGCAGACCAACTTGCACCGACCAGTTTGCGCAGAGCACCTTGCCTGGTGCTGTCTCGCGCTTGCTTCACGAATGCTTCGCGTAGGGAAAAAGAACGCATCCTGCAGCGTTGGGCCGACCTCGCTTGCGATGTTCTGCTTTCGGGCCAACCGTGGTCTAGTTTTGGTGGGGAGTGCAGTTAAGCCAAAACAAAAAGGTTAATTAACCTATAAGCGAGTGCTTCATACGGGGGTTCATGTATGGACGTACACGTTCAGCCTGCAAGGAAGGGCCAGTGGCAGCCCGATGTGGAACCCAAGGGCTCAACTTTTACATTTGGGATGACTTACTGCAGCACGCCGATAGAAACCAATATTGCACAAATGCCCACGGTATGAGCGTCTAGCCCAATCCTGGATTCGCGGATAGGCGCATTCTTAACTGCCATTTGAGTGACCACAATCTAGATCCCTGGTTGTTCAGGCACACTCAGGGTGGGTTTCCAACCCCGAAGGTGCCTGATCAACATTTGACCGAGGGCTCTTTCTGGGGACAAAGGCGGGGTGGGTATTTTTGCGCTGCAGGGAGACCACAAGGAAAATAGAAACCCAGTTTGGCGAGGCAGGTCGTTTGTGGCCGCTGTACTTAGAAAGGCGTGAAACTTTTGCGGGGTCTGAGAATGAAGGCCCCAAGAGGAATCCCTGGACTTTGTCGTGAGGAAGGTCCACCTGTCGGCCCATGCTTCCATAGGAGCCGTCCATGTTCATGCTGGAGCGCCGGGGCGAGGACGCTCGTTGTGAAAATGTGCTTCCCTCCTTGGAGAGGGCTTTTAGACTTTGTTCGGTTGTTTGTTTCAAGAACAAAAATAAGAATACTTATGCTGCTTCCGGCTTCCCAGCTTCCCTTCAAGACCCTTGAGCCTTTGAGTGTTTTTCCCCGATAGCCAGTTGATGGTCCTTTCGGTCCCGCACTGACTCTTTGAATCGAGCTTTTCGCCTTCTGGCTCGCCTCGTTATGGCATGTTTCGAGCCTTTCCGAAAGGTTAATCAAGAAGGTTAAATCATGAGGGCCGAGTTCTGATGGGCAAGGATCCCCGCGTGTCCTACCACTTCTTTCGCGTGGCTTGGCGTGCAGAAGCCATTTCGTTCATGGGCCACCTCCGCCCATGCTCGTTCTTTCTGCAGGGCTCAAAGTTGATACATGCCAAGGGGGGTGTGTGTTCCCAAACCAGGGAGAACCTGGAACATCATCCCATAGGGAAGCTCACAGAATGAATGAGGTCTTTAGGGGAATATTCATGGGTATACCCTTCACAAGGTTTACCTGAAAAACTCTGGAGTTTGCTACGTGTTGGTCAGACTATGTTCCTATTGGAAAACCTGCTCTAACGGTCACGCAGGGGTGAGAAGCTCACAAGTCGTAGCACAGTGACAAAATCTGGGTAAGACAGCTTCCGGAGTCGGGCCTGATCCTTTGACCCCTGTCCTTTCGGGGGCACCTAGAAATTGTCATGGAACCCTTTTTGCTGTTGGATCCTCAAAGAGATGAAAGGTTTGTCTGGGCCCCTTCTGTTCTGCAAGGGAGTACCTCAAGGGTTCCACTAAGGTGGTAGTTATCCCAACATTTGCGCCACTCTTGAGTCTGGCTGCGCAAAGTCTTGGCAGCTGTAAGACAACAAAAAACTGGCCAGAGCTTATAGCTCTAACCCCGCTCCTTGCGACTGGGGGTCATCTACCGGGTTAGCACCGAGCCGTTCCGTTTGGCTTGCTTTGGTTTCCCCTTGCCTGGGAACCAAGTGTCGAGCAAAAGGGTGGCCCCTTTTTTTAGGGACCACCCCCCAAAATGGGTGGAGTTCCTTTTGGTGTCCCTTCAAAACCCGGCAAAAAACGGGTACCCTCAAAAGATACACCCAAACCTTCACTGTTCTTGGCATGTGTTTTAGTTTTTTGGTTCTGTTCATTTTTACTGGGGGTCTGCAAAAAACAAAGTTTTTTGCTACCATACCAAGAGTGGAGATCAAACGGTTCTTACAATTACCCTTTGTGGGGTTTCCCTTTAAGCCACCATGTGGAGTCGGCACCCGAGGCCCAGCAGTTACAGCCGGGCTCGCCCCGGCTGCAGGAGGAGACCGGCGCGGACGACCTGGCCCCGGGGCTGGGGCTAAATTGTGCCATGTCTTCTTCTCATTTCCTGAGTTCCTGTGCAAGAGCGAATTTCAGGAAAGGCAATGGGACTCAGGAAGTGGCTTATTTCACTTTCATTGTGACTGAATTGACTTTGATTTTTGTGGACAGGCAATTTCAGTGGCAAATGCAAAGTTCTGATTTCTTTGGCCACTCAGATTCAGGAAGTGAGCTTCTGATCTAGCCAACACGACACCGAAAGTGGATTGGCATGGATGGGTAGTACTTTTAGACTGGTGCATAGCATCATGCCCAGTGATGGAATCGGATTTCGTCCATCCAGCTTTGGCGCAGAGCGGGACCTCGATCCATCGGTGCGGCCAAAAACCAGGTCTTAGGTCTCCTTTCTCGAGTTCATAAGCTTCATTTACCTTTTGGGAAGACTAGTTGGCCGTGGTTGTCAAAGCCGTTTTAGGATCCCATTTTGGTTATTTATTCATTTTAGGACCTATTCTAGTGGGAACTTGGGATGTTCACTGGGGGTATTTGGATTTTGACCCATGACCATTTAGTGTTTTATTTTTAAAACAAACAACCAATCAAACAACACAACAAAAAGCCCAAATTCTCGCTCCCCAAAGCGCCAAGTTGAAAGAAAATGCGAAGCTCCTTCCGACTCCGCACCTTCCAACCGAGCGTGCAGGCCCTGCGGGAGGATGATGCCCTGGAGGTCACCGAATGGCGTCGGAGCCGGCCCTATGGAACCGAGGTGACCTGCCCGCAGTTTGTTTCGGTGAACAGGCCGCGTTGCCTTTCGTTTTTCGCTGGGCTCCCCCCCCAAAAGAGATACACATGTGCTTTTCCGCTTGGTTTGCCTTTAAAACCAACAAACAGGAACTACCTTCACACAGAAAAAACAAAACACCGACATGGTCTCTTTTGTTTTGGTTTCTCGATACCACCCAATCCCCAAATTCCCCAACAGCCCGTTAAAGCCTTCAAAACCCTGGCCCATAGCCGCTCCACACCAAAGGGAACTCAAAAGGCTGGCCAGCACCAAATACATGAGTTAACTGGTGCATGGAAACCTCCCGTTAAACAACGTTTGAACCGGGCCCAAAAAAAGCAAAAGAACCGTGTGCTAAATGGAAGCCAACGATTGAGGACCTTCTTCTCTCACAGGGCACGACAGCCACCTGGGTGTCTTTTTCAACATCGTAAAAGAAGCTGCACGGCTTCTGTGTTTCCAAGGGGTGGAGCCGATCTATGCAACAGGCAGCCACACATACAACTCAGCTGCGCCGCCTTGATCTTGTTTCCATTTGTGCGCTTTGCTTTTTTGGGAATCAACGGGTGGTCAAAGGGAGGGGTTCCCAAGGAAATTTAGGAACCCGAAATGTGATCCCATGAGCTCTTATGAAATCAACCCCAGGTACTGGGCAGGGGAGGGGGTGGGGCTTGTTTTGGCTTTGAAAACCATGTGCCGTTGTTTTGTTTTCGGGGGGAGGGGGGCTTCAAGATAGCACTTACTTTTTCCTATCTAGGTGCCAGTGTTTGTGTGTGTGTGTGGATTTGGGGGCCCAGACAAAAATATGATAAAACGTGCTTGTATCTTTCACCATCTACCCTGGGGAGCGGGCAATTTCAGTTTAGTTTGTGGTGGTTATAGCTGGGAAATAGAACCTGCCTGAAAAAAATCGGCCCCAATAGCCGTGGCTGAGGCTGGTGCCCTTCTAATTAGACTCCCTCAGGCAAACAACTGGAAGCTCCCCCAATTGGCCTCTGCAAATGGAACCAAGTCTTCCATTTCGGGATCCTGGGAGCTTCCATGTTAGCCCGGAGGGTAGTTGACTTGAAACCCCCCAGAGCGGACCCTCACATCATATCCCATGGATCGGATGCAGTGTTTGAGTCCCTTGCGTTGATGTGGACTCGTAATGGTCCAGGGTATTCGTGCTCGTTTTGCAACACTGCTGCAGCCATGCCCACAGTCATGGGATGATTCGCAACTTTTCAAGGTCGAGGACATTGAGGGGCTTTCGGGCCATGATGTCCAGATCCAACCTCCCCCCCCGCAACTCCTTGGATCTTAAAAATGTTTTTGAAGTCATTCTTCGGAAGCAGGGCAAGGCAAATGAACAAATGTTAAAGCTCGGTATGTAGGGCCAAGACCGACAGGTGAAGAAGGAGGGTTGGAGCAAGGGCTTCAAGCGGAACCTGGCTTGTGCTCTGGCCAAAGGCGCCTACCTAGTGAACATGGAGGACGGCTGCTTGCGCCTGGGAAGCAAGCCAATGCATCTGAGGAGAGGCGAACATGCGGGGGGCCACCTTTGGGTTGCGGTTGATCAGGGATGATGTCAACTTTTCCCAGCTCTCTGAAACCCAGAATCCGCACCTATCACTTCAAAGAAGGGGCGCTGTGGATGTCTCGCGCGAAGCCATGTTCGCGTCGGGGCAAGGCCTTGCTTCTGGCGGTTGAAGTGAGTGACGCTTACCTTGCCAACGCAGGTGGATGAATCCGCCGTTTTTTACTTTTTAATTTTCTGGACTTACTTTTTGGGAGGACCATTTTAGTGGGATCAAGCAGTTTGGTTGATTTGTGTTGGCCGGTCCACTCGATCGGAAGTGAGGTATGTTTTCCATCCACCTCGAATCGAAAAGTCCAGCGAGGTATGCGGAGGACTACCTGGCCTTCATGCGACAAGAGCTCTCCGCGGCGTCTGCGGTAGTGCCGCAGTGCTGGCACACCGTGGCGCTGGCACATCAGCGCCTTGAAATCAACACCTAGGGTCGGGTGTCTGTGTGTGTGCGTGTGCGTGTGCGTGTGCTTGTGCTTGTGCATGTGTGTGTGTGTGTCTCTTGCGGACATCGTTGGCATCAATAAAGCCAGCGGGGCAGCAAAAGGGAATCACAGGATCTTCTTCCGAAAGAGAGCAAATCATGCGTGTGTGTGTGTGGCTTTCTGGTTGCGGTTGTTGGGTCAACGCTTGGGACCATCGGAGACATGCTTGCAATTGACTAAACCGACGAACAAAGAACAGATGTATATAGATCCTAGGCTGCGACTAAGGTCCCTTTTGGGAGTGGCTTTGAAGGGAAACCAGCTGCTTTGAGGTGGTGTTAGAGGGCAAGGAAACAGACCCCGCGCAAACATGTCATGTGTTTTTTTGTTTGGGGGGGGGTCCATGTTTTGATGCACGCCCGGTTGGGCGAACAAGTTGCCTAAACTGCCAAGCCCTGGTACGCCTTTGCCGGGGTCTCCGGCAGAGCAGGCAAAATATGAAACGGAATCAGATAGTATTCGCTTCTGCTTGCCCCAGACGTAGATGTGGGCCAAGCGTAAAGGGAACCGTAAGGAAGGGCATTTCAACAAGGAAGCCATGAATCATGAATAGTTGCCAGACTTAGCCAAGCTTGATGTAAGCAACTTTTCACAATTTGTTTGGCATGTTTCATGAATCAAGGGCCGTGTGACCTTTTCGTTTTGTTGCACTTTTTGTTTTTGTTGATGTTCCCGATTGACCAGCAAAGACATGTCCGTTTTTGCAGGGGGAGGCGGAACCGTCAAGATGTCCATGTTGGTTTCGTGTTGTCTGCCCGTGTGATACCACGCAGCTGTCCTTCGCGTATCCTTCTTTGCTGAACATGTGGGTTGTATATAGGTGGATCTCACACATAGCTGGATATAAATGTATATGTCCTTTTTACCATGGAATCTCAGGAGCTTCCGGTCGGTGGACCTAAAGAACCGAGAGGATGAGCTCCAGGAGCTGCCGGAAAACGAGCGGCTGGGCTACGGCTTCTGCCAGGGCTTCCTGAGGCGCCGGGGGGGTGTTCAGCTTTCGGCGAAGGAAAAACCTCGGGCAGATTGGCCGAAAAACTTGGGGCAAATTGGGTTGGGTGGGGTTGGGCTTTCCAGTTTTGGTGCATTTTTAGTCATGGGCCCAAAAGGTTAAACTTTTATTTCTGGGTCCTTTGGGCAAGTCAGAATTGGGTTGGTTGGCCGCAAAACTGGGTCAACGTTTTGGACCAGAGACATCTTTGGATTTTGACTAAATGAGCAAAGAAAAATGTAGATCCTAGGTTTAGGTTTGAATGTTGACCAAGAAAAATGGGTCCGAACCCGGAGCCTCAAATTTCCCTTGCATGGGACACCCCCGAAGTTATGGGGCTCTCTTGGTGGAAAACCCGCCTTTTTGGAACCTCCGAAAGTGGCCGTCGATCAAATGGAAGCCACCAGTACATTGAACTGTTGATTTTCGTGTTTTCCAGACCTGGGTGCACGTCTGGCCAGACTCTTGCTGGAAACCGTTAGGAACCCTTTGGGGTGTCCGTCCTTGTTCTCTTTTGCGAGCAAGCCGCTTTCCCCTTTGCAAGGGATCGGAATGAATCTTTAACGGTGGGTAGAGGTCAGTTCCACAAGACGGAAGGCTCCTTTCCTCACTTCCTGAGTTCATGAACTTTAAACTTTTGGCGAAAACCATTTTAGTTTTTTAGGGGACCCTTCCCCAAATTGGCGGTTTTCCTTTGGGTTGTCGAAAACATGGCCCTGAAACAACCCGCCGGATGCCCTCCGAAAACGGCACACGATTGAATCGTTTTGGCAGGGATCCCTTACTCTTGTCAGGGTCCATAAACTCTCCTTTCAACTTCCCGAAATTCTCCGAGCAACTAACATGGGAGATGGTCTTTAGGGATGTCTTCTCAGTACAGGTTTACATTCTCAAACATGGCTTCATCAACCCCGGCTGTCTGCAGGCCTTAAGGGGTTAACAAGTCCAATAACGCCCCCCCAATGGACCCGTCGCTAGGGTTCATTAAGTAGTTAGGGAAATGACATGTTCTCTGCGTCTGATTCGCGTCCGGCTCCGCAGGTCCGCTTGGTTGAAGCAGCCCTTCCCAGACAAGGAGGGCCCACAGGAGCGATTTGGGGAGCCGACCCCACCCAACCATTGATCCGCCGCAAGGCAGCAAAATGCTTGAAATGGGGCAACGAAGCCAATGGCCAGATTTTGCCAAACGAGGCCAGATAGTACCAAGCAATGCACGGCCTTTTATTTTACTATCTGCAACTCAGCGGTTCAATATGGGTTCCACCCAAGGTTTCGTTCAGGTTTCCTTCACTGTCCTTGGCCATGTGTGTTGTCTGGAGTTGTTTGTTTTCATCATAACCGGTTGCTTCTCCGGAGCCCGTGTTTGAATATTGCCCCGCCAAGGGCTTGGCGACTATCCCTAAGTGCCCCAAAACTACATCAAGGATCAATGTGACTGAGCAGCGGCAATTCACCAACACAGGGTGGCGGAATCACGACAGGTTTTGATTCTTCACGCGTCTCAGGGAACAAAGAGGGTTGTCTCAAAATTTGGGCCTGAGAAATGGCCGGGTTCCTTCATATTAGGACGTAGGAAGCTGTCTTCATTCCCGGCTTTTTGGTCGGCAGGACCTGTCTGTGAAGAAATCTCTAGAACACAGGACAGCTTCTTGTGAAATCTCTTTTTTTTTTGATTTTTGCCTTTCTTTTTATTAAAGATATTATTACGGGGTGGGTGGGGACTAGCAGTCCAACTCATGGCCACGCCTTCCGAAAACCACACGTGGCCCTGCAACAAGAAAGCGGGGACGTCAGGAATTTGGTCCAAACCAGACCCCCCCAGTTGAATTCCATAGCAATGAGGGTTTGCAAGCAGCAAGCCAGCAAATGGCCAGGTATCAGCTTCTAGAAATCAGCATTTGGACATCGCCGTGTTTTTTTTTTTTGGGGGGGGGGACCCCCAAAATGCTGGTGTTCCTTTTGGTTTCCCTTGAAACCAACGCCAAAAAGGGCATACAAAAAAAATGGCCGTGGGCCAGGAGACTGAAGGGTCTGTCACAAGACCCCACGAGGGATGTACGTGTTTTTTGGTCACGGGACCGACTACTGTCGGTGCCCGATTAATCAATTGGTATCAAATACCATATTTGTCCAAACATGTTCATTCTCTCCCCCAAAACGGAGAAAGGGTACCGAGCCGAAGACAAAACTGCTACCTGATACAAGTTGCAGAGTTCAAATTGACGCGGCGTTCGCCTCCATTGGCCTCCGAATTTCAGGTTTGCTCCGGTGGGAAGCTGTGAGGGAATCCACTTGCAGGAGACATGACTCACTTCAGGTCTTTTTTCATGACCTGAATTCCACGCCACTGTTTCAACATGTTTCATCCAGTCTTTTTGTCCAATCATTTTCTGGTTCCCAGAAAATGGGCGCTAGCGTCTGGATTGTCAGGCTACAAGAGGGAAGTACCTGGAGTTTGGGGGAAATACCATCAGTTCCCTCCCACAAACCTGCGAGGTACCTGGACGATCAATTCCCTCTGACGGTTCTGTCGGGCGCCGGCTTGGTGACAGGGAAGGTAGCACATTTGGGAGTCTTTTTGTCGAGCTTATCGATTTTGGTAGGTTTTCTGAAACCACGTTGGTTGGTTGGTCGGTCGGTCGGTCGGTCGGTTGGTTGGTTGGTTGGTTGTTTCTTTGATTCTTTGATTGTTTGTTTGTTTGTTTGTTTGTTTGTTTGTTGTCTTGTTGTTTTCGTTTTTTGTTGGAGGGGTGCCCCAAAACAGACGCATCCGTTGGTATGGCTAGCTTGAGGGTCTCGGTGGTCACCGCTTCGAGGACCGCCGCTTCATGGAGGCCCTGAGAAGTCGCTTGAATGCCATTGGGTTCCATTGGGCGGGATCTTTAACTGGTTTATTGTTTTTTGTTTGTTTTGGGGTTGTTTTGGTGTCTTGTTCTTCTTTTTTGTTTTGTTGCTTTTGTGTGGTTGTTGTTTGTGTGCTTGTTTATTTCTATTTAATATTTATCTTGTCGTCGTCGTCGTCGTCGTCGTCGTCGTCGTCGTCGTCGTCGTCGTCGTCGTCGTCGTCGTCGTCGTCGTCGTCGTCGTCGTTTTGTTGGTGATGGTGGGGGGGGGATGTGATTATTTTCCCACCGACCGTTCTTTTTCTCTTCTTTTTTTTTGGGGGGGGGGGGATGATGATTTCCCCACCAACCTGCAAACATGACAGTTTTTTGGACAGGTTGTTTTTCGCCTCTCTTGCAGGCGGAGGCCGGCCTGAAAGGACCTTTTTTGTTTCCTCTGTTTCATCTTGCGCGGCCCCAGAAGCTGATCACCTTTTTCTGGGGAACCTGGGCTGGCGGGGCTTCGGTTCCTTTCCTGTTCCAGGACCTCCACCTGAGACATGGGAACTCTGGATTCAGCAGAACCCGGGCTTCTGGTTGAAATTTTGATTCCAGACCACTTTTCTGCCTAAGTAATTCATTAGGACGTCTTCTACTTAGACCCAAATGTGATTTGCACGTCCTGTCTTCAACCGGGTCTGGCTTCCAAGGGGAGATTCGTGAGACGGCGTCGTATGTTTTCAACAAAACCCCTTGAGCAAGGAGGCATGGCATAAGCATACCCAGGGTCGGCAAGAAGTCCGGTTTACTCAACAGGCACAACATCGGCCGAGATTAAACCGGATCTTTGTCTTTTAATCACCCGGTTTTTCCTTTTTTTCCCTCTCGCGGACTTCCCAAGGGGAGGCTTGCTTTAGACGAAGCATCAAAAGGTGAGATGTTGAAACCTGGCAAAAGGGAACTATAGCACTGTCCAGTGCCAGTTGCCCCTGACCTATATTCACACAGCCGTAGAGGTTTAGATATTTGGAGTTTAGACGGACTTACGACATGTCCCACTCAATGACAAAACTGTTCAAAAAGGATCCAGGGACGGTTAAACCCTGCATGGACACCTGCAGGCTCCTTCCACCAAGCCAATAGCACTTAAACTGTGCAGCAACTGATGTTGCTTTGCGTGGTTGGGCTGGTTGAGTTGGTTGCCTTGTTGCTTGGTTGCTTGCTTGCCTTGTTGCTTGCCTTGTTGCTTGCCTTTTTGCGTGCCTTGTTGCTTGCCTTGTTGCTTGCCTTGTTGCTTGCCTTGTTGCTTGCCTTGTTGCTTGCCTTGTTGCTTGCCTTGTTGCTTGCCTTGTTGCTTGCCTTGTTGCTTGCCTTGTTGCTTGCCTTGTTGCTTGCCTTGTTGCTTGCCTTGTTGCGTGCCTTGTTGCTTGCCTTGTTGCTTGCCTTGTTGCTTGCCTTGTTGCTTGCCTTGTTGCTTGCTTAGTTGGTTGGTTTAGTTGGTTGGTTGGTTGGTTGGTTGGTCGCTTGCCGAAACGAGGCGAGGGCCTCGCGCCGCATTTGGTGCGGCCCACACGTGCGCTGGCGGCCTATGGCTGGTGGCAACACAGTGCCGGAGCCAAGGCCGCGGCCCTGCGGACGTCGCCCAAATGGCCAAGATGTTTGGTGTACCCCCCTTGTTTTGGTTGGTTTAAAGGAACCCCCCCCAAAAACAAAAACATCCACAATTTTTGTGGGATCTCTGGTGAACTTATTGGTTGGGTGTGTCTTTTTTGAGATATATATCCTTGCTGGATGGTTTGGAAGAGGAACGCATTTTTGAGGTTCCCCTATTTTGAGACAGCCCTGTTTACAGTTAGAAGCTGAGTTAGACCCCCAGCCCTGACAAGATCGTAGTCATAGTGAGTGGAATGCCGGCGTGGATGGACGTGGTTGTTTCTCATCCGAACCTTGCCAAGTGCGGCTTCCCAACAATTTCGGGCACCCCTCACAATTTGGCAGGGTAGAACTTTAATTTCTGATGAGGCATCTTCCCTTCAAAACCCAAAGAACAACAATGCAATCACTCCCCCATGTGGCGGGGCGATTCCAGATCTCACCAATTATGAAAGGAGTTTCCCTAAGACCTGCCCAAATTAACATGGACACCGCCAAAAGCGAGTCCTTTCCCAATTCCTCTGAAAATGACAGTTACGTTTGGGCGTGTCAATCAGGGTATCTTGCTGGGAGCTTGATATGTTTGCCGTTCAATACGAGGACGTCACTTTCCGGAAGACTTGCGGAACTCATTGCGTGTGAATCAAGGTCTCAGTCTCAGAGGGGACTATTGGGACCACTTCAATGGTAACTTTGATGGCAACCATGGGTCATGTTGGCTGTTTCAAGCTTCCATTTGCTCAAGAATATTTTGTTTACTTTCCCTTGTTGGGTTTAAAACGAATTTATCACTACTGAATATATTTTATCATTATTTCCAGGGTCTTAACCAAATGGAAGCCAGGGTAGGGGTTTCAGTTGTGTTTGTCTTTAGGGTTCTGTTCGCCTTAGTGCCTGCCGGCTGCGCCCCTGCTTGGATGTTAAATCACCAGTCAGGAATGGGTCCTGCCATTCCCTTGTTTGGACCTTCAAAATTCCAGTTTCAGAACCAGAGAACTCCAATTTTAGGGGAAATCGAGTGACCCCTGAGGGATACCATCGTGGGATTGTCCGATTGTCACAGTAAGTTTTTTTGGCGATTCCTTCCCATATCCTCAAATCAGACTTTTTACGGCTTACTTTTCACGACATATCCCACTCCCGCAAAACGGTTTTACTTGCAGCAAGGCATCAACACAAAGGAAGACACCCTTTTTCGGGCTCTCTTTGACAGCTGTGTTCGATCCAACCCATAGGCTCCCAGGTGTGGAAAGAGAGCGACTCTTAACACCAAGGTAGCAAGCACTGAACTGACATCCCGTGCCAGAGGATCAGCTTGTCGCGTTTTTTTAGAGGTTCCTTCCGCTTCTGTATTGGCCCGAGAGGTATTGTGCATCTGTGCGCTGTACAGATGCCCGTTTG
Source organism: Effrenium voratum (assembly GCA_963377175.1). NCBI lineage: Eukaryota > Dinophyceae > Suessiales > Symbiodiniaceae > Effrenium > Effrenium voratum. The sequence continues at coordinate 205,012 of CAUJNA010002724.1, read as the reverse complement.
TCTAGCGTGAGCCTCGTCAACTTGAAATAGCTGCGTTCTTTTAGTTCTTCCGGTTTCAATACATGTCCGGTGGTAAACAACACCGTTTTGTGTGTCACCCACATGGAAAAATAGCGCGCCCTCATGGTTTTCTGTGGATCACACGAAAGGTACCGGGCTTTGATACTGGCTTTGATTACAACTCCCATGAAGGTTTCAACACCAAACCATGTCTTCCATTTGCTGAAATGAATATGTTGTTTCTTTCCCCTTATTGGATTTAAAAGGGAATTTATCACTACTGGAAATCTGTTTTATGTTTTTTCGATTTGCCCAGGGATCTTAACCAAATGGAAGGTACAACTCCCAGCAAGGCTTCAACACCAAACCATGTCCTTGGAAGCCGTTTTGGGGTTGGAGACTTGAGCCCCGCCGGGCCAGGATGCGCCCACCAACATCAACATGTACTCCGAGCTGCTTGCCGCAGGCGGAAAAAATGGGCCCTGGGACTGTTCCTTTTGCGGCCCGGGCTCTAGGGTCTACATTTGGACAGGGGGTCAAAGTCAGAAACTGGATGGTGGTGTTAAGTTTTCTTTGTTGCAATTTGCTTGGATGTTAGGACTTTAACTTTTTGCCAACTAATGGGTTTTCCATTAAACCGCTAAAAGTTAAACTTTTAGCAGGGGAGCAGAAAGCGACCGAGTTTTCCTTTCACGTAGCGCTTAGAGGCTGACTTTGATGATAAAACACCAGTTCGGGTCATCGGACTGCCCTGTGATGCACGCCCGACATTGGAACCCTCGTCTGCCCAACCGGACGCAGGGAAGGATTGGGGCCATGGATGGACACAACGGGCCGTTGGCCTTTTTGGTCGTCCAAAGGGGTGTGCCTTTTTTTGGGGGGAAATGTCTGTTTTTGGTACTCCTTCTTTGTGGTTGCAAAGGGAAACAAAGGAACACGTTTTACCCCATTTTGGTTGTCAACCTACAAACCGACAGACCCATGTTGAGACATACGCAAATGGACCCCCAGCCCAAAACTCTCTCAAGACCCTCTTCGATGCGATTGAAGCCTACTTTCTTCGTTTTCCTCGCCAACCTCTAACATTGGCAACCCCAAGAAGCCGAAGAAGCGTTCCAATTCCTTCGTTGCAGAACGGGTTAGCCTAGGTTCCCAACAACTTACCTAAGACCCCCTTCTATGGTTGTTCTCAGATTTGCTCTTGGCGAGGGGCCTTTGCGGCCATGCACCGTCTCAGGCTTCTGATGCTCGCCTGTCGCGGCCGAGGGCTTGAAAAGCCACCGGAGGACAGGGAACATGGGACGGCATGTTCAAGCCGAATGGGTGGGCCCTAACTAATCAATCTTATTAAACCCATGCTTGTTTGAGGCTTGGTACTCTTCCTTCTGCTGGTTTGCGGAGAGAGGCCCCGTATGCATTTGGACATTCATACTGGCAAAGTACCTTGATACATGTCCATACGATGCGGGGATTGCGAGTCCCGACCGTCTTCAGAAACAAGCTTGTCCCGACTAAGTGCACGCACCTGCGCTTAGTTGGCAGACACTGCTGCAATTTGTTTGCTGAAAAGCTGAATTGGTTTCAACGTGGGTTGGCAGACAACCATTGCTGTCACCTACCTGTTCTTCAGTCTAGCTAACGCCTTGGATGTGGTTCTTGCGGAATCCATATTATGCTCTTCCCCCCATTGGTCCTTTGTTTTGTGCACTTTTACATCGGAGTGGACAAGGCTAGTATTCCTATGCTTGCGGGAGGGAGGGTCACCTGGGAGTGAAGCCCTGACGGGCTAGCAGGGCTAACCTCAAAACAACCGCCAACCAGGGGAAGAACATTGGTAGTGGATGCTGGCACGCGCGAGACACATTGAAAGAATGACAGAAAAGAACGACGTCCTTTTTTTTTCCTGTTGTCGTTTTCCTTTCTTTTCTCGTCGGGCCCCTTGGACGCTTGCCGCGGGTTGCTTGGCGTGCGTGTGGGTTTCCTTTTTCTGTGTTTTTCCTTGTTTTGTCTTTTCCTTTCTTACTGAACTCATGAAGAGATGAAATGAAGCAGCCAGCTGGCGCATTGATACTCCCTCTCATTGTGCCATCAGTGGACCATCGGCCGCCAACCGATGGTCGCGCGTGCTCCAAACCTCCGCGTGGTGCGCCCTGGAAACTCACCCCACATGCGAGGTAATCATCGGATCCGGGTCACAAGGGGAGGACATGCAGACAATTAGCAACAGAGATGAGGATGGAATCGAACCAAGGAACATCGAACGCGGAAAAGACACAAACATCAGGAAAAGACTGACACAATCAGGAAATACATAGGGTGAGGCAAACGTCCCTCCTCTTAATAGAGGTGGTCGGTGTAGACCGACCGACGAGGAGCAACGGGGTAGATGCCGGTTGAACCTGAACTTGGGAAGACGGCCTCTTTGTGACCCGACGGCCGTACCACTTCCTCTCCGTGCTTCAGCCCTACTCCGGGTAGAGGCGGGTGGGCTCCGACTCTCCGAACTAATTGAGGAGAATGCCGATGGCAGGAATTGAGCAGACATTGCCGAATCAACTCACGTGATAAACAACAATGAACTCCGCCCCATAGAACGCCATCATGCGCACATCGGCTGCTGTGTAGAAGCTCAAGCACAAATGGCAGGCCGAGCCGGTAGAAAACGCCGCCGAAAAGCGGCCACATACTGGGCCACCCTCGCAGCACAACTACTGACGGGTAGCACAAATGGGCAAAGCAGAAACGCGGTACTCCCAAATTACGCAAACATAGACGAGTGCAATGGGGAAAGTTCTTAAAAAGCGGCAAAAACAGACAAAACGAACTCACCATGACATACGCATAGGCACATGGAACACTCGCCGACTGGGCGCTGTGCACGGGCGGGTTGACGTCGCGACCAAGCTTCGGCACATGGCAGAGGTCTGGCAGTTGCGAAAATGGGACGCAGCGCTACTATATACAAGATGTAACGTTGGGTGAAAGGGGACGAATGACGTTTAGCACAAAGAAGGAAACATGGACGATCATACACAGGGGAAAAGTGGCAATAGCACTGGGAACAGAGCTCACAATGGCATGGGAACGCGGAGGCTGCGTAGTTCATACGGACGGAATGGAAGGGACGTGTCGAGTAATCAGTGTACAGATCCCGTGCAACAACAAACGGGGGGTATCACTGGGAACGCAGGCCAGGAGGGTTCCACACTCTCATTGGTGGAGATTTCAACGGGGAGGTAGGAAGCCGCACAAATGGAGAGGAACAGGCGCTGGGACCACACGGACACGGCAGATGCAATGAAAAAGGACGCATGTTGTTGGACAGCTGTCAGGCAGAAACCCTGGTAGTGACAAACACATGGACAAGCCAGAAGAACAAGACTACGTGGGTGCACCCGTGATGGAAAAGCGGACACCTGATCGATTACATTCTGGTGGAAAGACCGCGACTCAACAACGTGAAGAGGGTGCTCACGCTGCACGAAGAGGTAGCCTGGACCGGCGGGTTGACCGGATGGGGGGAATATACTGACCACAACCCCGTCGAGATCAGCTTCAAAATCGCGCCGCCGCAGGGGATGACTGCCCCTGCGCAACGCGCAAAGCGCTGGGCATGGGTAGCCGGGAGAGGTGATGAACCAGCCGCAAAAAGACTACGCGCGCAGTACGCAGAAGAAATCAAAACGCAGCTCACAGACAGGACCAGCCCCATACACTGGGACGACGTCATAAACGTCACCACAAAGGCCGCCCGAAAAGTGTTTGGCCCAGTCGAGCCCAAACCCCCCCGACCATGGCTAGCCGGTAAGGAGGCGGAACTACGCCGGCTCAGTTTCGCGGTGGCCACGGCCAAAACGGCCAGAGACAAAGCTGAGGAGTGGGCCTACAGACAGGAGGAAGATGAGGAAGCCGCGGGCTTTTGCGCGCAGGCCTGGAGACTGGTCCAGGCGGCCACGCGACGCAAACGACGCCAACTAAGAGAGTGGGAAGACACATGGTGGAATCAGTTGAGCAATCAGGCAGAGACTGCAGCGGCTAGAAACGACAGCCGGGCACTTTACGACCTGATTAGACAATTGCGGGGGAGGGCGGTGACTCGGCGTACAGCAGCCGGACAACCCGGTTATGGAAGCCCAAGCGTGCAAGGAGCACTTTCGCCACATACAGGACGGCACACAACCGGTACACGACCGTATCTGGGCCAACGTCGTCGAGCGAGCGGACCGAGCCACATGGATGGACGAAAAGCCGAGCCAAGCGGAAATCCAAAAAGCCATCAAAGCAATGAAGCTCGGCAAGGCTCCGGGCATTGATGGCGTTACGGTGGAGGCACTACGATGGGCGCCGGATGAAATGCACCATCAGCTGTGTACTATCATACAAACAATGTGGATGGACGCGACCAGCACGCAACTCGGACAAGAGGCTCACGATTGGCCAGAGGCATGGAAGACGGCCATTATCGTGCCACTATGGAAGCAGAAGCAACCTCGATCAGACAAGAACAACTGGAGGGGAGTTACGCTCCTCAGCGTGGGGGCAAAAGTGGTGGCGCGCATCGTCGCCAACCGGTTTCAGACACACACGGAAGAGTTCATGGACGAGCGTCAACAAGGATTTCGGCGCAATCGCGGCGTTGATGACGTTCTGCAAGTTTCCATGCAGACGCATCACTGAGGAGGTGGTGTCATCTGGTCCGACTACACGTCGTTTCGCGTGCAGAGTGGCGCTGTCCTATCAGATGGGTATACTGCGGGACGGGGATTAAAGGAGGGCTGCCCGAGCAGCCCTCCTCTTTTCAACGTGTATCACGCGGCAGTGATGGCGGATTACAGGACCCGTCGCAGCAGAGCCGCCGAGGAAACAGGCGCGCAACCTGGGATACAGTGGAAGACCAAGATCACAGGGCAATTTACCAAGCGACAGGCTTGTCTGAACAGCAACCATCAGATCCGACAGGATATCTTGGGCGATATCCAGTTTGCAGATGACACGGCGACGTTCGCCCAAGAAAGCGAGGCGATCACAGCGGACAGCATACTGGAAACGACCTTCACGGACTGGGGCGAAAGGCTGAACCGCAACAAAACGGAAACCTTGCGCATCGTCCCAGCCGCACGCCCAGAAAAACGAGGACGCGATGCGGACTTGCCCGACACAGTCCGGCACGTAGGAGGCTACCTGTCAGCCACTGCTACGCAATGCAAGGACACCATTCATAGGGGTAGTATGGCCATGCAAAGGGCCAGAGCAGTCGCCAAGGCGTGGAGCCTCGGAAGCTCCAAGGGCAGGGGCGCTACCAGCGGGATACGGTTCGCAACTAGACTCAAGGTGATGCACAACATCATCGTGCCGACCCTCACTGCTTTTAGCAGGTCTCGGGCCTGGACCCGGGCCCAAATTGAGCACTTGCAAACCCGACAAAATTACGCGATCCAAAGGGCGTTGGGACTGGACCGTGTGGCCATGCATGAGTATCATGTGCGGAATCAGGACTTACACGCCATGGCGCAATGGGAACCCATCGAGAAGGTGTTGGCCAGACAAACCTTGCGATGGATGGGTTATGTAGCACGAATGCCAACGCACAGACTACCTAAGATCGCAATGTGGGGGCACTGGCAAGACGCAGAGCCGGGTCAGTTCGGACCCACGCGACAGCAGAAGTGGTTACAGACGGTGCTGAAACTGGCTGACATACCGGAGCTCGACTGGTTCCGACTAGCACAGGATTGACCGACGTGGGACGCGCTCATCAAGCGCGGACTTCCGCGGCCAGTTATAAAGCCACACCAAAAGAGAGCCGTCAACTCTTGGCGACCTGGACGACCGCCCCCCATACCGGCGCCGCCGAGACTCAGGTTGCGCAGAGCGGTGTGGACAAAGCGATCCAGTCAGCTGGCGCGAGGGGAATGCCCAGTGTGTAATCACCAAGCGGTCGACGTCCGTCACCTTCGGAGCCATTATGACAGTCAACACGCAGTGTTCGACCCCACAAAGACCACCATGCAAGAACACGTCTGCAAAGAGTGCAAGGGCCGCTTCCCGAACGCCTACGCAAAGACACGGCATCAGTGCAGGGGACCCGCAATGGTACAAGAACAGCTGCAGCACGTCGCGCCAGACATCCCTGAACCGCCGCCTACTTGGCACGTGTTCACGGACGGCTCCGGAGGAGCAGCAGACAGCGAAGGCGCCGGATGGGGAGTAGCCGTGTACGCATTGCCCGACGGAGTGCGCGCGATTGCTGAACTGCATGGACCAGTACTGACTGACGCTACGGACCAGCGCTATCTGGGGGCGGACAAGGCGACCAATAACACGGCTGAACTCACGGCTATAGCCGAGGCGCTCGTCTGGATCGACACGGAGGCGCCGGGACCGGGAGATACGGCCTTGCACATCTACTACGACTCCCAAGCCAATCAAGCGCTAGCCAAATCCGTCCAGCAACTGGTCAAGAAGGTGTCAAACACGAGGGACGTCCGGTGGACTTGGGTAAAGGGACATGCAGCGCACCCAGGCAACGAAAATGCAGACCGACTTGCAGGTCAGGGGGCGCGGGGCCAGGTGGGATGCCAGAGTAAAAGGGACCGAGCCGCACAGCGGCGAACTGACCAAGGAAACAGCGGAGGTCTGCCGACAGTGTGGCAAAGTGTTCCGCCACGCAGATGTGTGTGCGGGACATGAACGAGAGTGCAGTCAGGTGCCTTTGAAAGAGCTGCCGCCACACAAGTGTCGCAAATGCAACACCGAGGTGGGCACACGAGTCAACCGTCTATACCACGAGGCTCGCTGTAGAGGCGATGCGGAGCTGAACCTACGATGCACGTTCTGCAATGCGCTCTGCCCGACCATGACCAAACGGACGCGCCACGAAGGCGCGTGCCTCCAACGCGCCCCTACACGAGACGGCGCTGGCCTATACTGGCAGTGCGGGTGTGGGTGGCAGCAAGTGCAACAGGGGCAAACCAAGAAGCGACTCGACCAGGCGGTCGAGCGGCACAAACGCGGATGCCGAGGAAGTGAAGAACAGAATCTCACATGCCGGAAATGCAACAAAAAGTGGCCGTCTATCACACTATGCAGAGGACCTGGCGATGCGCAGCGAACGTGCTTGTGCTGCAACATCGTGTTTGCAAACGCGCACGATCGAAGCAAACACGAGAGCCGCATGAAGCGACAGAATGCGTAACTCGATCAGAAAAAACAGCAGGGAAAGGCAGTCGAAGGCTGATCCTTCTTTCTGCAATTACTGCCCAATGGGAAAGGTGATCGTTCAACAGGTCTTCCACGATCACGACCAACACTTGGTTTGCTGGGTCTTGTGTTATCACAGGCGTAGGGCGGCGTCCTCACGGCGGCTCTCCGCTCCGCCCAGGTGTAAGTTAATAGGGCGGCAACAACGGGAACTCTTGACAGCGTCCTCTGGCGCACAGCGGCTCTCCGCGAAACAAGAGACTCAACAACAACAACAACAACAACAACAACAACAACAACAACAACAACAACAACAACAACAACAACAACAACAACAACAACAACAACAACAACAACAACAACAACAACAACAACAACAACAACAACAACAACAACAACAACAACAACAACAACAACAACAACAACAACAACAACAACAACAACAACAACAACAACAACAACAACAACAACAACAACAACAACAACAACAACCACAACCACAACCACAACCACAACCACACCACAACCACAACCACAACCACAACCACAACCACAACCACAACCACAACCACAAACAACCAACCACAACCACAACCACAACCACAACCACAACCACAACAACCACAACCACAACCACAACCAACAACAACAACAACAACAACAACAACAACAACAACAACAACAACAACAACAACAACAACAACAACAACAACAACAACAACAACTACTACTACTACTACTACTACTACTACTACTACTACTACTACTACTACTACTACTACTACTACTACTACAACGACACACCATACACTGACAGCGTCCTTTGGCGCAAGGCGGTGTGTTGTTTCCGACCGACCTAGTGCCCTCTGGCACAAAGTAACCAAGTGAAAGGAAAAAACACTTGGGCTAAGAACAGCGTCCTCTGGCGTACCAGGCCGCGGTTGATGCTTCAGATTTGAATTACTGCCCCGGACCACTCCCCTACCCATTCCCCTAAATGCCCATTTTCGGAGGACTGTGATCTCACTCGCGGACGACCAATCCCGCAACTTTTGGTTCTAGCTGCAAACCCACCAGAGTAAGAGCGCTGCCCAGACTTACGTCGCAGAAAATATGGCTGAAGAGGCGCAGATGTTGCGCAGGGACACGGATTTCCTGCTCCAACCCTACCGCCTCATTGTCCTGAACCTCCCGAAACTCAGTACTCGCTACAGCGAGCTTCAGGCTAGCCGCCAGCTCCATGATCTACCGACAGAGGTACCGGATATCCTACTCCGGGCCCTCGTCGCTCAGTTCGGAGCTACCCTGACCCGCCCGGCACCGGGACACATGCCACCACAGTGCGCGGCGGGGTGGCGGGCCATCTGACCGCCAGCTTGGGGCAGGAGGCGGCGCAAGAGCTGGCCGGATGGCTGGTATCCGAGCCGGCACCCTTGGTCACACTGGCTCGCCACTTGACCCGCGAGACCATCATCGGGGTATACCCGACGGCCCCCAACGCCTTTGTGGTTCGCCTACGCACTGGCATGGCGGGGCTGGCGGTCTCCCACGTGGTGACGCAGTACTTGCGCACCGCCGAGGGCACACCGGCTGATGCACTCCGCGTCTTCCTAGACCGACGGATCAGGGGAGCCGGAGGCGAAGACAAGGGAAAAGGCAAGGGCAAGCAGAAAGGCAAAGCCAAAGGCAAGGGCAAGGCACCGGAGAAGGGCAAGGGGAAGGGGCGCAAAGGCCATGCCAAGGGAAAGGGGAAGGACGGGAAGGACAAACAGGGCCCCCGCCCCGATCGCGAGCGATCCCGGGGGCGGGAGCGACGAGAACGCCGCGATGGACCTCCTGACGCCATTGAGCCCGATGCCAACATGAACGAAGCTGATGGGGTCAGGGCAGCGCTGGACGCGGCACGGGCGGCGGCCGGGAGGCCGGCGCCCGCCCGTGAAAAGGCAGCCACACATGTTTCACCTTGGGTTTGGCAGGGGAGGCTCGAGCTTCACATGGGCACAAGCAATCCACCACATCCCTCAGCAATAGCCAGCGTTTCCATTTCATCCTTGCTCACCCTCTTGTAATGGTTCCAAGGTGTTACCGCCGCAGCACGAGCCCTGACAAACCATCTTTTATTTTTTTTGGCAGCTCCAAGCACACTCTGACCCGCCGCCATCCCCTAGATATTTAGACCGCTCATTAGTTCTTTCGCGCTTGACACCCTGCCTACCCACAGTTTTGGTTTCACCGAGATGTACTGTGCCAGCTCTAGCTCTGCCTGCATGCGCGCTGATGGCGTTAGCCAGGCGTCTTAATGGTGCTGAAGGCTCAACGAACGAACGAACATTGGTAGTGCTCCTTTTGCACTTTCATGATGTTGCCCAATGTTTAGGGGTAGTCAGAAGCAGGGGGGTTCCGGTTCCCTTCAACTTGCGACCCTTGTGGTAAAACAACGGTTCTGCCCTGACGATCTGGTCTTCGGAGCTGCCAGCTGCCAAAGCCATTGCCTTAATCCACAAGTGACACAGATTGGTTCCCCCCCTCTCCTTACCACATGACGACCCTTGTTGCCCCCCTCCCCCTCTCCCCCTTTCCCCATGTCGACCAAAAACCCTTTCCTTTGTGCCATGGATCCGGCAGGCCCCCGGCCCCTCTCCCCCCTACCCCATGACTACCAAAAGCATTCCACAGGCCTTCGAGCCCCTGTTGCCGCACGTCAAGCGCGCCACCGAGGCTCGCGCGAACTCGAGAAAAATAAAGAAAAAAACCACAAAAACGTCACGGCGCTCAAAGCCGAGTTCTTTCGGCCACTTTGGGACTACACGGGGGCCATAAGTGGATCCAATTTGGAGGTCCCGAAGGCAAACCTGCTATCTCCAGGTCCTGTGCGCAACTGAGTTTAGGAAAGGGCCAAGATATTAGATGGTACCACACGTTGACCGCGAATGCATGAAGCGCGCCCGAGTCTTCCAAGAAATTAGTGACCCTTCCCCTGGCGTTGGGTACAGGATGCATTCATTTCCGCCGGCTGGGATGCCTCAAGCCTGCATCTTCGTGCGCCTTGAAGGCTTGCAGGCTGCACATACACCGCCTGGAAGCCGCAATGGCAAAGTTTTTTATGCATACATTTAAATGTAGACCTGGATGTAGATTGAGAATGTTATATGTATTTTTGTATGTGTGTGTGTTTGCATATGTATGTGACTTAAAAAGCGTTGTTTGGTGCATGCGCCTTCCTCTTCTGTTTTTGTTCGTGACGGCATCAAAAAGAAATGCCTTGCTTGGTTGCGCTCTGCTGAAAGGGCGAACTTTCCTTCGCAAGCTTTCACTGAGGTTCTAGGAAGGGTCAATCAATCATGGTTTTCACTACCCCCCACTACCCGGAGGTAGTGGCTTCGGGGCAGTGGAAACCATCTTGGATTTAATCACTTAGTTCCATTGATTCAGAGCCATAAGGGGGACCATGGGAAGGTTATGCTTCTTGGTCAAATTCTGGCACTTAATTGCCACTAGTCTCACCTGCCCAAAGCAAATCGCCCTGACCTTTTAGTCTCCCCACAGCCCATCTTTCGTCACGGCCCCTCAAAGGTGAACCTTGTTTGGGTCCCTCAGGATATGAGTGGCTGGACTTCCGAACAAGTGCCATGCACACCCTCACGCGCTCACATGCAGGCACGTGTTGTCCAAAATTCTAGGCTGCCATGCATACTGGGCAAGGTTTTTCCTTGAAAAACCATTGTTTGTTGGTATTTTCAAGGAATCATCTATCAGGGATTCTGAACAGTGGTGCGAACAGAATTGTCCAGTAGGTTCATATGTCAGCCCGTGTGAACCGTGGTAAATGGCATTCCTCCTTGGCTGAGTTCTCGATTTTGGGAAGCCAACGCCTTCTTTTGGCCAAGACGGCATGGTCCGGATGTCTCATACGGGGATAGCTCTGACACTTTACTTGACTGCTGTTGGGTAGCGGATCTTTAGACTTGAACTGTTTGGTTGAAATCAAGGTTTTTGTTCTTCTCGTATTGAAGCCACACAAAGTTAAACTTTTTGCACAGGGGTCGTTGCAGCAACCAAGTTGGGCTCTGTCTTTTTCGGAGTTGGTGCCTCTTTTGTTGTGTAAATGCTGAAGGCAAGCCAAAAGGAACACCCATACCGACTGGGATCTCTGGAACTAATTCTTTGGCCGAGTTTTTGTGTTGAGAGTACCGTGGTTGGATGGTTTCACCGGGCAACCGAAAGGAAAACCGTTCCATTTTGAGAGGTCCTCCATGTTCGGGGCTCCGATTCAGATGGACTCAGATGGTGAGGCCTATGCTTCCAAGCGCGAGCTACGGCTCAAGAGGATGCTGGACACGGAGGGCACCGTGCACTTGTCAGCTGGCCCAAAAAAAATGTTTTGTGCTGTCCCTCGGTTCCGGAGATGTCTCCTTTAAGCATCACCCGGGAAAGTCACTCTCACCTGTCCAAAGCGAATCGACCGTTTGACCTTTCGGGGGTTTCCTAGTTTGGCCCATGTTTGGTCAACATTCCAAAAGGCTGTCCCTAAGAGACAACTGAGTTGCGGTCGCCACCCCTCTCCCACTTCGGTTTCAGGGAGACAATTTAGACACTGAGGCGGGAGCCAACCATGATACACAAAAGGGGTCAAAAGATGGCACATATGTCCCACGCTTGGATTCTGGAAACATCATTTCACTAGAGTTTGGTGAGTTTCCTTTTGGCCAGATCTTAACAAGGGCAATATGAAAAACCCTGTTCAGCGTGGGGTGGCGGAGTACCTGGAAATTCTCTCAGCAGGACTGGCACATGTGTTCTTTGTTCGCGCCTTCGGACGGAAGTTGCCCCTTTTACCAGATATGTTCACATCATGCGCCCCCCCCAACCCCACCCTCCTACCGCCCTTCTTTTGTAAGGTTTGGCAAATGAGCCACTTGCACAGATGAAAAAATGACCGGACAACTCAACTTTGAGAAAAGGAACCTTCGGATTGCTTCCAAATGCCTACACCCCTTCCAATGTGGAACGCACCAGAAAGTCCCTTGAAAGGAACAACCATGTCGCCGAATGTCCAATGTTACTTGAGTGGCTTTCAAGTCGTGAGCCCTTCATAGGGCATGCTCCAAGCGCGCGGCTGCGAAATGCGTGAAGGCACCAGATCCAATCCAAGGAGACAACTTGAGTTGGCCCATGACGTCTCATGGCGGCCCCCCCAAATGCCAAGGCTCACTATGTTGGATCGTTTCATTTGGGTGCTGGATTGTCTATAATGTGTTAATTTCCTCAAAGGGACACCCAAGCTTTCAAAGGGCATAGGCATGTGTTTTGCTTTTTCCAGACCCCCGAGTGAGCACGTAGTTTGTTGCGAGAAATGCTCACATTTCCCTGCGCTGCTTGAAATTTCCGTCTTTCCAATTTTTGGCTTTCAGGGAAATGTGCCGGGAATATCCCGTCCCACCCTTAGGGGTGTGCCACCGAGTTCTCCATCCCTGGCTTTTCTTTCACATATCCAGGTCGTTCATGTTGCAATGACTTTGATAGGGAATCACCAACATGATTGGTGCACATGAATCACCACACACGTAGATGATGCCCTATCCCTACTTATTATATATATATATATATATATATTAAAAAAACAACACACGCGCCCATTGTCTTGTCTTGCTGGTGCTCAGTAGGGATGACCCAAGGTTTTGGGAATGAACCCAGGTCCCTTAAAGGAAACCAAGGGGGATGGTTCACAGGACATTCCCTCATTCCCTGCCAAAACCAGCCTGTGCTGAAAACATCATGTCCGTTTCCTGTGGCAGTGGAGTGTCTCAGTTCTTGCCTAACTTTCATGCCGAGAAAACGTGAGCGTGACAAAGACCCCCCCCTCCTCCCGCTCTCTCCCCCTCAAGGCATAATTGCAGCCAAACTCAACCGACAACTCACCATGTCGCATTGCCAGGCGTTGACTTTTGCCTATTTGGGGTTTCCTCCATTCTCCCTTTCGAGCAAAAGTTCACTTTTAGCATAAGGTCTACTTCCCTACAAATTAACACGGAATCCCAGAAAGGGGTCAGATTTTCCCAACAGGAGATGCGTCTAAAGATGGGTGGAGTCTAAAGATCACTTTTGGCATAGGTCTACTCAAATCAACCTTGAACCCCAAAAAGGCGGGCTTTTGGGGTTCCATGTTGCACCGTAGGGGTCTAACTCCTGCTTGAAATGGCCCCCCGTCCCTCCAACTGGTGGGCTACCCCGCCCCTTCCGAGGTGCGCCAGCCGCTTGGCTTTCGTGATCTTTGGCAGACTCTGCCAGCGAAGCGATGGGCTTTCCGGGTTTGGGTTTTCCAGAATATCCGAGCCATTCTCAGACAACCTCCAGTGGCGATCGTTTCGGAAACCGCCAAGACATGGATTGGGCTTTTGGTTCTCCAGGCTTCAAGGGAACCCCAAAGTGGCGATGGCTTCAATGGAAACCGCCAGAAATATGGATGCACTTTCTATTTGGGGGAATGCAGTGACCCCTGGTTCCAAAAGGTCAACCATGGTTTAATCTTTCAAGTCCAGGTCCTTTGGGCGAGTAGAGAAAAGGCGAGTCTCTCACTGTGCTTTTGTCAAAATGCAGGGCCTCCAGTGGTGTCCAGGTATTTGGTGCAACCAGCACTTTGGGACCCAAAACCGGTCCGTGTTTTCCAGTTTTGGCGAATGAATCCCGCAAAATCGCTTCTCGGGGCGCTTCTCGGGGCGCTTTTCGATCCCCGCTTTTCGGTCCCCGTACGGATGCCTCCTCAAACTGGGCCGAAGGTGGCACCAGAAACAGGGCTCCTTAAACGATACATGTTGCAACCATGGCTTCTTCAACACCAAAATAAAGGGACACCACCATTTACAAGGATGCTCAGGTGTATCATGTAAGGATCCCTGAGAAAGCCTCCAAGTTGGAGCTGCGCAAATCGACCTCGACAAAACGTATGAGATATAAGGGTCGGCCCTGAAATGGTGGCAACGCTTAAGGAGTTTGTACCTGGTGGGGGCTGGAAAGTGGGTGCGGTCTGATGCCGTTGTTCTAGTAGAATCGGTCAAGCTGGGGGTGGTATCCGCTTTGTCCGGGCTGGACCGCTGTGCCACCTGCTGTGTTGACATTTCGACATGATTAGCAAGCTTCGGGCCGGGACAGGCGATACCTAACAGGACTTGTCCAAGGCTAGCGATTAAGGCAATATTGGCTCTGGCACGCAGTGCCAGTCTTCCCAGCAGGCTGACCTTTCTCAAGTTGTCGTTGATCAGCGGGCTGTATTTTATGCGAGGATATGGGGCGGGGCGCCTGATGACTTTCAGGCAGTGTGTGTGTGTGTGTGTTTGTCTGTTTGTGTCTGTGTGTCTGTGGGAACTAGGAAATCCATCCAAATGGTGTCTGCGTGCGTCATGCTTGTCCCACGCACTCACATGTTTGGCAAAAACCGAAGGGGGCGGACCAGTTGCAAGATCCGAGCGCGGTTGATGGAAGTGAAACTCTGACATGGCTGGTCTTCGGAGTGACCTTAGCCCCTGAACATCCTTTAAGAAACAAACCTAGGTGCTCCTCCAGCTAGGTGCCCTTTTCTCCCCCTTTTTTGGTTGGGAGGGTTTCCCTACTAAATTAGACGTTCTGAAAAAAGTTGGTACCGACCTATTCGAACCTCTCTACTGGAGGTCTTACACAACCGTGTTATTTTGAACCATTCGGGGTCATTCCCAAGGGTGTCACCCCAGGGTGTGATACAAAAACCCTCACAAAACCTCGGACATGGGACATCTTGCTCAGCGGGTCCTCGAGCATCCCATCAAAGTCGTCCATACGTCGATGGTGCGGCTCGAAATCGAAAATACAGGGACCCCAAAACTGCTGGGTGTGCCTTTGGTCTCCCTTGCCACCCACTCCAAAACGGATACCACAAAAAGAAAGAAGGAGCCGTCTTGCTGTTGGTGTTTATGTCCTTCTGACCCTAGGTGGGGCCTTCACTCTCCCCGAATTTGGCATTCGTTTTGAGGCAGTGACTTTGTTTGAAGCCTCAGGTCCAAATATCTCCCAACAATGAGACTAGGAGCTTTTTGGACGGCGATTCTTTTCAAGAGGTAGCTGTTGAGGAAGGGGATGACAAGTTACCCACAAAGGGGTGCTAGCATTTCCAGGCGAACCAACCCTTAGGCCCTAAGGGTACCAAGCCTCAAAGACGAACCACCCAGATGGGGCATGTCCAGAGGTTTGGGAGTTGCCCCGAAGGGCGACTGTTTCCAGCAGGCAACGGGGTAAACCACCATAGGTGTCTTGGTTGCTTGTGGGGGAGAACATGGACGGCGATTCCTTGGTTTCAACCATCTACCGATGTTTTCGAAAGGCCGCAGGGGGAAAACACCGTTTCCATGGCGGTTGTTGGGAAACATTTTACGTTTTTGCTTATTGTGGTTTAGTGGTTGAAATCCAAATCGACTGAACTGCTAACATGTTCAAATGTTTGCTCCCCAAACCCAACGTCCACCAAGTGTCCGAGGTCCGAATTACTCAAAACGACCCGCCATCGGAGCCCTCAGGCTGCGACAGCGCGGTGGCATTGCAGAAGCACTGGAAGGACACGTCCACCCACACCAACCCGACGCTTGGCCGAGCGATCATTTTACCCACCCTTTTTGTGGCTTTGAAGGGAAACCACAAGCAAAAAAGCCGAGCGATCATTTGGGGCGTTCTTTTTTTGTTGAGTTGCTTTGAAGGGAAACCAACAGACAAAAACAAGCAACATCCATTTGGGGGGGTGCTGCGCCATGGTCATACACCCTGGCATGGGTGGTCAACCACTGAAGGAACTCAGACCAATGCAAAGGTTCCCAAGGTGGCGTTAAAAAAAGGGAAGCCAAAGGAAGACCGAAGAGATTTGTGGGGGTCCAAATCCCTATTTTGACACACACCCATGTGCGCCGAGTGTGTTGCGTGGTATGGTCTGGCTCATGGAGCCTTCAACCAACCTAGGCGGCGCTTGTGCCAATTATGTGCGACTTGTGGTCGAGACACAGCGCGAATCTTCGTTGTTCTTGGCATGAATTGCTATTTGCTGAATGGTTTGGTTCACATTCAGTGGGTGGCTGCAAGAAGGCGTGTTTTGCTCCTCACGTGCACTGTCAAGCCAAAGGTGTGCCGCGGCTTGCCCCCACATTTCTGGCACCAGATTGAAAATTGCGGAGCCTCAGCAACCGTTTCCCTGAGAGCTCATTGCACGTTTTCGCCCAGGTATGGCTGCACCTTTGACATCGGCACCTCATTTAAGCCAGTAGGGGGGCTTGCAGGCGCATGGGTGCGTTCTTTCTTCGAGAGCCTTCTTGTTGGTGTTGACAGGAAGCCGAATGGAAGACCGCCTGTCTTATGGGTTTGGATTGGACCAACGCTCCACTTTCTTGCCTTTGCTTAAGAATATGCGTGTTTTCCCCTGTTGGTTTGAAAGGAAATCTATCACTACTGAACATACTGTGGATGACGAAATCCTGCACCACTTTGAAACCATGGGAAAACCATTGTTTGATGGTATTTACAGGGGAATCATCATTCCAGGGTTTCTGAACGGGAGTGCAGGATTTCGCAACCATCCACAGCAGTTGTATTTTTTCCAGGGGCGAAAACGCAAATGGAGGCTGAAAAGGGGGTCCCCTAGTTTGCGATTGCACCCACGCTCAGGGAGTTCGATTTTCTGGGCAATTTGGAACTAGCGGGGGCGGGTTTTGGGGGGGGGATGTTCATGATGGCAGCCCTTTACTTGACGATTCCGTACTGTGGATGGACGAAATCCTACCAAAGGAACCAAGGGAATCATTGGTTGCCGGTATTTGCCGGGGAATCATATCACTCCGGTGTTTCTGAACGGCAGTGCGACCAGATTTCGTCCACTGTATGTCCAATTTCGTGGTTGCACTGCGCCCGTGGATTTGTTTTTGCATTTTGCCTACTGCCCTTGGAGAATGTGAGCGAAGCCTGGCATGCCTGGCAAAACAAATGCAGCGCCCCAGGAATCAAGCGCCAGGGCGTCTGAAAAATATGGTGAAGCACATTTTCTGACTCCCAGAGTTCATGGACCAACAACAAGGTGAGTCATAAATTTTGGCCAGCCCACTCAGGAAGTAGGTTGTTTATACCCTTGAATAAACCCAAACAAAAAGCGCCTTAAGGTTAGAAGGTCAGTGGAAACGCCTTGCGCAGCTGAAGCTTGAAGCTTGAAATGGGCTTGGCCGCGAAGTCTGGTTCCCTTGTGGTTGCGAATTTAGGGTTCGCTACTCCTGGTCCCTAATTTTTACTATGGGGGTGTCTTTTTTTTAAGGGTGCCCCTTTGAGGTGGAGCCAAAGGAAAACCACCCCTAACTGGGTGATCGCCAATTTGGCGCCAAACACCATAACATGCCCCACGAGCCCCTATTTGGGTTTGGGAATCGGGCGTTGGAGGGATTTTGAGGATGCTACTTGGACGCAAGGAAATTTCCGCACGGGACATTCAAGATCCATTCCTTGCCGATTCCCAGCCTTCCATTTAGATTTCTACCTGGTGCGTAAATAGTAATCTCTTAGCAGGGGATCTGAAGACAGACGAGATTTGAGATCGCATCGAGCCTTTCCGCAAGGCTTTCAAAGAGGTTCCTTCAGAACTCTTCCGTGGGCCAAACAAAGCCCAACCGGTCAACCATGGTCAAACCGCTCCAAAGTCGACCCGAAATGACCTTTTGGTTTCCTCTTCTCGCAACCAAAGTTAGTGTTCCCAAAAGGTGATCACCTGCCACCCTTTTGGGCGAAAGGTGATCATCTGGGTTCTTTTTGGGCGACTTTGAAAATGATCAGCTTCGGGTCCACTTGGGTCTTGCTGGCCAAGGCCAGTTCTCACGTGCTGGCGGCGCCGTGGCAGAGGCGGGCTCCACTCGGATCCATGTGGAAATCTGGGGTCAGTTTCCGCGAAAGTCAGGCCCCTTCGAAGCAATGCAGTGGGGATGTTTTTTTTGAATTGCAACTGTTATTTTCCACAGTCCTGCTTGGGTCTTTGACCTTGACGCTTTTCTTGAGAACAATGTGTGTTTCCGAGGCAAAGCGGCTAAACTGTTTTAGAGGCAAGAGCCACATAGCCTTTTAGATGAACATCTCAAGGGGAACCAACAAACAAGCCATTTCAGGGTTGACCTTTGACCTCCCCGTGCCAGGCTCAATGTGAGTTGGCAGGAAGGGTCATGCGCCCCTTGGTTTTTTTTTCATACATGAAGGGGATTTCTAGGAATGGACTCGCGCACATGGTCCACGTAAGTGGCTTTTTCCATGGTGCATGTGGGCATGTCGCTTTTTTGGAGGAAGCCCCTTTGAATCGCTTTTTAATCATGAGACCTCAGACCAACCGGAACCCAAGAACATCCATCGCACTTTCTCCGTGTGTCGCCATCGATGCTGTGCAGTTTTAGGCGCAAACCAACAAACTAGCCCACCGGCTGCGCCATGTTATGAGATCCATTCAGAGGGTGGACGAACCTCACATGTGCCTTTTTGCTTCTCCGAAGTTTGCTTGTCACACCCCATTTGGCCAAATAATTATGGCTGGGAGCTAGCCGAAATGTGGGAAACTTGAGCTAAAGATGCATGAGATATTTGGAGAATCTACTCTCTGATGGCATGGGGAGCACGAGAAGTCCAGGTTTGGACCGGGGCCTTCTGGTGGATTTCAGAAGTTAACTCCTGCATGAGTATGACTTTTGGTGACCACACGTGCACCACTGTGACCGCACGTGTTGCATCAAATTCGCCACATGCCATCCACTAGAAGGTCCAGCTTCGCAGCGCCATGAACGGAAATGACATCCAGAGCCCCAAATCTAACTACCCTCCCTCCCACTAACATGGCAACCAGGGGGTCCCTGCAAAAGGAGATTCATCTTCCAGGTACCTCCCAGGTGCCATTGTTTGGAGGAAGGGTACGCATCCTTCTGCAAACACCCCCCCCACTCAGCCCATGAGCCGGAGGGCCGGGAGTATGACGATGGCACCACTTGGTTTCCAGGACGGCCGGAGAAAGCACGCAGCTAGGGTCAACTTGCCTTCAGCACCCGTTGCGTTTTTTTTTTTTTTTTTGGGGGGGGGGGGGGGTTTTCACTGGAAACGGCGACCTTTGAAATGGGCTTCCGTTTACTACATTCCTGCCGGGCAATGGGAATGGGGACGTGCACAGCTGCCCTTCCAGCAAAGATTGGGTCTTAGGCGAGTCTATGCACCAGGTGTGTTGGGAAGAATCTTTAGCAGAACAACGTGGGGGTCTTTAGAATCCCTGACAGCGATTTCATCTTGGTAAAAGGACCCTCTGGGGCAACCCTTGGCAAACTTGTAGGGTTGTATTTTTCTTCCGTGGGTCGGTTAAAACAGATGTTCTGCCCGTTTTCGCGTGATCATTGAATATGTGGAGGCCGTAAAGCGGTCCCGAGCAACTTGCGTGACCCTCCGAAGCCGACGTGTCGTTCTGTTGGTTCTGTTGAGTTCATATCGGTATTTTTTTGGGGGTCCCTTTTGGGGTGGGGCTTAGTGGGAACCAACAGGAAAGCCACAATTTAAGAGCCCCCCCCTAATTTTGACACACACACACACACGCACACACAAGCGCATTGCGGCCCGAAAACTGACAGGAATTTGTGGCATCCTTCCATTGGCCACGCCCAGGTGCTGATTTGTCACATTTGCCCCCATCATGCTCGCTTCGCTGGCTGGTTGAATCGGGCACCTCTTGAATTTGATTGGTGTGTTTGCTTCTTGTTGGTCCGTGTGAGGGGGCAAGCTCAGGTGGAAGATTAAATGTGAAACCAGCTTTCAATCACAGGCGCATGCCCTGTTTGGGGTGATTTGTGTTTCCCTTTCACACCCATCGAACAATCCTCGCATGGCTAGGTTTTGTCCGGCTTAACACCAAGGATGAATCTGGCATGAGTTATATTTCTCCGGTACAATCCGCTGATCAATCTAGTACAAGCTGCGTTTCTCCTAAAGCCGTGAACCAATCTCATGGATTTCACAACCTGTTCGCATTTCCGGCAGCCATTCTTAGTCATAGAAGGTCCTCGCGCTTTTTTGGGGGCCCCATCCGAACCAACCGACAACACCAGTGGAGCCCCAAATCCCCTTGAGGATGGATCTGGCGCATGGCCATCTGCCGGAGTTGCGGACTTCACCTGGGCTGGCGCTTCGAGAGCAGGTGGGTCCCATTCGAGTGGCCGAGCTCCTTCCAGCGGCCTGTCAAGTCCCAGAAACGTAGCTGAACGTAGCCTTACATATCCTTTGACTCGCTTCTTGAGTTCAGGGATCAGGGACTTTAGACTTCTTTTGGGGAGACCATTGTAGTGGTAAACAAACATCTGACGGTTTTGGCCCATCCACTCAGAAATTGTGTTGAGCCTTTTGGTTTTTGCCAGATTTGGCGACCATGTTTCGTCCAGGGGTCCAAAAGGTTACCCTCCCTCCCAGGTTGCCATGGCTCTCGACGGAGGGCCACTTGAAGAGGAAGTGGATCTTCCAGGTCCCACAAGTGCCATGGCAACCCTTTGAGGGAGGATGACCTTTTGTGTCTCGAGGGGTACCTTCCGTGTCCATTCTTTCCAGGCATCCTTCTTTCAAAAAAGCTGGTTTTCCGTGCCCAAAACCCTGCGGAAACAGCTGGTTTTTGCAAAGAACGATGGTTGAGAAGAATGGGCAATCAACCCCTAGAATGTTTGGGTCCTTTGGCGGGAGACACCGGATGAAACCCCTGATTTTTGTTTTTTGCGGGGTGACCCATTCAAGAGGGAGCGAGGAACACAGCCCTTAACAAACCAACAACTTGATTCATCCGGGGTATCATATGCCCTTTTGAAGGCAGGTGTTAAGCATCACCTTACGCAAGCGGAAGAAGAAGAACAACCTGATTCATTGTGCAAATTTGGGTTTGAGGTTGCCATTTGTTGTGAGCAATGACAATTGTCATAGGGATGGGACACCTATAAATTTCCTCAAGCATGTGCGAGCAGCGCATCACGTGGAACTGGAGTCCTGAAATACGTCAGATGTTTGGATCCAAACCGATGGCCGTTCCGGGCATGACCCAGATATGGGTGTGGGTTTCAAAATAGGTACCCCAAATGCAACCCTGGTAAATGGAAACAAAGACTAAAACCAGCGGTCCTCTGGTGGTTTAATTTTGACCCATACCCATATGAACCAAGTGTTGTTCTGTTGCTTGCAGCTTCACATTTTGCATTAAAGAAGCAAAAAAGACTCGGGGTGCATCAGCTCCTTGGCTGTACCTGGCTCTCCACTCCTCCCCACCTTGAAGCCACTGCCCGTAAAATTTGTGCCGTTCCGTTTGTTGTAAATGGAGGGCCGACCAAGTTATTAGATTCCAGCTGGCCTACAAACAGTAAACAAAACAGTATCTATGGGATGGTTTCCACTACCCTCAAAACACTACCACCAGGAAAAAACAAGGTATTAGACACCTCAGATTTTAGGTCAACGTTTGGCGACATGCATTTGTGCTCTACTCGCATGATGACAGAAAAGGTTTTACTCCCAGGTTGAACATTGACCACGTTTTCTAAAACCAGTTTAGGGTGGTTGCAGGATGATCTCGTCAGTCACACTGGATAGAGCACAGAACCCACCAGGGGGTCCCTTTTAAAGGAAAATAGCTTCCCCTCAGTCAGATTTCATGTTCGTGGATGCACCTGGGGATGAGGATGCATCACAGCTGCTGCTGCCACCAGCCAGGTACAATTGGATCTTTTTGGCAGACCCAGCTGCACACCTGCTTGCTGGAACTCAGTGTGCTTCTGGAAGAGTCAGCCCAAGCAGCGCAACTTCTTTCCTTGGAATGTGGCCTGGAGACACAACCCAGTCACACGGGCGCTGCTGCTTGCAAATAGTCACACTCCCTGGCCGAAGGAGACGACCAGGCCGAAGTGCTGCGGATGTTGTGCCGACTCCACGCGCAGATGGCTTACGGATCAAAACCAACAGTTAGAACCAGTTTGAGAGTCTAGCTAGATAGGGGGAAACGGAGTGTGTACGCATACATACATACATATATATATATATATATAATAATAATAATATATAAGTACACAGCCACCACATAGCCACTTTAAATAAGTATGTATGTACAACTTTCCCTGGGTCCGATGGTTGTCAAGGGCTGGGTTTTTTGTTTTTGGGGTGTCCAATTCCCTTTGGGCTGGGTCTCCGGGGCAAGTGAGCCTCAAGGATCCCATGGCAATAAGGATCCCATGTTCCCGGACAACTTGTGAAGGGGTTTCCCTGGGCAAAATGAAGCCTCGCGACCCACGGATTTTGCTGGTGCTACGTAGAGAATGTGGGAATAACCCCAAGGATTCCCTTCAAAAAGAAACAACCAGTTGGACGGTTTTATAGGGGTCGTTCCATTTCTCATTTCCTACTGAACACCAGCAAGTTTTTTCTTTTCCATTCGTTCCTCCGGAAATCCGCTGGGACCTGCAGGTCTTGGAACCGCTCCGGCGGCCGCGGCCAGGCGGCGCTCTTCTGGGGCCTGATCTGGCGGCAGCTTCGGGCGCAAGACGGAGCGGGTGGCAAGGAGCCAAATGGGCAACTCCAAACAGACACCCTCTCTCCCACTAACTTAGCACCTGTGGGAGGGTACCTGGAAGATCAATCTCCTCTTGTAGGGACCCCTTGTCAGGTGCATGTTAGTGGGAGGAAGGGTATAACTCCGAAGGAGTGTGGTGTGCTTCTTTCTTTTTGTTGTTGCAGGTACGGTTTTTTGGAGAAGGGGTTGCCTCAAAACAGATGGAACAAACGCAAAATGGTTGGTTTCCCTTTGTTTTCCTTTTGGCTTCCCCTTTAAAACCAAAAGGGGGTCCCTTAAGAACGACACCTCAATGGTCTAGGGCTTGCTTCCCCATTCTTTTCAGCCATCATTTTTTGAAGAAACAAACAGCACTGCAGAAGTAAGCTGGTAGGTTTTGGTGCAGGTGTGTCGTCCTCGCTCCCTGCGTTCGGGGGCTTTGGGAAGAGAACTTTAGGGGTGTGGGTCACAAATAGGCACCCTGGGAAATGGGAACAATGACTAAAACCTGCTGTACCCTTCGCTTCAACTTTGACCCACACCCTTATTGGTATTTGGCCCATCCACTCAGGAAGTGAGCTTCAAGTTATCTCCAAATGAGGGATCTAGCAAACAAACCCGGGGAAACTCAACGATCCACGAGATTTTGGATCGCTCAACAACCCGCGGGCGAAAGCCATGAAGGCCTTTGGATCCAGTTGAATCGATGTAACTTGCCGACCAAATGGTGGAGCCCCCAAACAGGGTTTCTGAGCCATTTCCCTTTCAAGCGAACCTCCAAAAAATAGCCATCCGTTCAATGGAAAACACCAGTACATCTGGCAACTTTGGATTTGGGGAAACCCGTGACCCGTGCCAAAACGAAGCCCCTTTTCCCATGCGCTTTGAAACTAGAGTCATCGTTGCACCAGACTTACCTAACCTTAACTTTCGACCAGCAACAAGTTGTGCTTTGCCATCTCCAGAACATTCTCCAAAAAATCAGTAAAACACCCACAAAAGCCGCCTGTTTGGGCGATTTCCTGGACAATTTCCCGGTTTGATGGGTTTCTCAGCCGGTTGCTGTCTTTGCTGCAAGCGAGCTGCAAGCCTCGAGCTGTGAGGCACCTCCGAGAGCGGAAAGCCGCCGCCGGGTCGTCGGCGTGCCGAACGCCGGCGCTGACGTGTCCCAAGGAGAGCCCGAGGTTTGGAGCCAGCCGGGCGAAAACCACTGGGTCCCCCAGTAGTGCACTTTCTCACCTTTTTTCTTTTTTGGGAGGGTCCCCCTACTAAACTAGACTACAGAAATAAGGGTGCGCTTATTCTAACCTCTCCACTAACCTCTCTACTGGAGGACCTAGGAGAAAGTCATCCTGGTTCTCGTTAACTTGCGCGAGCGGGGCTCGGAAAAGCAGAAGCCTTCGCAGGGAACCTGAACCAGTGGTTCTCTTGCTGAAATGCATGGAATGAGGGAATGAACCACCATAAGCCATTCCTTGTGGCTGCCGCAGGTGCATTCCCAAAACCCGGGGCGTTCCGTACTGAGCACCAGCAATTTCTGTTTCATTTGCAGCCTACCCTACAAAGGAAGAGGGGACTGTGGCAGTGCACTTGTTGCTATATTTTGTTTTGCTTGTGCAGGCAAGTTTGCGTTGTCTTAGTTTGCACTCGCTTACTTGATGTGTAAGGATTATTATGTTGGAAAGGACATCCTGTGTAGCGTGTATTGAAATCCCCATGCGATCCGCCGATGCCAGTGGACAGCCCCCTATTAATAAACTGGGGCTGATGTCACGTGGGGCTCTTCACGCGTGGAAGAAGAACAAACAACGCCCCTCTGACGCCGGCTGCAGGGTGCCTTGAATTTGGGGTAGGGAAAAAGACGTCTTTTTGCCTAGGTCACATCGGGCTCTTAACATGTTGAGGGAGAACAAACAACGCCTCGGCTGCAGACACTAGGGTCTACTCGTTAAACCACCCCCGAAAGGGAATAAAAAGCAAGGCCCCATGTTTTTGTAAGTGCAACAAGGCCTTCTTGGCACATGCAAGGGATGCAACCATACAACTTACAGGAACAGACCCAATCTTCTCGCGCTCAAGATTTTAAGACTTTCAGACACGCAACATTGACCAAACACAGAAAATGCCAGAGATGTGTGGAATGCTGAGAATGCAGCCGGCTGGCCGCAAAAGTGCAAAAAAACAGGGTTTTTCAATATTTCCCAAAAGCAACCATCAAACACCATTACTAGCAACCCCCTCAAATACCCTGAAAATACACTTCCAAAAGTATGATAATGCAGGGGATGTTTCGCAGCAACTGCTCTGTACAGGTGGGGAATTGCAAAAAACACTCAATTTTGCAAGTTCAAACAGTTCCTCAAAGTATCACTGCACTTGGCCCTACCCAACCCCTAAGAGGCCAATTCCAACATCGCTTGAAACAGCAAAACACCACTACAAAAAAAAAGGGACAAACTCATGGCAACAAGATAATCCTGATGATGCTGGGGATCCAGATCCTGCGCGTCCGGGCGAACCCCCCCCCCCCCCGTGACCCCCACCCCCACCGCCCCCGCCTAGAGACCTAGGCGAAACGCAGATTTTTAGCACGAAAGACAAAAAACACTGGAAAAGTCCCAAAAGCCTTCGGCTTTGATAAGAGATCCCGAAGGAAGACCAAGTTGCGGACTGCCATCTACACGCTCGACTGGATTCGGCGGATTTCGGCTTTTGACTCGAATCATATTGTTAAAGGAGAGTCTGATTGGATTATTGCTTGTTTACAATCTACTTGAATTTAGTTAAACATTGCATACATATAATACATAATAAGTAGATGTTCGAACATTGGGAACGAATGCAGGGGTCCCAATCTTTAAAACAAATGAATTCAACCGCTACCTGATTTGTAAGCAACATTATTCTGAAATGAAATCATGGGTGAAGTTGATGCCCTTATCAAGTTCCGTTCGAACTCAGTAGGAATTTATGTAAAACATGTAGAGTATATTAAGTAGAAAATAAATTAGAGGTCGCACAATCGCGTGTTCACCTAGCCCCCAGCACTACAATGGTCAGCAAAAACTGTGCGGCACAGTCTTAGTGATGATACTCTAAATTCACATGTTCACCGAGGCCTCAATACGGAAATGCATATTCCGAATCCAGTTGGAAGTTCAATATTAAATTTGGAGTTCCATAGAACTCCTCGCGAAATAGAACATCACAATTAATTCGAGTTGACGTAGCATTTGATTAATGTGGAATTTAAACAGTAACTAGTCCTTTTCAAGTTGGACTGTAAGCAGGAGTTTCTTTCCAACATATGTCTTCACACATGATTAATATATATATATACACACGAGAGTTCCACTTGAGATTCCATTTTAAATTGGAATTTGTTTAAAGAAGTGTGTTTCCATAAAAAAGCACCTCCACTGGATCAACACTGCCGACTACCAACAACCAAGCAGCCTTGAGAAAGCCAAACAAGCAAAAACGGGAGGGTAGTTTCCGAAGAGGACCTGCAGAGAGTTGGCAAAGCCCTGGGAAAATGGGGGATTTCTGAAAAGAGTTGTGCACCCCCCCCCAAAAAAAATGGTGGTTTCCATGTTCTTTTGGTGGACGAGGTCATGTTTTCACTGGCGCAATCGTTACAGGCAGCGGGCGCTTCAGGGGCGGGGTTGGACAGGCATAGGTCAGGAGGTGTTTTTTTGCCTTGCCTTGGTTCTCAGTCAGGGTGTTGGGAATGAACCGGAAAGGGATGTACGGGAAACCGCCAGCATGCTTTAGTCATTCCCTCATTCCCTGAATCAGGAAGATGAACGCGTCACCCAACATGGTTTCATGGACTGTAAACTTTTGGGTTTTGGCCATTTCAATCCGTGGCAAACAACAACGCTTGGTTACTTGTTCTGGCCAATCCAGTCAGGAAGTGAGTGGTTGGTGTCCCTCATTCCCTGCCTTCGAAACAGCAAGTGTTGTCTTCAGGGTTCCCGGCATTTCGCATTCCAATCAGATGCTGAAAGCTGGGCGGACAATAGGGGGAAAGCAGGGGTCCCCGTACTCACTCCCGGGGAAGCACAAAAAGTTCAAACAGTTTCTAGCCGAACCACTGAGGAAATGACTTGTCGGTGCTCAGTAGGGCATGTGGGAATGAAGCCAGGGGTCCCCTCAAAGAAAACCACCAATTGGATGGTATCAAAGGGTCATTTCATTTCTCGTTCCCTGCACCTCTCGCACAAGGTGAGACAACGGGTGGGTTCCTGCTGCCACGCCCAGGAGCACCCGCTGCGGCTCTACGCCACACCCCACGAGCACTACGCCTGCGACGGCTGCAACCGCCAGGCGCTTTCCACGCGCTTACGCGCGCCCGGGGGGTGCGTTCGGGGGTTCAAGCGCGCGCCGGAAGGACATGGGGGCCACTGACATGACATTGAAAGAATCGTGCCCTGAGGCCCCGAGTTCCTGGACTTGACGCTTTGTGGGTTTTGACCTTACTGGCAAATCAAAGTTTGGTTACTTTTTGTTGGCCAATCCACGCAGGAAGTGAGAGGGTGTTTTCCAGGAGTGTCCAATTCCGCACTGCAAGCAATTTTGAGAAGCCCTCAAAATGCAACGACTTTGATTAATGGACTGAAAATGCAACCATCATGGACTACTTCTACCCCGCCTTGTTTGGGAGGAGGGGGTCCCTCTCCCCGGAGTGACTGCTTGTGCAGTTTTGTTGGCCAGGAACGAAGTGTATTCCGGGCGGGTAGGGAATCCACAAAGCTCGGATATGAGTAGGTGGGTAGGCATCAACCGCAAATGTCGCACTAAGGCCAGAGCAAAGGTCTCAGCATATAAGGGCCTCAAGAATTGCTGGAAAAAGGCGATTTGCCGCATTTGATGTTGAGATCCAGTGGTAAAAAAAAAAGCGTGGCTGCGGCTTGAGTTACAATGAGAATAGTTTTCTCAACTTGGCAAGTTTCCTGGAGGCAAGGTATTCCTGGTTTTGAGGTACTACCGAGTGCTAAGCACTGAGTCCAGCCTCGTTAAGCCTTGGTCGGACCTCAGGGCTCTCAAAGGGGGGTAAGTAATCCATGAAACCACTTTAATGGACCCAGCTACAGCTCGTTGGGTGTTAAAAATGGTTCCCCTCTTGCTTTTGGTGGGAACCATTAGCCGACATGTGTTCTAAGGGGCCACAATATGATAGTATTTTCTGGTTCAATTTCCGGACTCGGATTCAACACCCGTTCTCTGGGCCCGATTGAGCCGTGATTCGAAAGTCGTTTGCATTGGCATGTTGGAAGAAAGGTGTGTGGTGTTCGGTTGCGTGGCGCCATTTCAGAAAATGGTCAGATATTGTTGATTCTCCCGGCGGGCGTCTTTGATTCTCCCCATCGCTCATTTGCTAAGAAGCCAGCGACTGACCATTTGCAGGGCTGCAGAGATACCCGCAGCGACCGAGCGAAACTGGCTCTGAGCCACCGGGTCAATACGCCCTCGATGGAAAGGGCAAGTTGAAACATGGGGTGTGTCTTTCTTGAGGACTTTTATTGCTGTGGTTGTGGAGGAAACCAACAGGAAAAAAACACACTCTTTTTTCCGTGGACACCCTAAAAACGACACATCCCATATTTCAGAACTAGGGGCTCTTCAAAATGGTTTGTGCCAAAAGGGGGAGCACGCCCCAAACTAGTCACCAACCCGCATGTCCGCACTCACATTCCGAGGGAGAGAATTTACGTGGAGCCTACTGAAGAGTCCCAAAACAAGATAAGGTCCTTTGCACATGTCATATGTGTGCTTTTGGGGGTTCATGTTGATTTTCAGCACCTCCGGAGATGATGGTGGATGGCACTTGAAGGCTATATAGCTGCTTGCGGGAGTTCCAGAATGCATTTTGGAACCCAACAAGTGGCCGGGGAAAAAAAGCCAGCTCATCGATTGTTTGACCTGGTATATTCTCCCTGTTGATTTTTGTCTAGCCAACTGACACTTGCGAATCCAAGCTTGCCAGCTCTTGAGAGGAGATCTAGGCTTCCAATTCCGTTCTACCGGTTCTACGATTCTACCACTCACTGTTCCGAATGGCCAATATGTTTGACCAAACTCAGACCAGGGTCACTGGGCAATTGTGATTCTGCTCAAGAATCCTTCTAATGGCGGCCAAGCACTTCTTCCAATCATCTTCCCAGACCTCCAACTCACTCCCTGAGTTCATGGACTTCAAACTTCTCCGCAAGACTATTTTAGTGGCAAGCCAAAAGTTTGGTGTCTTTGGTTTGCCAGTCCGCTTGATCGGACGTGAGCCAGTAAATCGCTTCACTTGTTCATCTTTTCATGGTTGTTGTTGAGAACATTTTGCATTTTTGCTTATTGTGATTTAGTGGAAAATCCCCACTGAACTGCTAACATTTAAATTGTTGCTCCCTTCTACCGACAGCCACGTTTTTCTGGAAGGGTGTGTCCCTTTTAAATCAACTGCTCAAAAGATTTGCAAATCTTGTGGCCGCCGGCGGGCTTGGGTAAGGCCTATGTCAGCATGATTGTCCCTGTATTTATATCTTACGGTTGTCATGTTGTTGTTTTTGTTTCATGGAAATGGGTGTAAGGCCAAAATCCACGTGTTTTTCCTAAGTCTTACGGTTTTGTCCAATCTGTCATGGGTTTTATGTTTTCCTTTGAACTGGTTACAAGGCCTATATCCACCTGTTGTTCCTGTATCTTACAGATTTTGCATTTTGCCATGGAACTGGCTATACGGACTATATCCACCTGCATTTCCTCCTATCTTCCGGATTTCATGGTTTTCCCATGGAAGTGGTCATAAGGTCTATATCCACCTGCGTTGCCTATATCTTCCGGACATATTTTCTAAAAACTCCTACGGTTTTGTTTGCATGGATACGAGGTCCCCCAGTAGTGCCCTTTTACCCTTTTTTTAGGGGGAGGGTTCCCCTACTAAAATAGACCACAGAAAAAATCGGGTACCAACTTATTCTACTCTCTCTACTGGAGGACCTAGGATATGCCTACACCAAGCTTTCCTACCTAAGGCCTCCTAGCTCCAATCCACGTGAGGCCAAATCTGGGGAGCATTTCTGGGGTTGCGGTGCTTGCGACTACGACCTCTGCGCCGGGTGCAAGGCTAAGGCGCGGTTCTTTTCGCCCGTGGCGCATCTGGCGCCCAGCTTGGGCACAGCTCGGATGGCACTCGGGTGGAATAAACCCTCTGGGGATTTGGTTGCCCAAATCAGAACTTCACAATTTGCCAGCGGCCCGGGTTACTTTTCCTGGAATCCAGTAGTGGGTCAACCGACCAAAGACTCAGTTGCCCAGCTTGGACCTGGACATGAAAGGTGATCATCTTCTGGAACCTTTGCACAATTTTGCCAAAATCAGGGAAGCCAAAAGGTCATTTCAGGTCTTGAAAAGTAACAAGGAGTTTACGGTAAAAACTTCCGCCATTTCCCAGTTACAATGCTTTCCAATTCCAGAGGCACTTCTGAATCCAAGCCGTAAAAAATGAGAGCATCGACCCTGCCATGCAATTTGTGCGTGTGCGTGTGTGTGTGTGTCCCAATGGGGGGGGGGCGGATGCCGAAAACAATGTGCGGCTTCCTGTTGTTTTTTCTTTGGTGCGACCTTTCTTGGCACTCCATAAAGAGCAACTTCCCACTGCTTAGTGGTTTGGAGCCCGGTGGTTCGGCGGTTACATTTACCTTCTAGAAGAACCAGGGGGTCGAATCACATCCACCAATCCGAACCACCAAACAAGGTGACCTGATGAAATGTTGACTCTGGATAGCTAGGGGGATGGGGCTCCTCAAAGGGGAATTCTATACTTGGCCAAGAAAATCCGTTAGCTTTAGGGAGTCCCACATATGTTAACCTCGGGTCCCATGTTAACCTTGGATTGATAAACCCTGGTTGAATTTGAGCTTTTCGTGGTTGGATCCAGGCCACTTTTGAGGGGGAACGCTCCCTTCATAGAACGAGTTTAGCTCATGCCCAAAGCCAACCTGAAATCACCTTCTGGTTTTCCAGTTTTGGCAACCATATTTCTTTTCCAGAATTAGCTCCCCTTTGGCATTGTTGCTTTTTTGGGGTTCCTTTTGTTTTCCACTAACCAGGCAAAAAAACTATTTTTTTGCTGGGGCCCTAATTCCAGCCTAGATTTAGCCGTTTGGCTCCAAAAAGTGATGACTTTTAGTTCTTAGGTCCTGTTACCTGGCCCGAGTCCTTGCTGCGCAGCTGTTAGCCCGAAGAGGGATGTGAACCCAGAAGCTAGAATTCGCTCCCCCCCCGTCGACGGCCTCGAATTTCAAGGGGCACGTCTTTTGTTCAGGTGCGTAGATGCGCACGAAAAAGCTGGCCCCGACAGCGCGGCTATTTGTCTACCCCTTCACCTGATCTTTTCACACTGAAATATGTTGACAGATCTTTGTTTTGGCCGCTCCCTTACAAGAGTTTGTTTTATTTCGTTCCTGAAACAAACTTGTGAATGTTGAGGGTTTTGGATGGGATTGGGGTTTAGGAGCTTTTGTATTTTGTGTGGTTTCGTGTTGTTTTTTAGTTTTTTTTTTTTTTTTTCAAGGTGTGACGGTTTAGGGCAAAGTGTTGGTTTGGGGCTCGATGTTTTTTGGGGCCATGGTATTGTTCTCGGGTTGAGGGGGTTGCGGTTCAGATCCTTTGGTGCTGTTTTGTTCAGTTTGTTCTAGGGGTTATTCCTTTTCCATTCTTTGCAACCATCGTTCCTTTCAAGAACCGGATCCGTTTTCTTCGTATCCCTGGAAAGAATGGACATGGAAGGTACCCCTTAGAGTTTTGGGGTTAGGACCGAGGCCTTTTACCGCAGTTTGCGGTATGCCGAGATCTCCAGAGAGGCACTCTTGAGCTCAGCCATGATGCCCCTGGAAATGACAAGCCAAATGGCCAGAAGGGTGTTTGCCCTTTTTTTCTCCCAACAACCAAAAAGTTGTTCTCCCTTTGGTTTCCAGTTTATGCCACAAAAAAGGGGCGCCCTGAAAAAAGCCACCCCCCGAGACAACTTGCCAAGAGGGGGCGGGACTTGATACATGGCTCCAGGCCCTTCATTTCACGCTCGTAGGTGTCCTTTTTAGGTTAGTTTGGTTAAAAATAGATGGGTTTCACTGGTTTAGATGGGGTTTATGCCCCATTTACCAGGGAAACCCATCGATGTTTTCCAAAAGGCCACCCTTCGTTTCAGGCTTGGAGGACTCGGTCTTCCCCAGTGCCTTCGGCTATGTCCGGCAGGTCGTGCACAGCCCGCAGAGCCCGGCTCCGGCGCGCGACAAGGAGAAGGCACAGGCAGAGAAGGAGAACCAAGTGGCGAACAATCTGCGCCTTGGAAGTCTAGCTTCCATCTGCTGAAATGAAAATATGTTTTGTTTTTCACTTGTTGGTTTCAAAAGGAATTTATGACTAGCGGAAAGATTTTTCCCAGGGGTCTTAACCAAATGGGAGCTGGCCGGTAGTGGGAGCCCAGGATGTATTGGTTTAACATGAAACCCCTTTTGGGGAGGTCCCCCGCCCCCCCAACAGTAGCTTCCTTTAAGCATGATGGTGGTTTGGGTCGCATAGTTATGTGCAGCGTAATGGGACTGCCAAATGGAACCAGCATTGCAGCATTGGGGTCCCCAAGTTTTGCGCTTTGTGATTCGCGGCCATGAATGAGGAAGGAAGCCACTAGCTGATCAGTGGCGAACTGTCAAATTTTAGAGATCTTTGCCTCGGGAGCCGCCCCTTGCTTCTGTGCCAGGCCAATTTGTCAGGGATCAACGTTGTTGACCTTGTGCTTTTTGTAGGTAGGCACGGTTGGTCCCTTAATCATGCCAACAGAGATTTGGGAACACTTTGTAAGTCACCATAGTCTCTGGTTCTTGTACTTGCAATCTTGAGGGGATGCGCGTCACGCAGGATTACTTCTAGTAAGTACGGACCTGTTGCTCTGGTAAATTATGATTCCCTGTCAAGCTAGAACTCAGGGGAGCCAAGAACTATACTTGGCCAATTGTAGGTTCATGCCAGGTCTTTTGGTCACCAATTCCTGTGAGATGGCTTGCTGAGGCTTTGGCAAGCTGTTGTTTAGGGGGAGCTCACCGATTTGGGAAGGAATATGTATATAGGTCCTTTGCTTGGGCATTCAATGCTTGTTGCAGGTTCTGCTTCTTTCTTTGCACAAAACTACTGCGGGTTGCAGGTGTCAACCATGTTTTCTAGACATTCCTTGCAGGGCTCAGGTCGAATTCCTTCCCGGCAACCGGCCTGTCTGACTCCTGGGGTTGGGCTGCGGATCTTGCTTCCATTGTCCCACTTGCGGGTTCTTGAGACTTGTTTCACTTCTTGCGCCGCCATGTTACTGAAAATTGCAACAAGTTTCAGCTTGTCACAAAAATCCGCTGTGAGTTTCTGATTTCTCGCTTGCCCAAAGCGAATCGACCTTTCAACATTTTGGTTCTTCGATGAGATCCATGAAAAGAGCCAAGGTTCCAACAGGTGATTTGGGCAAGTGCGTCAGACGTTCGGAATCCGAGGATGCCCATGATTTTGCTCCCGCTTCCACCAAAGGCCGGTCTGCCGACGTTTTTTGGGGCACACACACACACACACCCTTTCCAACACCCGGACATCCCCCCAACGAGAGCTCCTATAGGTTGCTTTAAACATCGCCTTTGGGCGCAACTTCAAGTGGGTTCCCTTTTGGTGAGATGTTTTTTAGAGTGAAATTGGCAGAGGGTGACCCTTGCAAGTTCATGAGAATTGAATTGGGGGACCTCCATGGCTTAACCCGCACTCTAACAGGGTAGTTGCTTTCCCTCGGGGATATGCCAAGACTGTTCAGCAAGAGGTGGCAGAAGTAAGTTGGGACATGGGTTTCATTCGAGCCACCCATTCAGTCAGTTCGCATGCAGCTCTCCCCTCTTTCCCTTTGCTCCCCAATGATTTCGCACAGATCTGCACTTGGGAATGCAGTTCTGAACGCCCCGTTTTGAGTCGGGACCCAAATCATTCACCTAAGAGGTGAGCCTTCTGGGGGGAAAGCCTTGCTACAATTCCCTTCAAGGGGAGGGAGAGTTGACGGGATAAGCTCATTGGTTGCCCTGAGCTTCCGAAGGACTTTATGTTCAGGCTTTCATGGACAACTCAAATCTTTCTCTTTCTCATTCAAATGCCCTTGGTCCGGACGGCCACCCAGGCTGAAAGGCCGCGCGTTTTTACCCAGTGGCCTAGTCTTCTTTCTCACCCTGTCACCAAGAATCTGGAAAACGCTTTGCCCTGCCGCCTAAAATTTTCTGTGACCCAGAATCTGGGAGACGCTTTTACCCTGCCCTGTCGCCCAGAATTTACCGTCGCCCAGAATCTGGGAGACGCTTTTACCCTGCCCTGTCGCCCAAAATTTACCGTCGCCCAGAATCTGGGAGACGCTTTTACCCTGCCCTGTCGCCCAAAATTTACCGTCGCCCAGAATCTGGGAGACGCTTTTACCCTGCCCTGTCGCCCAGAATTTGCAGAGTGTATGGCTGCGCAAACAGTCAATGTGAGTTCACCGTTAGCATGTGCGATCTGCCAAGAGAGAGGGAGTTCCCCTATGTCTGCCACGGGTTTGGGAACACATAACTGGGCGCGCTCGCTTGCGCAGCGAGCGTAGCGGGGAACTCACAGGGCCGAAAACGAGAAGGGGACACCCTAAGTGTTCGAATTGTGTTTTGCTGCGCCGGGCTTGCCCAAGAAGACCTCAATCCTTGTCACAGGGCCATTTTCAAGGCATTTGGGTGCCTCGCGAGTTTCGCGCTTCCGCAATTCCACGTCCACTTGGGGAATTTCACGGCCGCATTTCACGAAATCCCGGTTCCGCAGCCATTTCGTGATTTCACAGCCAAAGGAAATCCTGACAGAACTCCACGCAGTGTGTCAACCGGCAGTCAACCCAGACCTGCAAGCCTGCGCGCATGTCCTCGACACGCGCGAACCATTGTGAGGGGCTCGGCGCTGTCGTTCCTGCCCGCAAGCACCCCCCCCAGACTTAGTCATCAGTGGCTTGCAGCGATCGCCCCAGGCGCGCTTCGCAAACTGCTGGCGGCAAGATCACGTGGCTCTTGTGCTTCAAGCTCTCAGGTTTCAGGGGGCCATCTCTGGGATTGTGGTTGGCCTTTTGGGCGTGAACATATGAATTTCAGGACAGGCGGCCCCCGATTCTGGTTTTCGGCTTCCTTTTTTTGGGGGGGAGGGGCCGGGGGGGGGGGGGGCGTGAACTTCCGTGAGCTTGCGTGAAAAAGACTCTAAACTACTGCATTTTGGCGTGAACTTGCGTGAGCTTTCGTGAACCTTGGAATTTGCAATTATGATTGTTAAGAAACATTTGCGGCCAGCTGTGGGGGTTTCGCGGCTGATTCACGGAATTTCGCGGCCATTTCTAGCTCGTGCCCATGGTTTCACGGCCATTTCGCGGCCATGTGCTGGAACCGGCGCACAAACCCCTCAAAGACATTTGTACGCGTGTCCAAGTTAACCATTTAAAGCCTTCCACTCTTGCATTTGTTCGACCCAAATTCGCGCAAATGCTTCAACGCAATTAAGACCTGTCCACGCATCCGTCAGGGGTTTGGAGTTGAAATTTCGTGAATTAAACTTGTCCGGCGTGCGAACCTTGAAAACCTCACATGGCCGTGAAACAAATTTCTAGAGCAATCCCTTATATTCAGCTGCGCCTTTTCGCAGAGTGAGAGTGGAAGGTGCTATTAGAAAAAGCGCCAGCGGCCTGAGCGCTATCCAAGAAAACGATGTGATGGCTTTAGGCTTTAGCGTTACTAATCAAAGCCTCTACGAGTCCCTTGACGATGGTGGGGAAAGAGGAAACGCATTGAGGTCAATGGCTGGGAAAAATACAAAAAGCATCGAAAGGGCTGATGGTGCCGAAGTGCCCACTTAAGGTTGCGCCACTTGCAGTCACTTGCAGGCCCTTAATTACAAGCTAAAGGCAAATGAGGCTCATGAGGCGATAAAAATCTTTAGAATGTCTGTGCGCCGCTCTTTCTCAGGATTGACCGAAAGACTTGCTTTTTCGCAGGGACACGCTATCAGGGCAGGTGTGCGAGCTAACCTCCCTCGACCTCTTCCCCCCTCTGTCTCGTTTTGTTGGCTCCAAGTATCTGGGTCAAGGTTGCAGTTTAAAGGTATACTTGCGTTTCTCGCTTGCGCTCGCCACTCATGCAACTGAACTCGGCGCGCCCTATACGACACTGGGTTCCCTACAAGGATAGATCCAGCTTGACAAGTGTTTGGCCTTGGAAATTGCATGACGTAACCTTGCGTCGGCGCAGCCGGTTGCGGCTTAAATTGTCATTGTGCCGCGCCTCGGCCGCTATTCTTTGGAACCCGGGTGGCCGATTCTTCGCCCCGGCGCCGAAAAAAACAACCTTTTGGCGCAACCTGCAGGATCCCAAGAGCTTGCTTTTCTCGACCGGCGCAAACGCAAAAGCGATACATTAGCGTCTCGGGCTCTAAACTATGTAGCTCAGTGTCTTTTACCCTCTCTTGGAATGTGGGAGACGCTTTTACCCCTGTCGCCCACTGTCGCCCAGAACTTGCCGTCGCCCAGAATCTGGAGAAGCTTTTACAGAATTTGGGAGTCACTTTTACCCTGCCCTGTCGCCCAGAATTTGCCGTCGCCCAGAATCTGGGAGACGGTTTTTCCCTGCCCTGTCGCCGAGAATTTGCGTCGCCCAGAATTTGCCGTCGCCCAGAATCTGGGGTTTATGCGCCAAATTCTTGTTGTCTGTGCCTGTGCGCGCGTGTTGTTATTGAGTCTGCGTTCTTTTTGGCCCCGCGTTACCGAGGAAGAAGCTGATGCTTGTGTGCTGAAACTAGCTGAAGCTCATGCTGCCAGCTTGCGTACTGATGACGGCAATGCGGAAACCAAGATCCCGTTCTCGGTCAAGTCCATGAGTGTGCAGAGCGTCACCATGTCGGAGTTCTTCTTCCGATGCAGCACCGATTTTCCGCAGATGGAGTACGGCAATAAGCGAGAAAAGGAGTCTTGCAGACTGTGGTTCGGGCAAGCCTTCAACCTTGACGAGTGCTACGAGTGGCTTGAGTCTCTGTCGCTGATTGGGTGCAGCGGCGAAAGGGGACGGGGAGCCGGGATCAACCCGCACGCCTCCACACTCAACACCCTCATAGCCCGCGGCAAGACGAAGCGCGCGATCTCAGCACGTGAGCCTTTCCATCATAGGGAACGGCCAGCCCTCCAAGTTGATTCTTATGGAACGAGGCTTGCAGGGCCAGCACGCTGCTGCCACTCGAGAAAGATTCATGATGTGCGTTGACTCCTCTGTGGCGCGTCATGACGTGCTGCCGCAGAACATGTTGGCTGCCAACCCGGACTTGCCCGCGTTCACTTGGCTTCCCTTGACGAGCCTTCAAGCCGCGATCTTCAAGTGGGAGGGCGTCGTGTTTTCGCGCAGGCTCGCCCGGAGACAGAGGACGACGGCAACGACGAAGGCTACCGGGCTACCCCATGATGCTGCTAGATGGCGTGCCCTCTCGAATCAGGTACATTGCCGGGTAAAAGTGTCCCCAGATTCTGGGCGACAGGGTGAAATGAGCGCAGCGCTGCTTTCGGGAGGCAAGGCAGGGCAAAAGTGCGTTCCAAATTCTGGCGTGGAGTGGAGAGTGGAGAGTAAGACGCTCTTTCCCGCCCGGAACTCCTGTTACCGCAAAAGCTTCTGAGATTCTTGGCAACTGGGCAACATCGTCTCCCAGCCTCAGGGCAGCACACAGTCCGGGCGACAGACATGTGTGGGCCAAAGCGTCGCCGCAGCTGTTTGAATCAGAGCCTTGGGGATCTTCTTTGTTTTAACCTGTTGAGTTTCGGAGACGTTTTTTTTACCCTGTCGCCCAGTCGCTCAGTATCTGCGAGACACTTTTACCCTCGCCGGAGACGCCTCTCGGAGAGTTTGCCCCTGCAGCGCAACAACTCGTTCCCAAGATTCCGTGCCACAGGGTGCAAAGCGTGTCCCAGTTCAGATAGGTGGGATTGTAAAAACGTTTCCCAAATTCTTGGTCAAAGCGTCCCCTGACCTTCTGGGCCACATGTTGCCCATGAAAAGTTCAGGGGGCCACAAGCCCAGATTCTGGCAGATGCTTGTTGTTCTTGGCCCAGAGTATTGCAGCCATTGTTTCAGGGACAGACTTAGAGTTGGGGCCTGCCTGGCCAGGTCGCGCGGTATTGGTCCTACGGCAGCTACTGGTAGCCTCTCGCAAATGCTGCCTGCACAGTGACTCGGTTGTGGCAGATGCCAGTGCCCCGTTTACTCGGTTGTTGTTTACTCACCTGTTGAATGTTAACTTCGGACTGACCCGAAGAACCTCTGCAAGTCAAGGGGCCCCAAACATATCCGCACCGTGTTCTGGGAGGGTGACGCACGCTCGCTGCACTGAGTCCCTGAACATTTTGATTTCGTGTGTTTCGTATGCGGGCGTAAATGATTAGAATTCGGGAAGGCAAGTGCAAACCAAAGTTGCCTTATGATCACGGCAGCATAATCTGTGTAAGTACTATGTTTGTCAAACCAAAAGTTTGGACTTCCTTTGGCAAGTCCGCTCAGCAAGTTGCTTTTTCTTGTGTAGCCAGTAGGCCATTGCCTCACTCCTCCTAATGGAATGTCCAAACCTTCAAGATTTTGAAGCGTTTTCTGGGAAGCAAGCATGGAAAGGGACGCCCAGAAGTTTGTGCAAAGGCCTATTCCAACTAAAACCCCATGTGTCCAAGTCTGCCAAAGCCTGCGCTGCAACCTCCAGGGCTGTGACATTACTTCACGGCCCGCGGGCGGCCAAGGACCAAAACGTGATCCTCGGCCAATATGTGACCCATGTGCAATCCAGCGAGCTGAACCCATTCTGCTTATATGGGATTGTCTCTCTTCAAGGTACTCCAAAACCACAAGGAAATTGTGATGCTTCCAGACTTCCAGTGGTGCCCTTGCAGTCAACTTGTTTTTTTTGGGCGGTTTCGCTTCAATTCAAGCAGCCAACAGAAGGGCGCGCCCTTTCTCACATGGCTGGAGGTTGCGCAAGCCCCATAGGTGTCCTTTTGGTTGTTTTGGTAGAAAAATCGATTGCCCTGGTTTGCCTGGCCCTGGTTTACCTGGTGGTTGCCATCTATTTCTCTGATTTGCTCCCGGACGTCCGTCAAGGAGCCGTGGTATTGCTTGGTCCTTGTTTTGCACGCCCGCCTGATCCGAAGGCGCGACCTGTACAGCGCAAAAGAGGCGGCTCAGCCGGCGGAACCCTCCAGCCCTGAAAAGCGAGCGCCGTTGTGCTGTCACTCATTCATAGGTTAGTTTGCCCCACCCCCTGTATCCCCCTCAAATAAATAAATAAATAAGTAAAAATAATGAACAAATGAATAAATGAAGAAATTGATAAATATAGATTGGCTTCGGGGGGGTAACTAGCCCATAACTTATGGGAGCTCAACGTCACAAACCTCCGGTGAGTTTAAAACATGGTGTCCCACTTTGGAAAAAACCATTGGGGAACAATCGCAACATGGTCCTTGCAATTGCAATTTCTTGCCAGTCCCCAGCCACAAAAAGCGCAAACGGGAAGTGGCTTGCTACAATTCGCTGATCCCTGGTCAACAATAATCCCCCCCCGCATCTTATCAAGAATGATCAAGGAATCAAGGGCCTCTTTTGGTGGTTCGCAGCCATCCCCTTAGCTTGCTAGGCTTGTAGGGTTTCGCGGGGTTCCCAGTTAACCTACTAACACTGAAACGTTTAGCAGGGGATCTGAGGATCCAGCTCTTTTAGCGGTTATTAAGTTCTTCCTTGAATCCAGGGGGCAGCATTGGAGATGGGATGGAATCTTTACACGACACAAATTCGGGCCTTTCCCCCTCATGTCAGTTGGTTGCCCCAAAAGGTTAATCAACGTTTATGCACTTTCTGTGATTCGCTTGGGGGGTCTTTCTTCAAATGGCAAAGCAGTCCCACAGTCAAAGAAATGTCATTGAACATCACCTTTTGGGCAATTTTGAAGTTAGCTTCCTTGTTGGAGAC
Source organism: Effrenium voratum (assembly GCA_963377175.1). Lineage (NCBI taxonomy): Eukaryota > Dinophyceae > Suessiales > Symbiodiniaceae > Effrenium > Effrenium voratum. The sequence continues at coordinate 165,175 of CAUJNA010002724.1, read as the reverse complement.
TTTTGGAGTGATAGGAAAGGTGAACCCGCACGGTCTGATACTGAAAAGTTGCAGCACCCGCGTGATTGGTGGTGTTGAAATCACCAAAGTCCCCTGGAGTTCCCAAATTCTCACTCTTCCTTATCATCGGGGCCCCCAGATCCATTTTTCCTAGATTTGGGTGAAAAGGAAATCCAAGGCCAAATTTGAGTCGGTATGTTCCCAACCCCCTGAGAAGCTCCCCACATGTGTTCCAAGGCAAGGTCCACGGGCGTCGTATGCGATCGGCTTTGGACCCATGCGACCAGAGCCACGAATCCTCGTGAGGCTCAATTGCAAGACTTCTGACAAACCCACTGCGCTGAACCCAAGACACCTCCAACAGGGTTGTAAATATATATATATATATATATATTTTTTTTTTTCCGAACTCCTTTCACACGAGGTAGCAGAAGATCCTATGAGATCGTCCAATATGCCGGCATTTTTTGGGTTCCATGATGATTTGGAGGGGAGGGGTCAAGCCGATTGATTGACTAACGATGTCGCTTTGAGTAGGTAGTAGGGGATTAACCCCTGGTGACGTCTACTGTTGACGTCGGATTTCCGCCGGGAAAGGGGGGGGCAGGGCGTCCAATAAATATGCCTTGCCATGCTAATATGGAAGACAATCAAAAGGAAAGCAGTTTGGTTCCACCCGCCAGGGGTTGTTGAATGCGTCCATGCGCGTATGTGTTATAGAGTAAACCCCAAAAACAACCCATGTTCCATTTGGGTGTCCCTGTGCAACTGGTGAGGCCACCCAAAAGAGATACCCTGAGAAACACAAAAATGACGAGCACGCTCTGTCGCTCCTTCGGCTCACTCCACGTGAGTTTGGCTGCCCTCGCAGGGGGCACGGCGGCAGCTGTGGCCACCTCTGGTGGAAAAGGACGGGGGGCTCTGTTTTGTTTCCAAACGTTTCCATGGTGAATCCAAGTTCCAGAAGGTCAACCCTTTGCTTCTGGGTCCTTTGGGCAACTGAGTCGATGGTTTCCCTACTAATTAAAGAACATGTTAATGCCACAAACATGCTGATGCCACAAACATGTCTCCGACGTGGGCTTGCATGAGTTTGGGGTTTGAGCTGTCAACTGACTGCTTGCGGAACAACAAATGCAACCTGTTGGTGGCAGTCAAAAGTATATCCCGAAAAAACGAGTTTGCACAGCAACAACATGTGGTGGTTCGAGTATGTCAAATTAAAATAAGAATAAAAATGGGGAGCTGATTATGTGTTTTGGCGAGGGATGTTCAAGTTTCGTGGAGTTCCACACCATTCCCAGTTGAAGATCAAATGTGTGGTGCCAAGTTGTCCTATCCACGTCCATTGTTGAAAAGGGAGTAAGTGCTACATATAATTCAATCAACAACACGTTACATGTATTGGTGTTGGTTCATTTCATTGTTTGTTGCTTCAATCCAATAGCATTCAGACGCTCCTCCGCCCTCCAGTTAGGTCAATCATGAACTGCGCATTGTTGTCAAACAAATCTGTTGGATTTTGTAATTGCGAGAAATCTGCCAGGGGGGGATTTGATTTGGAGCGTTGTTTTGTTCCTACATTGGGAATTCTGAGTTTGTGTTTTGCTGGCAGTGACTTCTGTGCCATGTATACAAATACATATCAGGGAAGCCGAAGCTGTGAATTGCTCTGGCAAGCAACAATGCCGTTGGTTGGTGATGGTTTTTTGGTACTGCGGACTTAGCACTTGGTGGGCGGTTTATCCCACGATTCAAAAGGTCTCATCAACCAACTGCCTCAGGGTTTGGTCTATGTGGTTTGTTGTGCCTGAAACCTGTGCTGGGTGGTATGCATGCTGCATACTTTGTGTCGACCCCTTGAAATTAAATTACCAATGCCTTTGTTTGGCAGTTGTTGAGCTAGTTTCTAGGAGATTCCTGGGGCTAACACTCATCCTGGCTTGGTACACGGAGCGACATGGAATCGTCCACGCACTCGCGCGTTTCGGGCCGGACCCAAAACCCAGCCAGTGGCCCTCATTTGGGCGGAGCTGTCGAGAGTCGAAGTGAAGTGACCGGTTGAGTCATTTGACTCCCTGAGTTCCTAAACTTTGAGTTTTTGGGGAAGGCCATCTTAGTGGTAAACAACAAGTGTGGTTGTTTTTCTGTTGATCAACGCAGAAAGTGAGTCATTGAAACCCAAACACTGATCATTTCAGAAACTCGCAGAATTTCAAAGCCTCAAATGAACCAACTGAGAATCGGCATGTGAGCACTAGTCCATGTTTGACCGCATTTGCTCATGTTCACCAGCATTCGAGTAAAATGAATTGGGTATAGTCAGCGAACTACCACTACATACCACGTGTTGCATATGAGAACAAGGTCTGGGGGGCAAAATGAATTTCGAGCTCAGCAGAAACAAATTCCAGTATCTCGATTTACCAGATTTTGCATTGCAAGGTCCAAATACGGATATGAGTCAAAATGAAACCACCAGGGGACCGAAGGTTGTTCTTGTTTCCGCTTCCCAGGGCAAGCCATTTTGTTTGTTTGACCCACGCCCACATGGACCAGGTTATCAAAGGTGCTTTCAGCGGAGGCGAAAACAGAACGGTGGTTGAGTTGATGGCCGCTTTCACAGGCAGCTGCAAAGCTCTTCGGTCTAAGCCCAAGTGTCTTCGGCGCAGGGTTTCCTGTGTTTGCCCATAAAACATTGCCAGACTCAACCTACAGATCAACATGTAAGACCTGCTTATTTAAGAACTGTTCCTTTTTGGTTTTCCATCATTTTGCCTTTTGACCAAGTCAAGTTGTTGCAGAGGCTCGGATCAGTCTGGTCACAAAGTGGTGAGGCTGGCATCACTTGTCGGTCAAGTCAATGTTAATTTGTTGTCGGGAGGGGAGAAATTTAAGGAAACCTGAGTGATTCCTTGCCCCGATATTTTGGCCTCCCTGATAGCTGCCTGGGGGCGGAACGCTAATTTATTGATCGGGCAGCATGTCCACAAGATCGTTCAAAATGGCACATTCCCCGCAAGGAGTTGAAACAGCAAATATGCTATTTGTTGGATGTGTGTCGGTTTCGATCTTGTTTAGTTTTGATTGTGCAGCGTGGGATATGTTCAGACCAACAACGTTTAATGCAAGACAGTAAACTGCAAAAATACATTCTTCAAACTGGCATGCGGGTGTGTCGTTTTTTTTTGGGGGGGTACTTGTGTTGCGTCTTGTCAAAACAAACAATAAGCAAGAAGGAAGCCAGCCAGGAGTCCGGGTCCACTAACTTTGAGACAAACCGGCATGCTTCGCGGGCCAGAAGAACGTCCCCGCGAGTTCCCGAATGCTTCCGTTGGGAGGCAATTTGAAGACACCCATGTTCACCTTGCCCCCAATTGGTGGTTTGTATGGGTGATTTGATGGCTAGGGGTGGGTTTCCTATTTTCCCTCTACAAGAACCAAGGGTTAAAATTTCCAAACCAGCAACCCAAACCAACAATTAAGAGACAGCCGACATGTACTTCTTTGTTTGCGAAGGATCCCGTCAGAATACTAGAGCCTTACCTTTTGAGGGCCAAAGAACAGACAGCTGCCAGATCTCCTTGAGCCGATATGCCTTGAGGGCTACGGATGCTCCTGGCATCCCCACTTTTAGTGGGAGTTAGCTCTTCTGTTTTGTGGGGCGAGAAATGGGAGCTGCCTACTTTGCTCGCGCGGAGTCTTCTGTTTCGTAGTGCCCTCTGGCTATGCCTCGCGGATTTTGAGCGCTTTCAACTTTTTGAGAATCCTTTGAAATCAACTACCAAACCTTCCCCAGAATTAGCTCCCCTTTTTGTTTATTTTTTTCTTTTTTGGGGGTCCCTTTGTTTTCCACAAACCAGGCAAAACAGATATTTTTTGGATGGGGTCCATGTCTGGGCTGAGAGTGCGATCACCTGAGGCTGCTATGGCGCACTCAAGGGCGGTACCTTCGGGGAGGCTGCAGATTTCTGGGCGTTTGACATGTTTTTCAGGTATGCGTGTGTGTGTGTGTGTGTGTGTGCGCGCGCGTGTGCGTCTGTGTGTGTGTGTGTCTTGTCAGTTGGTGGTTTTGGATAGATGATTTGTGGATTTGAATCCGTGGTTCTTGTAGAGGGTAAATGAGAAACCACCCCCTCACCACCAAACCACCCACCAAACCAATCAGTGGGAAATTGATCTTAGAGTGTCCCTTTTTAGGTCCCTCCCAACGAAACCAAAACGAAAACTGTTTCTTCAGGATCCACCCCCCCATGTGGACACACGCACACACACAGACACACGCACACGCACACACACACACACGAAAAAAAACACGGCACCCGTGGGTCGATGCTTCCCTTCATTTTGTTTGTGGCTTGGATTCAGGTCTGTCTTTGGAACTGGGAAATGGCAGAAGGCTTCACCGTAAACTCCTCGCTTTCAAGACCTGAAATAGCCTTTTGGCTTCCCAGATTTGGGCAAAACTGTGTAAAGGTTCCAGAAGCTGATCACCTTGCATTTCCAGGTCCGAGCTGGGCCACTGAGCCTTTGGTTGGTGACCCACTGGATTCGCTGAAACAGGCCCGTTGGCCACGGTTGTAAATCTGTATGTGGGATATGGATCTCTCTATTTTGAGGGGACACCCAAACAACAAACAGTGGTTTTCCTTTGGTTAGACTTTACGACAGACCAACAAGGGGTACCCCCAAAAAGCGACAGACCCAAATTGAAAAGATTGAAAGACTGCAAATTTCAGCGACACGATAGCCCCAACGATGACCTTGCCATCTTTTCTGACTGCGATGTCTCAACCTCTCCGGGTGCTGCGTGTTTATCGGTACAAATCCATTTGGGGTTTGCAACACGCACAACACGTTGGTCCCCGGCTTCTTTCTTTTCATGGGTCCCTTGAAATGCTTGTCTTTTGTTCTGCCCAAAGACGACATCTTTGACCCTTTTCCCTGATTTGGCACCGGAAAGGTTCCAAGCTCACCTTTTGATAGGTCCTGGCAAGTGAGTACCAAAGAGATGTGTTTGCAAGAAAAACCACTCTAAAATGCCCCCAATTTACAAGATCACTCTTCTTTTTGCATGTCCATTGCAACCAAACCCTTGGTGAATTTTGAAACCCGCCCGGGCAACCCATCCCCCCACCCCCCGGCTCAACCGCGCGGAAAACGGTCGGAGGCTTTGGCGCTCTTTACCGGTTTTCCCGTCCAGGCGCGATTTTGGCGGTCGGTGAATGGCGGTCGGCGGTCGGCCGTTTTTGGGGCGCAGCTGGGCGCCTTTGATGTGAATGTCACAGCTTCACAAAATATGTTCGAACAGTTTTTTTTCCGCATGTGGTTCAAGGTCTCAGACTTGTCAGACGTGAATTTGGGGATCACCTTTGATTTGATCACCTTTGATTTGATCACCTTTGATTTGATCACCTTTGATTTGATCATGATTGGTTTGATCATGATTGGTTTGATCATGATTGATTTGACTTTTTGACATATGGGCCAGACTTCAAAGCAAATGTTGTTTAGGGGCTGAGGTGCTCGCGTTCAACTGGAAGGGAGTTCCAGGAATTTTAGATATATTGTATGTTTGAGAACCACAAACAAAACAACGCGTTCACTTTGCTGTGCTGAGAAGCACATGCTTTAACGAAACGCGAAATGTTCCTTGTTCCCACACTTAGAACAATATTACAAGCAAAAGACATATTCCAATTTGTCTCCAATTCCTCCTCTTCTGACCACCCATGGGTTTTGAACGGTTGGTTTGACCTGCCAAAATGAATTGGCGGTACGAGGGGGATTTGTAGGGTCCCTGTGGTCCAAACATACACCACCTTGCCACAGGGTTCCCTATGTTTCCCCTTAGAGGATGGCTATCAGCTCCATTTCGACCAGGTGAGCTTTCCCTGCTGAGTTCAACCGGTGTCTTGTTTGAACTCTTAGGGGTTGGTTCAAAGAGAGACCAACATGTGTACCACTTGGCCCGCAACCCGATCTTTTACCATATGCATTGGATGGTACCCTGCTTAAGGAATACTTGTGAAAACCGAAAAAGAGAAACACCAACACATGTTTCATCCCCCCCTACTTGGGCCCCCCTCTATTGTCAACATCATGTTGGCCCCCCACCTACAACACCCGTGGCAAGCCATACCCTCCCAGCAATTAACATGTGTTCTGCGCAACCCCCCTTAAGAAGAAAATCGTTTTTCTACGGGTCTGTGCACAAACCCCTAGAATCCTCGGTGTTCCCCCCCCTCACCGGCTGCCACCTCCCTCTACTTTCAACATGGCCCCCAAACCCTTTGCTGCATTTCGCCCAAAAAGTGCTCGGACCTTCACTTTCTCGCCCACAAATTTGGGTCCGTATGAAACCACCAAAAGTCAAGAAGCAACTTTCTCTGCGCTTCGCAGATCTCGCCACCGAGATTTTCTGGAATCCTCGCCGCCCCCCCCCCCCCCGCCCTGTGTGGCCATCGTTTCATCGGCCGCCAGAAGCTGCAGCTCTATGTCTCCAAGGCCCGGCGCCAGCAGCGCGCTGAGAAGCGCCAGGCCCGAAGAAAAAGAAAGGAGCCGGTTGTATTGCATTTTTCCCTTTATATATATATATATATGTATGTATGTATTTTGCGTGATTTGTTTTTTCTCCGTTTGTTGTGCTTGTGCTGGTGTTTGTTTTATTCATTTCGTTTCTTTTTTAGGAAGATGAGATCGAATAAGGTAATAAGATGTTGTTGTGTGCTTGTGTTGTTTGATAAGAAAGGAGGGAAACTAAAGTAGATTGAAATAGAGAGAGACAGGTGTAGCTGTTTCTTTCTTTTTTCAAACAGCTGTTTTGTGGGGGTCCTCCAAAACATGGCTTTGACTTGTGTTTTAGAGAAAGTGTGAGTTCATAGGTGTTTGTTGGTGTATCCTGAGGGCCAAGTACTATGAGGAGAGAGCGCCTTGGATTTGTCGGAAGCTTCGTTGCTTGTGATCCAGCTCCAAAGTTCAGTCCAACTGCGGATGTCTTTTCTTGATACCCTCTCTCCCACTAGCATGGCACCTCAGGAATGGTCCGTAAAAAAGGAATTTGATCTTCTCAGAGCAGACTATTGGGACCACTTCAATGGTAACCTTGATGGCAACCACGGGTCATTTTCGCTGTTTCAAGCCTCCATTTGCTGAAATGAATATGTGTTATTTCCCCTTGGTTTTCAAGGAGTTTATCACTACTGGACAGATTTTTGTCCAGGGGTCTGAGCCAAATGGAAGCTTTGTGGGGTGGGGCCCAGGAAACCAGCAGTTGAAACCCGCGACCATCTTGTTCGTCCCATGTTTTTTGCAGATCTGACCTTCAAAGGCTTCAGAATGGGCGCAAACCACCCTGGACTCAAATCAAAGGCGGCTGGTTGGGTTTTGGAGCCGAGCTGCGGGCATCTAAAAGCCCTCTTCAGAGCTGAGAAGTTAGGATTTCTAGGGCATGGAGAGTAAATGGGTTGGCTTTTTCAAAGCTACCTTTTTTGTTTGTCAGGTTTAAAGCAAAACACAAGTACGCGATATCCATATTAAGGGGGTCCGACTCCTAAGTCGCAACCTAATATCAGCGTCCACTGGTTCAGAAGCAGGTGTCGGCTTTCACAACAGAACCAATTCGGTGTTTGATCAAAAGCTCCGTGATACGGATGACCATCAGGGCAACCAGAAAAAAAAGACAAAAGAAAAGCATGTTTTCCCCACTCAAGGGGAAAAGTTGCTCGTGGTCATTTGGGGGCCGAAGGGAATATTGCTCAACCGCCAGGTGTTGCCCAGTTCAGCTTCGCTCCTTTGGGGCCAAGAGGCTTCCCTCCTGATTTCTCCCCCCAAAGGGGGAGGGTCCTGGAGCCAAAACATGTCGGGCACCCCCAAAAAACAAACTCACCCATATGTTCGTTGCTTGGTTCACGCTTTTGCCCATGAAAGTGGGTTTGCTTGTTTCAGATGTTTGGGGAAACCTTAGCTGGGTCTGGGAATGAACCTGGGATAACCTCAGGATTTCTTAAAGGAACCCATAGGGGAGGGCTAAAAGGGGGTCATTCGCACCAGCAAGTTCGGGACGGACCGCAGGCGCGCCGTGCCTTAGCCCAGGATAGCAGGGGGCCCAAGATGGAGAACCGCTAACGGGACACAGACACTCTCTCCATATGGCTGTGGGTTAAAACCAATGTGATCCCATTTTTGGGGTAGGTGCACCTCCATTATAGTCTATTTTAGTGGGGATCCCGGGATTTTCACTGGGGCACGATTTGGGTTTTGACCCATGGCCATATGGACCCAAAAAAAGGGTCCTTCAAACAAATGGTCCAAACCAGTACTGTGAGGTTCCATGTGGGGGATGTTACGGCCGAGCTGGTTTATGGCCCGTGTCTTTTGAGACTCGTGTTTGTTTGGGGAATTGAAACGGGTAAGCCAAGCGGAATATCAACGGGCCGACGGGTTGGGTCATTAGGGCCCACATGCCCAATTTGCCGAATGGCTCCTGGTGGTTCAGTGAAAAGCCTCCAACCATGGCTGTGCAGATCATATCAAGTTTCTTCTTGGTCCTCCCCCGGTATCGCGGGCTAGTCTTCTGGAAGGGTTCCCAGACTGGGCGTATGTTCGGAGAGGACTTGCCTGGGAAAATCAGGCACCAACAAACAGAACGGAAAGCCCTTGCTTTTCCATGGAAAATGGAGACTTAGACATAAAAACTCCCTCGATCCATGTTTGTCAGTGATGGCTAAAAACACACGACCAAAGGCCTTTTGGTTAATTGTATGTTGTTGTTCTTCTTTTCTTTTCTGAAAAGATGACCCACTTTACTTGGTAGCTCCCAGCCATCCCCTTAGCCTTTTAGCTTTTTAGTGTTTAGTTTCCATTTAACCCACTAAAAGTGAAACTTTTAAACTGGGATCTGAGGGCAGCCCAGTTTAGTGGACACAAAGAGTGGCAAGTTATGTCCACCAGCCGCGTTTGAAGCAGCTCTCCAGCTGCCTTTCGGTTTTCATGGCACCCTGCGAAGGATCTGAACTCCAGCAGGCAGTCGGGTTTCGCTCGCTGCTTCAGTCATTTGGGCACCTTAACAAGCGTGGCTCGTCTTTCTTGATACCATTTTTGGATGGTGTGAACGGGAATCCAAAAGGAAACTACCCAGAAAAAAACCCTGGCATCCTGTTTGCTCCCCTTTAAAACTACTACAAGGGGTTGCTCCGTTTTAAAACTATTACAAGGGGGGTCCTTGTTGTTGTGAGACATACCACGTTTGTTCAAAGCTGGGTACCCTTCTTGGGTTGTAAAGCAGTGGTTGTGGGATCAAGGGGTTTATCTCTACTTCTGTGATACAACAAAAACTCTCTCCTGTTATATACGGGGTTCGTCTTTGGGAAGCCCTTTCTGTTGTATCACCCAAGTGGTCATTTCCCACAACCCTGCATTGTAAAGGGAAGAGGGAAGCCAGGAACACATGCGATTCTTTGCTTTCCCCGCGCGCGGCCTGCTCAGCTGAAGCTCAGCAAAGTTCTGAGCAATCCATGAAAAGCTTTAGAGAGGTATCCATGCATTTGCTTAAAAATATGTTTTAGTTTCCTGTTGGTGTTTAGAGGGAATCTATCACTACTGGAAATATGTATATTTTTTCAGGGGGCTTAAGCAAATGGAAGTATCTTAGGGGGCCAAGATCTTTCCTGAGTTCCTGTACTTCCTTGGGTGTTCGATTCGCCAAGTTTGTAAGTTGTTGGCAGCCCGGTTATATCCTGCTTGTGAGCCCCACGTTCAGTCAGTGGGATGAACCTTGTTGTAAGGTGACCCAAGTCCAAGTATCTGACAACTTAGCTTGGCGGATCGAACATCCAAGTACCTTTTGGTGACGACTTTAGTGGCCAAAAAAGCAAACCAGTCTGTTTGTCGCGGGGGGGCAACTTCCGTCCAACTTATATCCATTGTGAAAAGCACTTGGGGTCTTTCCATCCAAGTAGCCAACCCACTCCTAAGGAAGCATTGTGTGTGTAATCCACGAGGGGGCAGACAATCACACACACACACACACACACTCCCCCTGGCCTTGTTTTGGCAATGGCATCCGCGCCCTGACCGCGGTGGCAAAAAACCGGCAAGCGATGTTGCAAGTGGTCCATACCATCGAAGACTGGTTCTATGAGAGGAGGCCAAAGATTGTGGTGGCTCGGCGCTGGCTCGGCGGTCACTCAAAGTGGTAAACAGCGTCTCTTTTGTGAGTCGGTGCGCATTTTTCGGTATTTGTTTTCGAAGGGAAAGAACAGGAGAACCGTTGCGCCAGAAGGGTCCAAGATTGCAGGCCCGGACATCCCTCGGCATGAAATTTCAGTGACCCTGTAGCGGACAGAATTTAGGCGAAGGTGTGGATTCATGTCCACCAACCACTTGTGGTTCGCTATTGAAATGCATAGACTTTTCCCAAAACCAAGCTGAATCTTCCCATGCTTCCCCTTCGATTCTGAGGGGTTCAAAAAACCAGCTCTGACATTTTTCCAGTGAACTCATAGGAGCAGGTTTAGACTATTTCAATTCAGGCGACCTCTACTTCCAATTATCGGGTTGTCCTTGGTTGGTGGTTTGAATTTGGTGTGTTAGGTATTCGAACCCCTGGTTCTTGTAGAGAGTAAATGCGATCACCCGGCGCACCTCCAAACCAAACCACCACCGGGCTTCAAACCATCAAGGAGAAAACTGAGTGGCAAATGATGCCCCTTTTCCCCCGAAAAAGTGCAACCGTTGAGGGACAAAACAAGAGGCTGCAGTTGAAAAAAATGACAAAAGAAACCGGATTGATTTGCACCAGGGACCCTACAAGACTTTGTGACACCAACACCTTCTCATGGTTGTCGTTGCTTATTGTGGTTAAGTGGTTGAAATCCAAATCCACTGAACTGCTAGAATTTGAGAATTGTTGCTCCCCAAACCCAACGTCAAGCAAGGATTCTTTGGTGATGGTCCCTAGAATGCAACTGACAGGAGACCTCGGTGTTGGCCTTGATTCGGACATCTGAAGCCTGTTGACCCCAACAGATTGAACATTGTGCTCCCTGTTCAATGCATCTCAGTGTCTTTTCAACCAACGATACTCCAGATGTGTATACTATATACTATATAGATATATATGTGTATATACTATATGATATGTATATAAATATATATATATATATATACATATTATGTATACATCAGGTGCATATCTACATATCAGCAAGTTCGCCGGTGGCCCATTCTGGTCATAGCGTGCATGGCTTAGGTGCAGGCATGGCAAGCACCTAGTGCTTCTATGCTTCTACCTGGCTTTGGAGTGGCTGGCCGATAGATGTAATCCCCTGAACTTTGACGGGACCACCACAGTTTTTTTTTTTTTTTGTGAACACTATCCGCAGGTGATGGATGAAATCCTATTGGATAAATCTCAGTCTCGAGGTTTATTCGAGCTGATTATTTCAACTGGGGACGACCAACAGAGCCAACTTTGAAGGCTTTCACATCATTTATTAAGACATACCCATTTGGGTGTGCCTTTTAGTAAGTCCCGGACCCCCAACAGTGGACATGGCCGCGACTCATGTCCACCAACCAGCA